>JAVJGJ010000001.1:14292851-14308694 GCA_035590215.1 Microhierax caerulescens | reverse complement strand
AGTAAGGTAATAGTGTTTGCTTTTTAGGGGAAAACTTCTGCTCTTCCATTTTCAAATGCTAATGCTGATCTCTGGGGAAAAGCCCCAACTCCACCTGTTGTAGGTGGCTTTGCTCGTTCCCGCTGGGAAGTGGGGGCTCACTGGGCATCAGCATGAGTTTTGTTCAACTAAGAAATTCATTCAGGGTAACCCAGTGCCAGTCGGTGGTTGTGGGGCTCCCGTGAGAAATCCACGTGCTTAAATGCGGAGGTTATTTTAGCAGAAATGTGTCTGTCTCTGCTACTTTCAGAAATGCTAATGGGACGTCAGCGGGGTCAGGACTTCAGAAGCACTTTCTCTATTAACCCCAACAGAATCAAGATTTCACTCTTCACCTTTTTCTGCCAAGGCTTTCTGCCCAGCTTTGAAGTCTGGAAGGATAAATCAAATTCAAAGAGTGAACTTCATTTTGCCTGCAGTTCAGATGTTTGGGCTGAGTGATGGTAATTTCAGTGCAGGACCACAGGCCGGCGAGGTTCTCAGTTGTGGGTGTGAGGCATTTTCCGCCCCTTCTACTTACATTAGGAGTTACATGGACCTGTTTAAATAATAATTAGGCTTTTTTTTTTTAATAGCTTGCATGCCTGTGTGCATTTGTATTTTAAGAGACTAGTTCTTAGCTAGCTTTAAGTTGTATTTGTGCTTGACAAATAATTTTAAAGGAATATGCTGCGTTATTAAAAAAGCGTTCTCTGTTTGCTTGTTATGTGATGTGACATGCAATGGGATCTCTGCAGAATATAATACGCAGTGAAATGAGAAGTTTCAGCTGATACGTGGAAGGAGAGAGCATTACCCTGATTGTCCTGGGTTTAGCTCAGCAGCATGTGAGCTTCTGAAAAAAAATGAGGAGGCAAAACTGGACCCAACGGGCGCCGGTGGGCACTGCCTGTGACTCTGGCCGTGCGGTGGGTGTACAGCTGCTCCCTCCTGCTCAGGGACCACTGCCGGCATTTGCCCACCCAAACAGCTCCGCAGAACTCATGGGTGGTTTGTCACGAACCCAGTGAACTTGGTGACAACGTCCTAGTTGCAATTCTGCACCAGTCCAGGTGTTCACTCCGCTGTGAAGCACTACCCAAGTTAGCAGTTCTGTTTAAATTTTCATTGCCGCTCTTGCTAAGACTGTACTGCTCTCTGTTTCACACGTCTGCCTCGTGTGAGGTGTGTGAAGCTGTGTACAAGAGACCAATGCTTAGGCACCAGACAAACTACCCAGCTAGATACAAAGCCAGCCCCTCCTCCTCAAACAAAACTGGTTCTTCCCACCCTCATTTAAACTGGAAGCAATGCTATAGAAATCCATAGGCTTCAGCAAGGTAAGCAATGGGAAAAGCAGGTCTGTATTTTTTCTACCTTCGGTACCTTCTGGTGTCCACTGGATGCTGACACTAATCTGGCTGTTGCACATCCCACAGAGTCAGACTGAGCGACTTCATAGCCATCTCCGTGGTGGGTTTGATCTTTATTTTCACCGTAGCCCATAGGGCAGGTTTTACACTTGACAAGCGAGTGGAAACTGTGCCACTCAGCTATTACTTTTTAATCTGCTAAGCAGGAAAGTGAGCCTTTTAAGTGCCTGGCCTGTGGGAGGTCATCATTAGTCTGTCAAAGTATTTCTTTATTGCCATCTTCCATAAATGTATTTGATATGGCAATTTCTCGTTATGTTGTTTTGAACAGACAAGACGTACTGTTTATGAAAACAGACTTCTTAAAAGCAAGCTGTGGTGGCGGGTGAAGGAGGAGAGGTTGTTTACAATATTTTAAGCCAAACGGTTCCTTTGGCAGGAGGTTTTCTGTAACAAGTGAGAACAACAAGAATTAGCTCTCTCAGCACTTCGACGAGCAGAGATTTTTGTCTGTAATGAGAAGAATGAGACTTGTTTGACATAAACTACAAAACAACACAGGAGAGATGAAGAAGGAGGGCAGAAATACATTACTGAAGGTGAGGAGAAACAACTTCACTGCTCTACTGTGAATTCCAAGATTCTTGCTCATTATAATGTATAATTACAGCTGGCATTATTCCAGAGGAGGGGTTGAAAGAAGGCAGGTCTTGCCAACCGCGCGAAATCCTGTTGAGGAACTGACCATAGCAGCATCCTACCTGAGTTCATATCATCCAAACTGTTCCCATTTTATTCTTCTGTCTTCTGTACTGGATCATTCTTTATGCAGAAATGCAAATTCTCTTTGGACTCCTGAGATTTGAAAACTAATTAGAATTTTTATGTTCCTCCGTTAAGGGTAAAAATAGGTTATCCCAAGATAAATGGCCCCCCAAATTATACACTGATCTGAGAAAACAGGAATAGCTTGCTTTTGTCATTAAACAAATAACAATTTTCAGCAACGAGTGCCAATGACGTGGTTGCACCTCTTCTGAATTTTTTTTGTCTCTCTGATTTTCTTTTTAGCAGTTTAATGAGAAGTTTACTAACGCCAGGTTCTATTTACTTGAGGTAGGATATTCATCCATCTATCATTTAAAAGCAAATCTTTGGTTTGCTTTCTAAATCTAGTGTGTGATAGAAAAGTGGAGATATTATGTATGTGGCAATCCTGATTTCCTCTGCAGCCCTCTCATAGAGCAGAGCTTGAACTCAGAGGAGAACAAGAGGAGACTGGGCTGAAGTTTGGCTGCCTGAATGTGTCTGGGTAGGTATGTGTACGTGCAGCCTCTAGGGCATGGCTTTTGCTTTTCAGAACAGTGATAGATCAGGATGCTATAGGAAAAAGTGACTATTTATTGAATTCAAGCTTAGGATATTGTTGGCCAGGTATTTTCTGCGCAATGAAATCGTAAGGCTCCTGCTTTCCCCCCTGCCCTTCTTTTCCCTTTGAGAGCAATTGCAAGGCTAGGTTGCATCGCTGGAGAACGGCTCCTTTCCCACCAGTGAACAGTGCCATCTAAGCAGCAGTGGTGCACACAGGTGCCTCTGGACCTTGGTCTCCTGGCTCTGAAATACTTGTCCATCTGGTGGTGGGGGACAATGGTGGCTTTTCTTCTGGTCTGGCTCCCAAAGGCCCTTCACACCTCGCATACCCTAGTTACATTGACATGGTTCTTCCCTTTCCAAGGTCTTCTGACAGCCTCGAAAGTATTCGCTTTGTCACTTGCTCTCCCCTGCTGTTGTTGGGTGTTTCATGGCAGCTGTCTTGGCTTTGCTCTCCCCCTCGACCTGTAGCGCATCGTGTGTACGTGCGCTTCATTTCATTGAAAGCTTGGGATAGGAAACTGGTGAAGTGGTGTGGCTGGAGGGGGATGGTAGAGAGGGAGAAGCTAAGGCTCTGTGTAAGGGACCATCTATGCAGCTTTCCTTCTGTGTGGACGCAACTGCGTGCTGCCTATTAATATTTCATTTGTATTGCACATGCACACTGCTGGGAATGGTACTCATCTAGGCGTAACAAGGCTATTATTAACTGATCTTATACGTACCTGCAACTTTCCAGAATCTTATTACAAAAGTCATTCTTTTTGTCCGCTTCCACTCAAGTGTTAGAGGCTCTGCTTGCTTCCGCTCCTCCACATAAGCCCACAATTTTTTTATTATATTGTGAGAATAGCGGAGAAAACCAAGATGTCTAAGGATCTTAAAGGAACTAAATAATTCTTACACAAGAGTTTAGTTTTAAGAACTATTAACTCCTTTTATTTCCTGATGGCAATGCTATTTTCTTTATGAGGGCTGGCTAGGGGAAGTAAAAATGTGTGTTAAAGCCAAAGGGGTGTGTATTCCTCTGTACTTTACCTACAGTTTTTGGTTTAGACCCCAATCTGTTACACAGCCATAAAACAGGGTTAATGCAATTGCAATAATAGGCACAAGTCAGGGTTAGGTCTGCTAAGCAAAAATTGAGCATTACATTGAAGTAAAGATTCATGGAGCTCCTCCTAGGTATGTCAGGCAAGGGGAGAACCACGGCTGTTTTAGATAGCACGTGGATATATGCAATAAAAGAAGTTACGAGGTTCTATATAATCTGCTGAAATTTATTCTTTTTTTTTGTGTATATGATAAAGGAGTTCTTAAAATCAGCAAGAGGAAAATCAGCAAAGTTTTGTTGCTGTGAGAGAGTTCTTACAATTTCAGGTCTATGGTGTCAATTTGGAAAACAGAGGGCTTCGCTGGTTTTTGTTTCTCTCTTTCTTTTTGAACAATGGTATGAACTATAATTAAACCACACACCCACATATATACATAGAAAGATAAATGGTCTGTTTATTTCAGCAGCTGTTTAACAAGTCACTAGCACAATCAATTAAATTAATCCCAGGAAATAAAACTTGAAATAAAGATGATACCTGAAATCATTTTTATTCATGGTTAGAGACCATGCAGATTCTTTTGACAAGTTGAAAAATCTTATGGGTGATGTTGAAAACTTCAATGTACAAGTGCTAATTCAATTTGAGGGCAAAAAACCTGACTTGATAGAATGGTTTCTGTAGAGATATTACTAGAATAGCAAACCCCCAAGCAATACAAAGGCAGCCAGAGTATTGTATGCTCATTACCTGAATTTTCAAACACTTAACAACTGTGAGAAGTATGAATATGCAAAGCTTCCAGACTCTGACCAACATTCTTCTTATTCTTTTCTATTCTGGGGAATGAAAAATCAGGGTTTATGTCATTGCATACACGTAACTGTTATTAACTCAATTTAAAGTTGCATATGGTATAAGGTCATAGGTCTTTAACTCAGTGTTTAAGTAAATCAGCCTCCTCACCAGCAGCAGCACCTTAAAATATGTGTGCAAGTGCTCCGTTGAACTGGGGCTAAAATTTCAGCCCTTGTATCTTCACAGCTGTTATGCAGGGAAGATGAACAGTGGACCTTGCACAGACAGTGCAATATTAAAAATTTATTAAATCACAACTGTGGAGATTAAAATATTAAAATGGGAATGAACTCTGGTCTTTAATGGTGAGGGTCCTAAACAGTCATCCTCATCTCTAGAAGGAACAAAACATGGAAAAGAGAGCCTTATAATGAATGTCCCATGTGAGGGAATGGTTTGAATAAGAATTTCCCTCCCACGTGGAAGACCCCTTGACCTCCATGAGGATTTCGGGGACTTACTGCCATGTCAGGTCTGAAGGCTCCAAAGGCAGTGTTAATTTGCCTAATTTTAAGTTCTGGAGTAGATCCTGCAAGCTCTTGTTTGCATATATACTCCATTATGCCTGAATATTTTGTGGTGCCGTTTTACGATGGATAATGTATCAGCCCTGATGTTTTAACTGGAAATGCAAAATACCACAAAGCACGCACCACAGTTATGCTGGCATTGTTGCCTGACCCTTACCTTTTGCTTTTTCTCACATAAGCAGTACCATTGATTTTTAGATAAGACAAAAAAGCCCCTGAGATATTTGTGCAAGACTTAGGATCTTGTCCTTACTGCTGAATGCTCAAAGCTTTGACATCTAATCTTAAAAAGGACCATAAAAACTACAAGAGTCTGGGGTTTTTTAAAAGCTAAAATCATGTTACTATAAATAAAGGACACCGGTCTCTGCAGGTTTAGGCCAGCAGGGCAGTAGCAAATCTGTTTATGTTAGATTATTTCTTAAATGTAAGAAAAATGTGTTTTAAAAATCAAAAAGCTGAACTGTGTATAACACTGAAGAATGCCACAAAAAAAAGCGCAGCAGTTTATGTGCCATGAATGCTTTTATATTTTAAAATGTTTTTTTTTTTTTTTTTTTTTTTTTTTTTTTCTCCTCTCCTCTCCTGTATAGGCATTAAAGGATGTAGTCTGGGAGCTTTTCTTCTGAGATGCCTGTAGTCTTTCTCCTCCTTGCTAACTCTTGCTGGTGCTGTTTGCAAGAGCCTTCTCAGCTGCCTGAGTCCTCGTGGTGGCAGGTAGGCAAATATTCTAGGTTATGACAAAACCATTAAGGCTCTGAGCAAAAGGCTGGCAACATCTGTGGTTGCTCTAGGCTCCTAAACTCCTAGTGCTCTGATCACTTTGATGGGACCTGTTGGAAAACATCTGTCTACCTTCTCTTCAGCCTGAATGCTCCAGTTCCCTTTCTGTGGAAACCAAGTGGCACAGTGGCCAGCTGAGCACCACTGGGTAGTGTTTCAATATGGAGGTAGGTGGTGATGTGCCCTGGGAGCTGGGAAGTGCTTCAGGGTCCTTAGCATACGCTGAATTAGAGTGGGGAAGTGGAGGAGGAGACACCACTGCAGTCTGGAAATGTGGCTGGGATCTGAAACGAGACTTGCTAAAAGCAGAGCTCCTGGCTTGTTCGTCAGTGTCTCCACAGGGAATTTCCTCCATGGACAGATTTTTCTACTGAAATTTTTTTATGTCTCCATTACTTAACCTGAAATGAGAAAATCAGTCCAAGTTTCTGCCTAAATATTGTAAAAAGCAAAACACACACACACAAAAAATATGTCTACCTGCTTGCCTACTGTAGACATGTAATAGTCTAAGTACTAGTTGACACAAACATTATATGGGTTTTACTGAGCCCAAGGAATTCTTTAAGACAAAAGAAAACGAAACCTGCTGGTCTTCAAATCACTAAATCATTTGTAAAATAAGCGTCTCATGAAAATGAAGAGATAAGCACAGGGAAGGAATGGTGACGCTTTTGTGTACCCCATGTTCAGAGCACGACTTGGGTCTTAACTACAGAGGGCACTGCCAACTACTGACTGGAGTTTAAGGTTTTAGCTCCCATGTGGCTTCCTATCTAAGAATTGACAGGTGATTTGTGTAGTAATCAATATGCCGCTGCTTCCTGGAGTTGTACACATTTTCTAATAATCCCAATTTTTGTTTGGCTGTCACTGTTAAAGATGATCAGAAAAGAAGGGGTTTGTGAATATAAATGAAGCTTCCTATTGCTCAAGGCTGTGCTCTGTCTAGCTTGTGCAAAATGATGTTACTTGGTGTTAACTCCATAGCTTGCTTTTTTGCAGAAGGCTGGCTCTGTATTTTGGAATGCTGAATAGAAAATTAAAAATGCAGGCCAGTCTTCGGGAACATTTTACTTACTGTTTTAATAAACTTTTGTTTATGCCTAGAGGTGCCATTAAATTACCAGCCAGACATTAATATACAGTACACAAGGGATCTTGTATATAAGCAATGATTATTACTGCGTGACTCAGATGAAGCTTGCTATATACACAGATAGTGCTGGACGGGAGATAAAAAGTGGATACCTGTCTGGATAAAGAGTGGTGGTACTTAGGCAGTGGATGTGCTATTTGGTCGGCTGTGTTCAGAAGCAAGCTATTTTTTTCAGAACAGAAGCATGACTCAAGGTAGAAACACCATCACTTTCATAAAATGATGGAAGGCAAGCACATGGTGTGGATGATCCTGGAGCTAAAGTTACTAAGTATTTCCAAGTGAAGCGTTATTCTGGACCCCCTTAAACAAGGAGTCTTTTTGCACCACCAAAGCATCTGCTTCAGACTCCGAGTATGCAGGGATACTCGAAATGGCTCATTCCAAATGTGGCTTGCTTTCTGTGCTCCCGTGTCCGCAGCGAGACCACCACCCAAGGGAGTGAAGGCTGCAAGAACAAGCTGGCATAAACATGGGCCATGGGCCCCACACTGGAAAGCATCTGTCCGAGTAACAGGGTGGACAGGTAAAATCGGAACGATGCATTCTGCTGTAGGCCTTGCGCTTGCATGCTTCCACAGACAGGTACAACGTCAAATGTGGGACTGCAGGAGTGTTTTAAGTTCATCTAGAAGGAAGAAATTCAAAATCCCTCCAGCTCCTGAAAAAATGTATGCCAATTAATTCTGAATTGGGATTTTCCTTTACATTTGATCTACTTAAGAATGCACCACAAGGAAAGCTTCCTATGAGGAAAGCTTAAGAAATGCTCTCAGGGAAAAGGCACCGTCGTAGCTCTCCCACTTCCTAAAGGGATCAGGGTAGAACTCTGCTTAATGCACATCCTCTAAAGGAAATATAAGGCTCTACCTAATACAGTCTTCTTAGATTCTGCTGCAAAAAAATAACAAGATGATCCCTCCCCATCTGCTCTTCTTGTTTCTGGCTTCCCTACTGCGCTTTCTGACTGACTTGCACCTACAAAAAAAAGAGTTCTTTCCTTCCTTTACTATAGCACATGGCTCTGCCATTAAAGCCGCTTACATGGAATGAGATGGGGGAGACTGGATGGGACTTCTGAAATGAACAATGAGATGACTTGTGTGGTATAAGCTGGAGAGATGGCAGGCAGCAGCCAGTGCTGCTTGGAAATCTTTGTGAGACCTGAGTACGTTGAAGGAGTATTTCAAGTTCGCAGCAGAATAACTTCCTTTCCTTGGGAATAGGAAGGAGAGGGCAGACTGTCCCAGGGCAGAGCTCTTCACCAGTGTCCTGCTAAAGGCGTGGGGCAGATACTGAGCATGAGAGAAGGGAGGAGTTAGAGGGTTTATCACCTGTGTTGGCTGTGTTTCTTGTTCTGCACCACATGCCAGAGGTGCAAAAGCCTTGCCTCCTGGTTAGTGAGGCAGTGGTAAGCGAAATGCATTTGTAGTGGAAGAAGAGCTGTATGGCAGGAGGCTGGGATAGAAGAGGCTTTCCCTTCAGGCTATGTCCTTCATGATGCTGTTTACCTTGGGATGGTATGTACCCCAAAACTTACCTCGGTGTCACTTTAATCCTCAGTTCCCATGCCACCAGTCTCTCTTTGTTCAATTAAGCAGTTTGGGCTGGATGCTTCTGGAATAATGACTGCATCCAAAACTTTCATCATACAGTGCTGACTTCATAATTTGTATCTGATTACTGCCAAAAGAACGAGGCAGACATGTTTTCCTTGTATTTGATGGTTGGAGGGGCTGTATTTGTTTCCATGCTTATGTTTTTCATTTATGTTATTATTTGCCAGCAATATGCAATCGTGTCCTTTGGTTTAGTTCAACTTTATTCCCTTGTCCTCATGTGATAGCGTTTTAGGCACAAAGTGTCCCAGTTTTTTTTTTAATATTTCATCACTTATTAATGCTGCAGATCATGGGATGAAGAGTTGTCAGCATCCTCATTGTTTCTGTATTGACAGATATAATAGCTGATTTGTTATTAAATAGCTTTTAAAGGTTCTTTTCCTCTCTGGTTATATTTTTTTTCCTAATTATTTAGTGTATTTCCCAATAGCTTATCTCCCTTTCTGATGCCGCTTTTTTTTTTTTTTTTTTTTTTTTGTGTGTGTATGTCTGCTTTTGCATTTGAGGTATGTTTTCCACTTAATTATGAAACTTTGAGGGGCAAGGCAGGAGTGAACCTGGTCAACGTCAGACCTAGAGATATCAGATATAGACTGATAACAGGGATATCAGTGTGCCCTCATGCCTCTCTAAGGGAGGGCTTGTGAGGATGCCTGCAGGAGGTGGAGCACAAGTTTGTCTCAGTTCGGAGTACTGCCAGTGGGGATCTCCTGACAGCTTTGGCCTGGTGGTCCCCATTCATACTGAATCACCAATGGTATTAATTGCTGCAGCTGGTACTAATGAGGGCTACATTAAAGTGAGGTCCATTATGTATCTGTGCAGTACAGGTCCTTCATTGTGTGCCTGGGTTTATGCTTGCACAGTACCTGGTCCAAAGAAACTTTGCAGTCTGATAGAGATCTCCAAATTCTGCTTTGGTATAAGCAATTTAGGAAAAAAGAAATAAAAGAATACCCCACTTCCAGCACTCCAAAGGGGCATAGTGCTACACAGGTGGGTGGGAACCTGCACCTTCCTCTCAGGTCTAACATAGGCAGCACACAGAAGCACTTATGTTCCTGTGGGGGAACTTCCTAGTCCATTATAAATCAAAAGGCCAGATAGGCTGGGATCAAGTAACTTGATTTTCAAATACTGGGGAATTTACTTCAATGCAGGTAAATGATGGCACTGTCAAGTTATACAACTGTAAGCTGCCCTATTTCCTTGCATTTTCAGAAAGGGTTACTGAGGGGAAGGCAGGCAAAACCTTCCTTTGTAAATCTGTACCCTAGAATGTATGACAAGCTGCTTGGTTTCCATCCTGCAGGGGGAAATCGTGGTAGCTTGTCAGGACTGAATGGTAAGGCTGTAAGTTATGAACATGGTTTGATGTTTAAAATAGTCAACTGAGGCCAATGTGCCAAGCTAAGCACAAAGGACGTGTCCACACTTGCACCTTTCTATTGCACATCACATTGACCCTGAGACTGTAGTCTCTGAAATGACCAGGCTGGCCATGGTCAGAGTTCATCATAGGAATATGCTTGGTTTTTCTCCAGACTGATGGAGAGCTGGGTCCTGGCTTGTGGTGAAGACATGGCAATGATGTGCAAAGATCCAAGAGGTATGAAGCAACAGGTGCTGTCATACGATGAAGTCAAACAGACAAGTCTAAGTCTAAAGTCAACTTTTCTGGCATTCTTCCTCAGGGAAGCTCCTGAGTTTGTTCTCTGTACCTTTAAACTCTTCGCTAACACTAAAATCAAAAGGGACAGACACAAGAGAAATCAGGCTCCACTTCCCATCCAGCTAAGCAAATACAACGTTTGGAGCATGGGCTGTCCTTCCTCTTGGACAAGCCCTGCTGGTCCTTCTTCTAGAAGGCAAAGCTCAAGCTTCTAAAGGCCAGCTTTCAGCACCCTTAGGACAAACCCTTTTTCTAGCAACTGCCTCTTTCCCAAGCCTAAATGTGCTCATGTATTTCTGATTTCTCCAACGGCTGCTCCTTCCAAACTTGACCTTTGTGACAGGTATCACAGCTTGGAGGATTGTTCTTTCTGATTTCTCTGATTTGCATGCTTTTCCTATTATGAGTGGTTAGTTGCTCTGGAAGTGTTGTAAAATGTTTGCATCTGCACATGTGTGCATAGGTACCCAGGAATAAAGCTGCTGCTTCTCCCCTGTAAAAACGCAGCACAGGTTTTTATGCTGAAACAGCTCGTGTTTCAGGTGGTTTTGGTATGATTATTGTAATATTAGAAGGTTATTTTTGTAAGCGTAAGGAGAAAAAGATGTAAAAGCATCACCATCTCTGAAGTGTCTTATTTAACAGGTTAAATCCAGTTGTTCAGTGTGAAATCATCCAGAGAAGCATTTCATGTTCTCACTTTCATTTTTCAGGTTTAAACATGTACAGCTTTTCATGGTTTTAAGAAATCTCTGTATTTTTTTCTTATGTTTTTAAATTGCAGTTAAAGCAGCTCATAATTTATTTCAAGCATAACTTTATTGCTTTTTTTTTTTTTTTTTTAATGCAACATTCTGAATGCATTATAGCCTTGCTGTCTACTGGGAAACCATATTTCTGTGAGAAAGTACAAACCATGAAAATTTCTCTAATCTATATGGTCTCTTGGAGGTCTAGGAGGAGAAGGTAAGAGTAAGTGGAGCAACACTAAGCCAGGTTCTGTTTCTGTGTAAGAACAAGCAGGTTCTAGGAAAGGGATCAGCAAAGCCATGATAGTTGCCTTTTAAATTTTCTCCCTAATACCTAAGATTAGTGAATGAAAATTTCACACTGGGTTTTAAGTAGAAGAAAAATTGCTTATTTGTTGGATACTTAAATAAACGAGGACTCTTTACTACAAGTGGGGAAAAAACCCAAACCATTATGCATTTTAAGTCTCTGGGGAAAAACAAATCATACCATTATAGAAATAAACCCAAAGATTCACAAAACCTTTTATCACCTTAGAGCTTCTATTTATAAAAGCATGCCTATACGTGTGTTTAAGTTCCATTAAGTGCTGTTCTAAATTGAACTTGTACGTAATTCCTACTACTGCATTATGCTCATGGTAGTAAGTCCTGCAGCTGGCGATACCTAAGTGCCTGCAGGCATTTAATAATATTCAGCAGCAACTACCAGAAAAATCCCTTGCACGTGCCTAAAACAGTGCAAGAACCTAGATCAGGAGAGAATAAGAGTTGTGAATTCCACTTCCATAATGAAAACCAGCTAATGGGATCAGTATAGCAATTTCAAGCACCTGAGATCTGAAATTGTGCCACTAAGTGATTGTGAGAAATGTGTTGTAAACTGTCTCCCATATATTTCCACTTTTTCTCCTCAACTTTCCTATTCATAATTAACACCTCTCTTTATCTTGTTCATTCTGAATATCTTTGTTCTTTCCAAGATAAATTATTTACTATCTCTTTCTCTCGTTTAAGCTCCCTTTATCTCGTGATCCCTTCTCCTTTATATTGAAATCTCTCCTGTCTAAATGCATAATCAAGATGACGTCTGCCACTACAGAACTTAAAAATCCCAGCGCATTCCCTAAAATAACTTAACTGTGCAGTTATTAGACAGCAAGGTATAGTTGTACAGATAAGAGGCTGGGTACACAACAGAAATAGGCTCCATATAGCACAAAGAGGAGCTGACATCTCGGCATCGGTTGCAAACCATGAGACTGATTGTTCATAATGTAAAGCCCAGAAACGTCCAGTCCACTTCTGCATCTTTGCAGACATGAAAACTGGTCGCTGCTCATATTAACGGTCCTGTTGATTTCAATAGATTACCTGTGAGCAATGAAGATGTGGTGTCACGTAGCTACACACGTCATGAAGCTTTTGTATTATGCAGAAGGAAGCACGAGGGCCTTGAGAGGCAGGAAAGCATCTGGAAGCCCCGAGGTGTGTTTGCCATTGAATAAAAATGAAAATTTGGTCATGTGAAATCAGAAGCTAAATTCTCGTTTCTGTACTGTGTCTAAGCCACAGCTAAATATATCTCAAAATGCTTTTGTACGATGTAACGGAGCATACGTGTACACATGTGCCAGACCATTTTTGGATCTTGTCGAGTCCTAGTGGTTAAATAGGATATGTATATTATCTGTATGTGCACCTGATGAGGAAAGCAAAATGTTGCAGGATACAGCTTTGGATGACAGACATTGAATTGCCCCTCTCTGATACTCATCAAATGCCTCAATATGGATGACAAATTGCCTTGTAACAACAGTGATGCTGTCTTGCAGACTCGAGGGGTATAAGAGTCCTGCTAATTATACAGTACAGTTGTAGTGGTTTTTTTCCTTCCTGTTCTGAGCTGGTGGGGCAGGGCTTAGAGAGTGCTGTCTTATTTAAGAGCAGGAAGAATTTCATCTATTTCTCATGTATGAGACCTATGTGTTTATCATGCTAATTGAAGAACAGCTTTTAAACAAAACCAGCTAAAAAAATCTTTGTAGAAGTCTTACAATACACAGCTTAGAATAGCTGCATATGATCTTAAAGATGACAGAAGAGACATGAGTCTGTGTATTTTGTAACTCAGTTGGCAAAAGACGTTTATTACAAACTTCAGCTCTTTTGGAAAAAAACTTCCAGGAAAAGCATCCACTCAAAGCAACGGAGCCTTATTAAAGCTCATCTTTTTCTTTAGTGAGTATAGACAAAAGTTAAATTTTTTCAGTGATACCTGATAACCACTGGCCAGCCATTAGTTTTTTTTAGTATTTCTTAACTGTTATAATATGCAGTGAGATAGCTCATCCTTGTCTAGAGAATGAGAGACAGGCCTGGGACATCGCACAGAGTGACCTTTGCATGAGAAAATGAGAGGAAGATTCCAGGGCCTAGGGCGGAACCTGAGGTTTCTAACTTTTGCCAGTAAGGTCTGCTGTAAGCAAACATCTGAAGCTTGTTGGCAAAATGAACCTAGAGTTAACTTGGGCAGTGGGTAAGATCAGGAATCCCTAATTGGCATCCACCTGCAAAGAGTGAGGGGCAGGATAAGTAATGTGCAATAACAATGATGCAAAAGCAGGGAGAGACTGCTGTCTTCACTGCAGGATGGAATTTTATTGACAGACCAAGTGCCCTCCACACCTGCCCCTACTTTGCATCTGTCTACAGCTTCTGCAGCAATTGCCACCTTCATTCACTATGAAATCTGGCTGCTTCTGAATACTTAACTTTTGGACTCATTAGATTGTCATTTTGCTTTGCCTTGGTAACAATGCTTTCCTGAGTTGTGCTGAAGCTGTTCGTGCCTTCTCGTTCTGCTGGTGCAGAGTGAGGCCTCTGCATCGTGTAATGAACCAGCTGGACAGAACACCAGGCAGAAAGTACCAAGCTTCCCGCCACATCTCTGTTAGGACCTCCAGGGCTGCGCACCACAATGGTCACCACAAAATGACCGGGGAAACACTGGACATCTGCCTGGTCTCCTGCTGTGTTCAGATCAGAGGGCCTGTGCTCTTGCTGGTGTGTTTTCAGAGCCACATAAGATAAAATCTAGGAGTGGTGCAGATAAAAAACATATGACAGAACTGTGGCCCCCTCACATGTGAATGCGTATCCACACAAACATTTAATTTAATTTGTATGATAAACATTAACTTTACATCTTTAGCTGATCCATCTTATCCTTCTTGTGTAGTAATCAAATCCTCCAAGTGATCAAATTCTATGCTCATTCCAATCACAGCTTGCTCTAGAAGAACAGCCGTTATGTGTTTATTTTCTCCCAAAACAGTCAGCCTGTAGCAGTTCACAGGCAAAACACAGTGAGGTTTTGCAATTCGGCACTCGTATCTGAGAAAAGAGCAAGGACCATCATGTAATCCAGCAAAGCAGTGAAATGTATAATCATCTTAAACCGCGCATTTTGGATCCCTTATGGGTGGGAGAAGGCACGTTCCCTCCATATTAAAAAAAAACAACAACCAGCTATGATGAATATGTGTTTACACATGTGAACCTCACAGGACATACAGCAATATACACCTCCTGAAGTCGCTGAGATCGCAGCTGAACTCTGAGGTACAAACGTTTATTTACGTGGTAGCAGAGAGCAGAAAGTGCGTGGCAGGGCTCTTCTTTGAAGCCTGAACATACCCACAGAGACCGCGAAGTCCAAACTTGCCGAACCGTTCACAAATCACGCGGCAGAACCGCTGTGTGGGGAACCCGCCAGCCCCTGCCAGCCGTGCCGGTGCCGGTGTGAGCAGCTGTGGTGACAGCACGGCTCGTACTTTGCCGTCTCCCTGTCGGTGTGACTCCGAGCGCGGGGCCGCGGCCGGGCGGGCGCTGGGCTGACGCACCCACCGGGAAGCGGCGGGAAGGGGGGAACGGCGCCGGGACGCGCAGGCCGAGAACCAGCGCGGGGGGTTCACCGCGCTCTGCTTTAGTGGAAACGTACTGAACACTGAAGTAAACCCACCGACCTCCGCACGGGGAATCGTCTCCAGTTTGGAAGCCGGCCCGTTCGGCAGGCGCGCCCGGCACGGGCCGCACCGCAGGTGATGTCGGCAGGTCGCGACAGGCGATTCTTTTCCCGCGGGTAAGGCTCGGGCCGGACAGGCAGGCGCCGTCCTGCGGCAACCAGGCGGCACAGGGCGAGCTCCGGGGCGACGAGGAACAACCTGCCGCCTCGGGGCGGTGGCGGGGCGATGCGGCCGGCCGTGTGCGCGGGCGGTACGTGTGTGACACGGCCGGTACCGCCCGCCTTCGCAATACGTGCTGCCGGATCGCGGCCGGCGGTATCCTCACTGCCGGCAGCCGCGGCCCACCCCCACGGGAGGATCCCGCTCCCCTTCCCGGGCGGGAGGGGGCGGCGGGGGGTGCCCGTACGACCCGGCAGCGGCCCCGTCTCCCGCCTCATCCCGCTCCGCGAGCCCAACGGCCAGCCCGCGCCCGCCCTCCCGCGCGTCAAACGCTGGGCGTCACGCAGGCGTTGTAATGTACCAACACAGCGCGCACGGCCCGGCCGCCCCGCCGCGTCCGCCCAGACCCCGCGCCCGCAGGGGCCGCGCCGCCCGCCGAGACAGGCTCTGGGGCCGCGCTGCCCGG
>JAVJGJ010000001.1:14257643-14292788 GCA_035590215.1 Microhierax caerulescens | reverse complement strand
GCGGCGGCGCCCCCGCCTCGGCGCGGGGAATGCCGCGCGGAGCCGGGGCGGCCGAAGCCGGGGTGGGGTCGGCGCTGCGGGCAGTCAGGCGGGCGGCGGCTGAGGCTGCGTGTCTATTCGGAGATGCGTGGTAGCAATGGCGGCGGTGGGTGAGACTTTTCCTGTCAGCGGATCCGGCTGGTCCTGCCGGCGGGCGGTGGGGCTGCATCCCGCCCCGCCGCTGCGCCGTGGTGCGCCGCGCCGGGCCGGGCCGGCGGGTAGCGCCGCGCCATGGGGCTGCTGGAGCGCCTGCGGAAGGAGTGGTTCATCCTCGGGATCGTGCTGGTCATCGCGGTGGCGCGGCTAGAGCCCGCCGTCGGTGTCAAAGGGGGTGAGTGTGGCCGCTGCCCCGCCGGGGCTGGCTTGCCCCGGCAGTTCGGCGGTGCGGGGAGCGCTGGGCAGGGCCCCCGGAGCCGCAGCCCAGGCTCCCCTGAGGGGGCTGGCGGGACTTTGTCAACTCCCCGGCGGCCGGCGCTGCCCGCCCTCCGCGTTTGGGTCGTGCGGGCCGGGGCTGGGCCCCGGTACCGGCGGGGAGGGGGGAGCGGGCGGCCGGGCTGTGGAGGCAGGGGGAGGTCCGCGGGTCCGCGGGCGGAGGGAGCCGATCGCCCTGCTGCCGGGGGCGCCGAGGCTTGGCGGGGCCCAGAAACTTTGAAACGAGTTGCCCGGGGGAGCAGCGGGGCTGGCGGGCACGGGGGGTGGGTGGGCCGGGCCCCCTGTGCGCCCCTCGCCCTCCCGCCGCGCTCGCCGGTCACTTCCTCAGGTAGCCGAGGAGTAGTTCGAGGTGTGTTCCCGTGTGTAGCTTTGCTGGGCGCTGTGCCGGCTGCTGGGATAACAACCTGCTCTTTTTTGGATTAGTAGGAATGAGAAGTGGATAGCGGCTTACTTTGAACGTGCTTCTCCTCAACTAATAACTTCAAAAACTCCTTAAGATGGGCGTGAAGCCTTTGCACTTCAGGGTGCGGGTGTCTGCCATCTGTGAGCTTCCCTGTGGAGAAGGCGTAGCTTAATCTGTATTGCAATGTATATCGTGTTAAAATCCCAGGCTCTGTATCTCAGCTAGATAATTTTTTTCACTTTATAGCAACATATTTGCATTTTAAAGATTTTTTAAAAATTATTCCCTCATGAAAGATGAGGGAAAACAGTGATTCTATGCAAAATGTAGTCAAATGTTAACAGTAAACAAACTAGAAGAAAGATCTGTCCTTTTCTAAGCAGTGAGGGCTTATATGCGTTTCGTAAGGAGAGCTGATGAAGTATCCGGTGTTATTTTAAAATAAACAGTGTATTTTTTAAGTATAAACGCAGGCAGCATCTTCTGATTAGTTTCCATTGTAACTTCAGTTCCAAATCGTCACAATTTTCAAAAATAAATTACATTTTATATGTACTTTTTTCTAACTGATTAAAAAGATTTAAGAAAAGGGATGTAGAACACTTGAACAAAATTCCTTCAGCAATTCCATGTTACGGGAGGGGAGGAAGAATCTTGCTGTGTTTTTATATGCATAGTTTTTGTTTTTTTCTTTTTTCCTTAACAGAGCTGAAGTTTGAGGATAGATAGCTTCTCAGCCACCCCCCCACCCCCGCCCTCCT
Organism: Microhierax caerulescens; assembly: GCA_035590215.1. Taxonomy (NCBI): domain Eukaryota; kingdom Metazoa; phylum Chordata; class Aves; order Falconiformes; family Falconidae; genus Microhierax; species Microhierax caerulescens. The sequence goes on along the minus strand of JAVJGJ010000001.1, from coordinate 14,291,153 downwards.
TAGGTTCTGGGAAAAAAGAAAGTGGTTTTAAAAAATACAGCTCTGAACATTTGCTGTGGCCACTAAGGCTCCGGTACTTCATGGAGTTCAGGGTAGGCAAATGCCTGCTGTGCGAGGATCTCTTCTAACATCTGCGTGCTGTTTTGCGTAGGTGAATAGGATCCACTTGGAGCTTCTTGCAGGATCCATGCTGTTGTCCCTTTCTGTTTTGATTGCCATGCTAACTGTTAGCAGCAGTGTGGGAGATCCTTTTAACTAGAATAGGAGATAATTTTTTCCTCAGTTTACTTCCTGCATGGAAACATTATGATGGAGCAGTTAGTTTAATTATCCTATTGCAAAGAGATGTTGGGCTTTGACATGGTATTGTTCCTGGGTCAACTTGCTCAAAAAAAACTTGCAAGCATTGATTGAAACTTGTGAGCAGATGTTCCCCAAAGTGGTATCCCTCATCTACTCATTTTAAAACCAGGAAAAAAAAAAAAAAAAAAAAAGGTGTGGGGGAGTGCGAAATATCAGCATATGGGAAATCTTTAGTTTGTAATCTAGCTGACAAAACCATATATTGTAATTTGCAGGGCCTTACTGAATGGTGTGGATGGTCCAGCCTCCATACCAGTGAAACATTGTGTCACAAATAAAGATTTGTGCTGTTGCCACCTTCGGGGCATAAGCCAAGCCCATTTTGTGTGTTTTCCGATTTGATGAATGAGCCTATTTATTTCCTTTGTGAAAAGAGCTTTCCTGAACAGTTTTTTGCAGGAAAGATGAAGGGGATCTGTTCTGACCAGAGTTCCCTGTGTTCCATGAACGTGGTTGCTCTAGTAGTAGAGGTTTCTCCTGTGTAAAGGAGTTCAGGTAGCCCAGTGAAAAACCCTAAAATACAGACACAGAGTCCTGGAAGCACCCTTATCTTAGCCAGACTAACTAACCCACTGCTAGTCTGCCCAGTGTGTATATGCATGGTCATATATGTTCTAATTTTCTAAAATACTAGAAAAAGTTCATATATATATAAACTTATAGTTTTCTGTGTAACTACATACATAACTTTTCTGATGTTTCCCCCCCTCCAGCTGTTCAGCTAAGGTGCCATAATTTTGCAGTTAGCCATGTGCTTTGTTGCAACTTTAACTCTTGCATTTCCTGGCTTACTTTTACCTTATGCTTCATCTGAGTTGTTCGCTTTATTTTTTGTGTTTAACACACAGAGTTTTAGTGTCTCATAAACAGAGTCCTCTCTGAGAGTAGGATTTGGGTTTAAATTACTAGAGATGCAAATTTGATTAGACTGAGCATATGATCAAATCCCTTTAATTTAAGGATCGTTGACCTTGCTCCAGTGTGACCATCAATGTATCATTCATCCAAGAGAGCAGAAAGGATCTTCTCTTCTGGAATGTTGAGTAAAGGCTTGCTTGTTTGCTGCTGCAGTTTTGCTCATGAAACTTGCTCTCACTTGCAGAGTTAGGATATTACTTTGGTCCTAAGTAGACTGCTAATATTTTCTTTATAATATAATAACTGGTTGAATGCTTGTGAAAAAATGAGTATATACATTTTGCGCTTAGTGGCCTCCAAAGGCAAAGTGTATTAAGAGAATTCATCATTTTTATAGGAGTCTAAAAAGTATTCTATTTTAATCTCCCTGAAAAAAAGTATATAAATATATACAAATGTAAGCCTTTAATATAGTGGAACCTTTAGAGGTGCAGGCATCTGCCCTTGCTGATCTCACTGCAGCAGTGTGTCTGAAATGCCTTACTGTAGGGCAGGAATGAACCATTTTGCCACAGCCCTGTTTTGGAGGAATAATTCAGAATTGTGTTACCCCGAGTCAATCATTGCAAGGTACCATTTGGTTTCCTCTGTACAGGCAACCAGACAGGTGTGTGTGTTGTGGTGGAAGAAGATAGAGGTAGATACGTGAATGATATCAATGGCCCTGTGGAGGGAGCAGCTGATATTTTTATTTAAGTGTACAGTTTGAGTTTGCTGAAGCTATAGGGATACTCTGATGATAGAACTGTGAAAAATTACCTGTTTTCAAATTTCCAGAATTTACCTGTTAGTTCTCAGTGGCTTGTAATCATGGAAGCCAAATGTGTATGACATCATGTCGCACTCTCCACTTAATGGTTTGCTTTTATTTAAAAATGAATAGTGTGCTTTCTGTAATTTAATTGAAACCCTATTCTTCTTATTAGAGACTTTAATGATTAGTTTTGCTCTAGGTATTTTTCTAAGTATTCTCATTTACTTTGATGTAATATATGCATATCATTATCTCTGACTGTAGTTAATTTTGTTCTCTACGTCTGTATTTTTTAGGACCGTTGAAACCAGAAATTACCATAACTTACATTGCTGTTTCAGCTATATTCTTTAACAGTGGACTTTCCTTAAAAACTGAGGTACTGTAATTTCTCATTGCTTCATTCTTATTTTGCTTTAAAAAGTTTTGTGTTGCTTTTGATTTGAATGTAATTGCAATATTTAATTACTATGCTGCTATTGTTGGGAGAACGGCTATCGAGAAGATAAGAATTAGACGTCTATTTATGGAATAACCCCTCCTTTATTTCAGATGATTCTTCACAAAGTAACGGACATGTGAGAAGGGGAGTGGGAATAAATTTCACCCATCCATAGAGGCTGGGTTGCTTGACTTTTCAGGGCTTTGATTAAATGCAAGTGCTGAGCACAGTTTTGAGCTGGATGCTACATGCTGCACGTGTCCGAAACCCAAAACAGAGTGAGACCCAGGACCACATCAGCACCTGCTTTCTGCCACCCCTTCTGCGCCATGACTTCCCTGCTGGTCAGTTGAGATACAGGCCAGAAAACTGTCTGAATCCTAGGGCAGAACTTTGTAGGGAACTAGGCAGAGAGGGGCTATGTGGAGTCTCCGTGACTCTAGGACACAAAGAGAAGGTGTGAGCTCTCTTTGCCTCTTCATCTCACCTGCTGGTGTGCTCTCTTAAGTGAAACTGTTCAGGCTAGTCACTACAGAACTAATACAAGCAAAGATCTGGTGGCTTTAAGTTACCACATTGGGTAGGCACAGGACAGACAGCATCCAGTGTCAACACAAAGGGGTTCCTCTGCAGAGGCAGGGCCAATATACAGGTACAAAGTATTGGCAATCTTTTTCTATAGGGTTTAGTTGTAGATGAGTGGACTTGAAGTGCCTGCACTCTGCTGCGTGTTGGAGACACTGAGACTTGTTTCAAATTTTGTCACACATTTTTCAAAGAGGAATGAACTGGGAGTAAGGAGAGATGAAGAGGAGAACCTCTTAGTGATGTGTAAAGGAGGTATGGAGAAAGGAAATGATGGCTACGTGCCAAGAAGAGAAGGAGCAGCCAGAGTTGAATTGAAACACTGCATGCCTCTGCTAGTCTAGTTCCTTGATTCCTTTTACATTGTTGGCTGTGCTAACAAGTTATGTCATTCATATGTTGCATGCTACTAATGTGTAAAAGAATCATCGTGATACTGTCCAGTTATCTTCTGGGCAAAGTGGGATTTGGGCGAACAGCGGTTGTTCAACAGAAAAAATTTCTATACCTGTATCATTGTTATAGTGATAAAACTTCAAATGGAGGTGATGTTTGAATTAATGACAGTCCTCTTCTCCTGTGTCTGCTGGCAGTTCTGGCACCAGGGCATCTAGTTCTGCCAGGATACGGTCGGTATAAATGAAGTGACTTAACTTCAGTCAATTCTGTAGCAGCTATTTAGACCCTTGTGGTCTTACAGGGAAGCAAGAAGGAGAACCATGTTATCTGTTTGACTGGGACAGTAATTAATCCTAATGGAAGTAGGCTGCAGAGAGGCACTTTCTTCCACAGAGGACCCAAAACACAAAGCCTGAGCAGTGCTAATGGAGTTGAGTTTTCTGCTTTCAGGGTTAGGAATCTTTGCATGTTTTGTGGTCAGAGCCAGAACACAGCACTGTGTACTAGCTACTAAGAAGAAAATTAAGTCCATCCCAGCTGAAACCAGGACAGCATGCAGAGGAAAAAAAAAAAAAAAGTAAAACTTCTCCTTTCACTTGTTTGTATTCTTGAAGCTTTATATTTGTAAAGCAGTTGTGAGTGAGGGTGAAATCCATAGCATTATCAAAGTCTTGATTAGATTCACAGCGCTAGTGTACCTCCAACTTTTCCCAGTTAAGGTGACATGACTGACAGGTTCCTGGGCAATATGTCATGTCCTACTTTGAACTTCTTTTCATCTTTGGTTCTAAAAGCAATATATTGCTGTAAATGAAGCTTTTATAGGTGGTGTAAGGTAGCATGTCCAGGCAGCTGATCTTAGATTGTTTTGGAAGCGTCAAGTTAGCTGGATGTACAGCACCAGTCCTTTATGTTCCATCGAGAAGTGAAGCCTTTTCTGAATTTCTCCTGTGGTGGTAGAAGATGAAGAAGAATTAAAACACTACACTCATTGTACCTTGTGCTAATATTTTTGAAAACGTACATTAAAAACAATCCTTAAATATGTTAGGAGGCCAGGTCATGATTTTATTAAAATACGTTGGGGCATGTTTTAATTGTTTAAGGCACAACTGAAAGTTTGTATTATTAGTCAGTTAATATATCTTTTTATTGGATTGCAACATAAATAATTTCTGCTTTTGTCTTTATTAGTTCTTGACCTGTGTGTCAGCTGTTTTACCTTGGTTAATATATTAGATTGAAACTCGTGTTTGGTATGCTTTGTGAAATGATGTGTGAAAAAGATGTGTAAGTGTTAATGGAGGTCTTCTGATAAATCTGACAAAATAAGACATAGCTGGTGCTGTTTTAAGGTTGCACTTCCGGTTTTATCTGCTGTGAAAGTGCATGCTGAAAAGAATTTGCTAACATGCATTTAGAAAGCATTTTACAAAATAATTGGCAGCGTTCAGGGAGAGCCTGCCTGTGTATGGCCTTGTTATGTTTTCAAATCTAGAGGTGACTGAGGTCCTGTTACATTTGTAGAAATAGTCTGTGTCCAGGAATTACAAGAACATTTGATTCCACCTCAATATAATGCTCTTCCAGTTTTCAGTGAGTGGTTAGCTTGCTCTTTTAATGCAAATACTTCCTGTAGGGCCCCAGAAATTAAATTACGTACTTGAGTTATCCATTTCAATGAGGAATTTGGCAAGCCACTGAAAACAGTGTTTGCTCTGTGTGGGTATTGCGCAGAGGAGTCCAGCTATGACCATCTGAGCGTGGCTGGATGGCAACAGGGACCCGCACTGACCAGTGAGAAGCTAGGGTAAGCTCTGTAAAGGGTATGAAATACTGGGAAAGACAAGGTAACCTGTTCCACCTGGTGTGCAGGAAGTAACGCAGCTTCCAGTAACTTTTCTGAGACTTCTGCGTTTTTGAGAGCTACAGTGACAGATGTATTTTGGGACAAGCCCTTGCAGATTGCTTAAGAAGGTGAAGGCTGTTTGCCCATGTTTGTTCTATGATGATATGGTCTAAGGAATTCTAAAAGGCAATTGCTAGAGACATTTTAAAGGCAGTAATTTAGATCTGCAAAGACCGGCTCCACCAGTACAGCATTCCTTCATGCACTAGGTTGACTGTGTTGTAATCACTTTCCTTGTTCCCTGGAAGCTTTAACCAGTCTTTCCCAAATTTTTGTCTTGGATTTTGCTTTTGAAAGTAACATATGGGGTTTTTTTTCAAACCATCTGTTTTTAAGGTGTTTTCCAATTGTAAAAATAGGAAACTAAAAGGGCAGTTCTGTGTGTGTGATGTGATGCCTTCATAGATTGGTCCAGTAGGAAGTCTGGGGCTGGAGGTGACTTGGCAGGAAAGGAGTCGTAATTAGCAGCTTTGCTCAAAGAAGTCACTTGCTTTGGTTTTTCTCAATTGTATTATTTACTTTTAAAATGTATCCTTTTATGTAGGTGCCTTTTCTTCCTGCATAGGATGTATTTCTACACAACTAATTGTTTTTTATTTTTGCCTTTTTTTGGAGGTAAGATGAGATGGTTCTATGGTGAAGCTATTCATAATGCCATAAGTACTGTGACAGGTTATGTATGAAGAAGGCCCATTTTCTCACGTGGAGTGATACTAGCCCACTTAAGAGCTTGCTTTATTTTTTTAAAAAAAGTTGTTTCATTCAGTTAACCAAGCCCTGAATGTAATGATATTTTCTTGGTAAAATTGGATCAAAATGTACTTTTCAAATCCACATTTTGTATAACTTTAAGAATAGGCTATGAACAGATGTGTATTATTTTGTGGAAGTTTTTTTTCCCCCTAACCCAAATTTGGGAGATACTTTGTCTTAAAAAAAACTAACAGTGACACAGTGCTGAACTGCTAGTACTTCCAGATTTGTGATTACATCAGTGTGGATTTGGATGGTTGAAAATGGAGTATTTGATTGTGTTTCATAAAAGTTCACCTGTTTTGAAGCTGAGGGAGGGTGGTATTTGAAGATTGGCTGCTGCATTACTGTAGAAATAAACTTTTTTGTATTTTTTTTAATGCATCCTGGGGTGTCAGATAGCTGGAGAATCCTAGCAAATTAGATGTTGAATAAAAGTGCCATCAGCTTTTTTACTGTTGCATTGTTTACTTGAAAAGAGTGCAAGTTATTTTGAGAGAGGGAAAGGAATTTTTGCTCTCAGTCTGAGTTGAAATGAGCTGAAATGTACAAGGGTTTTTCCTTCTACTCAAAAACTGTGTAGAAGGTCCTTGGAGTGCCTGAAAAGATAGAAATGGGGAGACACAGAGCGAACTGAAGAGATTATTGCGTTAGGATACTTGATCACCTCTCTGGAGTGCTCTTACACTGTTTAAAATTAATTTTTTTTTTTCCTTAGTCTCTTGTGTTTTGCACTTTATTTCTCTGACTTTTATGGCTTAGCTGTTGTTAGTTTGTTATGGTCTTGGTATTCTTTCATTGCTGTTCTTCATCAGCTTAATTTTTTCTATAAATTTCCTATCTGTTAATACAATAAATAATCAAAATGTGCTATAGATTACTTAGCTTTTTATGTTTGTTAGTCTTTCCTTAAAAAAAACCCTCACCACAAATGAAGACTGTTTGTAATATAAACATCCCATTTTCATGGTATAAATGAGAATCACAGTTTGTGACTCTCTTTAGGCTAAAGAAACCTGCAATCACATGGACACTACAAGTTTCCCTTCCTCTTGAAATCAGCAGTCAATAAAGTAAACAGGCCATCAGCATAGTTAACACAGGTTTTGGAGCAGTGACAAAGTGCTCAGGCTGCCTGCTAGAAAGCTACCCTTACAAGAGCTACACTATTACTGAAGTGGTGGACAATGCTTTTGGGAAAATGCCAAGGAGCAGACAGAGCTTTTATGCTGTCTGGATGTACTTCATTAGAAGAGGAGATCAGATGATCCCTAAAGGTGTCTTTTTGACATGCACTCTCTTTGTATTATAAAGATAATCCTAGCTTTAAAATCACAAACTGATCTTACTTCAGCTGTTATGATTGCAACTTCCTCTCTTCTTTTTTCTTTTGCAGGAGCTGACAAGTGCTTTGATGCATGTGAAACTACACCTTTTTGTCCAGATTTTTACACTTGTGTTCTTCCCAACAGCAATATGGCTCTTTCTTCAGCTATTATCAATCACACCTATAAATCAATGGCTTTTAAAAGGGTATGTTTAAGCATAACGAGTGAACTATATTTGTAGTTGTTGTCTTAAAGGGCTGCTTATCCTGCAGTGGGTGTTTTAAGACTTGTGTTATGAACAGATTTTGCTGGTTGTTTTTGTGCTTCAGCACTTTGCTGTTTAAAACACAGTATGTGCACAAGATTATCCTTTCAGGAACCTGGTCTTGTTTTTAGAAAGTCTGGTCTGTTTCACGTTTAGGAAGCTTGCAACAGGTTAGCTTTCTTTCCCAAAACACAGTTGAAGTGATGTGCTGGGTCTCAAGGAGTATGAGGAGGAAAGAAAAAGAATGCTGAATGAAAAACATAACTTGGTGGATAAACACTGCATATGCCATGTACTGGTGTTCCATTCTATTTTTAAACAGTCTGTATGGGGCATCTCTTGCCTGTGTCCAGACTAGGGTTCAATATCTGCTCCTAGCTAAATTATATAGGGGGTGGGGGCAAAGAAAGTATAGTTTTTGTAGGAGGAGAACTTCGAGATGAGCAGAAGCAAAGTTACCATGAAAACAGTATGTTTTCAGTCTTTAGTGTACTCTGCCAAAGTACAGTGTGCTTCCTTCCAAAGCTGCATTGATGGTGTGGTAGTGATAGATGTTATGAAAAATCTGAAAAATTAAAAGCTTTTTTTCAAAATCAAAGTTCAATACCTAGCACCATGCAGCTATACTGGAGTGCCTGAGTGCAAAAATCAATTATTTTAGAAAACTGCTTAAAGAATCCCCCATTGTTTCTTAACTGCTTGGTGAAACACTGCTTGGGGAGAGTTCCTGGTCTTAAAAGTTTAATGATAAAGCGGCTCATGTTTATGTTTTTACAAGGCCTAAACTTAAAAAGAGCATTTTGTTTTGTTTGTAAGAGGCTTCTCCAGGTGTGAAGTGGTCCAAATGATACTGAGAACCTGATAATTGAGACAACATCATTTAAAAGTTAGCACTGTTTTGCTGAACAGCATTACTACATTGAGGAACTAACAAGGTCCATCTGCATAGGGTGTCTGTATGCACTTGGCTATTCACAGTAAAGGTTATTCTTTAAAGTAAAACCATTGTGAAGGTTTTCTTAGCTAGAACAGAGACATTACTTTCCACAGTAGCCAAAATTCCCTCCTAATCTGTGGGAGTCTCAGTTTATGAAGTGCAATGTGCAAGAGATTTTTGTTCTTGCAGCACTTCCCATCCCTTATTTCCTTATATTATGTGACAAAGTGACTTTGATTCTATTTAAGTGACATGATCTGTTACATGCACAAATATATATGTGTATGTATATACATACACACCTCTGAAACTGCATGTAAAACTACATATGTATGTATTTTTTAAAAAAAGCTCATGTGTGTATCTCTGTAAACGTGGAGTCTAAATCAGCCTTATTTTTCATGAAGGTGTGTCTGTGTATTACCAGTTTTACGAGTCTGGGTTTTTTTTTTTGTTTTTTGAAATTGTGCTTTCTTGATAAATACTGCTATTCAGGATATGTTCAGAGCAGCAGCTGTTGTGTGGCTCTGAAAGCATCCGTTGCAAAGGGAGCCTGCTGGGAGCTGTACCTTCAGTGCTGTGTAGGTGCAGAACTTACTGAACTCTGTCCTAATTGTAGGATAACACATTTCAAAGCAGGTACTCGCATATCCCTATGTGGGTACATGAAAGAACAGCGAGGAACCAACATGAGGAACTGTCTATGCCTTGGCCACTCAGTGTAACCAGAAGTTCATCCTAATGCCCTGCAGCTGTAGTTCTTACTCCCTAGAAACACTGAAGTACCCTAATGAAAACATGGGAACAAGACAGGCTTTGGCAAAGTTACTTCCTCGTCATGCATGCTTAGCACAGCTTATGAGCTGTGGGAGCTAGCTGATAGTTCTCACACAGACCTGGAAAAATAGACATATGTACCCAAGGGCATGCAGCACCCTTTACATAGGGTGGCTCCCCTGGGGACTGTAGTTCTCCATTACTCTCTACACAAGGTTATACCTAAAGGGCACAGTCAAGCCCACAGCCTGTTTCCTGTCTTGCTTCAGAATGAATGGTAGATTATTCTGTCCCCTGTAATGGTCTGTTTTGCTGTAGATGTTATTTGAGAGGCAGATTCAGGTGGTACCAGCTTTTCATCTGTGCATCTACAGTTGTATTCTTCCTGCTCCTCCATGCCTGGGATGACATTAGAAGGTTTGCTGCTTTGCAATTATTTTGAAATATATAAAACAGAGAATAAACCATCGTCATCCTAAGCATCTTTTAAGTTAATTTTTTTATTAGATGACTAGGTTTTACATTGACAGTGCCCCTTTGAAAAGGATCATGAAGCAGGTTATTAATGTTTGTACAGATTCACCTCTTCTGCCACTCTTAGCATGTAGCATTTACAGTACAGGTGGTAAGGCACGAGATACAAAGATCTGGTACGAGAATTGGCTTTGATAGTTCTGCATCTAAAATATGTGACTTTGGACCCTACTGCTTTGTTGTCTGTAATGTATCAGCAGAACAGGTATTATTTATCACTCTTCAGCAAGTGTTTGGACCCCTGGTGTTAGTGCATATAGTATGGCCTGTACCAGCGGAACATTTCAGTTCGTTGGTTGTTACCTGTAGTAAGTAATCTGCTGGTCATTAGAGGAATTTGTATATCATTAGTATTGTGTGTAGTTGGTACAAAGCAAAAAAATCTTCACAGGTGCATGTTTCAATACACCTTATTAAAAGTATTTCCGTTTAGTGTGCACCAGTCTTTTGTAGATTACTGTTTTCGTAAGAAGAATATTTAAAACCATAGCTTGATAGTGATTTTATTTTTTTTATAAATTCCAAATGTATTCTGTTAAATGCGAGAGGGTTAACAGAACTTGTATTATTAAACTTTTCCCTTATAGTGTGGAATATCCCTGCCAGCTGAGATGAATGTCTTTGCACACATTTCATGCCTTTCTGGATAACTTTGAACTTAATATACCCCTTATTAGTGCAGGTGAGAAGTTCAAGGAGCTGGCTGCCAAGAGACCACATAGAAGAGAGATAACAGTACCATAACTGGTGTAGGGGATGGACATCAGACTCACCATGTCTGCTGTATATTTTTGTATTTATTTCCAAACTTTTCCACATAATTTCTTTTTCCTGTATTTCTTTTCTCTTATGAGCTTATCCTGCTAAGTGCTGACAACTCTCTGCTTCCATAGCTTATTTCACTGTAAGCTAAAGGTTCTGTATACTTCCAAGGTGGTGCTTGGCACTTTGTGATTGGATTTGTGTAATGCTTACATTGGTTGCCTCTTTCCTTTTCCACAGTGTCTGTAGCTGACAAACTGAATACCATCATTGTCATTTACCTGTTTCTTCTATTTAAGCTTTTTGTATATTTGCAGTATCAATTGCACTGTAATATGCTCCCTGTTGTTTGGATTTAATACTCCTTTTTGCTACAGCTTTTTGACACTGCGTTTCTTGGGGATGGACTAACACAGTTACAAGTGCAAAGTAGTTCACCACTAGTAACTGATTGTTCTGAACCAGAATACTGTCTCAAACTCCAATACTTGAAAACATATGTAGATTCCATGCTTTTGGGGGTTTTGCAGAATATTGTGTCCCATACCTTACTTTCCTTCTAAGTCAAAACAGTTGTTCTTCAGAAGCCCTATTTTACTTAGCCCCAAATTTAATTGTAAACTATTGTATAATGTTCTTGTTGTTTATAACTACTCGTTTTGGACAACTGATTTTTGTAATAATCAGTTTTTATGGACTGTCTTTGAAAACAAAGGAAACCTCACCATTTTTTCTTTCTTTGCAACAGTATTTACTATATACATTGATAATTTTGCTGCACAAAAAACAGACAAAATGACTACAATAATAATGGTTATTATAGGCTTCTAAAATGCATGCGAAAGCTTTTTGATGTTTTGATTAATGGAAGTCAGGTGATTTTACCAAGAAGTGAAAATATGAATAAAAATTAAACATTTGATGGCCTTTTAATGTTTAGGAAATTAAAAGCTTAATTGTGTTTTGTTTTCTTTAAAAAACTTTTTTTTTTAATTAAGAGTTGATGAAAAACAAAGTGTAGTGGGAACCTGAAATAGTGAGCGTGGTTCTTCTTACTCTTCTACTTAGCAGAAAATGTTTTTCTCACTGAACAGCTTTTTCAAGAAAATAGAAGTTTAGTTCCTTATTTTTTTTCCAAATAGCTACGGGTATCTCAAAACACACCACAAACTTTACTATGTCAGGACTTGTGATGCAGTTATCTTTGTGATAATTGTAGATATCTTTGTGAATGTTAAATACAGTACTACAGATGGGGAAATGAAGTCACAGAGAAGTTAAGTATTTGTATTTTTAAATGGTGATGTGACTTCACTGCAGGGGTTGGTAAGAGATGGCATGGAAATAATGCCAGCTGGTGCAGGGCTGTAACACAAACTGTTTGGGTTGCGCAGGTGATAAGATGATTGTTTCAACTCAGCTATTTGGTATTTTAAGGTTATAGGTTGCATAGTGTTTGCATTGTGTGAGGAATGTAACATTTCTTTTCATTGTTTTCAGCTTGCAGACAGTAGGCTGCATGCCACCTCCTGTGTCTTCTGCAGTAATTTTAACCAAAGCTGTTGGTGGAAACGAGGTGAGTTTTTGTTTTGGTTTTGATTTTTTTTTTTAAAATCAGAAATTCAAGCAAATGTGTTTATGATCAACTCATGGCAAAACACTGACTGCAATGTAGTTTGTAAAAAAACCTAGAATTAAAGCTTGGGTATTGTGTTGGTGTCAGACACGGGAAATAGTGGTGTTATCTGCTGGCATTGGTCAAACTGAAGCTGAGTTTTATGAGGTGGTAGGAAGTTTTCTGATATAAATTGGTGTTAGGAGTTTTCTGCTTATTGCTGCACTGTAGTTCCTAACAATATAATGTTCATATGCTGTGTACTAGTTATCTCGCGGAACATTAGCTTTGTGCTGAAGGTCTGCCCTTGCAGTGATTGTTTGGATGTTGTTTAGTATTAAGAGGCCCTCAAGCTCAAAGCTTCTCAAGCTTGAAGCTGCAAATGTAGCAAGAGAGATGATGGAGACACAAACATCAATTAAAATCTTACGTTATTATTTGAAAGTGCATGAAATGAAAATTCTGGGAACATGGAGTTCTCTGACAGTGAGGCAATGCAAATTCCTCAACGAATAGGAAATGCCAGAATTGAAGTTGCTTGTGCAAACTAATTTTGGTCACATTATATTTATGCCTTAAAGCGGTATACGCTGATGTAATTTTGGACTCTTTCTCTAGGCACAAAACACTTGCTATTTTCAGGAAGACCAGCGTTTAGGAAATTAATCCAGGTGTGATATTAATGAGGTTGTTTCCTTTAGAACTGTTTCCTCGTAACTGCTGAAGGTGGATGAGACCTAGTAGGTGAGGAAGGGAGAGGATAACACTAAAAGAGCTTGGTTTTAAAGCTGGGGTTCTTGAGGTGCTGTGCTGGAGGGTTAGAGTCAAATCTGAATTCAGCCATAGAGCTCTTATACGAGGTTGGGTGAGTCACTTCAACCACATTTTTTAAATATGGCCATTAGTTGTGTACTTCTCATTTTCTGAGTTCAGACTCTTGGGACCGATTAATGTCAGCTTTGAAAAACACATGATAGCACTGAAATAGATTGAAGTTGTACTTTGTACTGACAAAGTGCTGTTTAATTGCTCAATCCTCTGAAGAGAGACCCAAAGCATTTCAAGTCAAGCATCTCTAATTATGGGCAATCCTGATGCACATTGCTGTCTCCCAGTTTGCTACCTGAAAACAAGAGTCATAAATTTGGTTGACGGAGGTGCTATAGAACAATTGGTATAAGGAAATAATTCAAGTACCTAATAGTGATCAACAGAGAAATAAAAGGTTTTCTAGTTATGATTCTAGATGTAGGTACTGTAAAATATATAAAGATACCACATAGTGAACAGTGAGGATAAAATGAAGTATTGAATGAGTGCTCTTTCGGTGTTAGCACTGTCTGCCCTGTTCTTAGAACAAGGAAAAGATCTTCTGGAAATACATGGGGATATGATTGGTTAGTTGAAGGCAATATCATACAGCTTTTGTGTGCAGGAGGGAGAGAGGTGCTTTTATTTCTTGACCATTAAAGTTCACTTTTTTGTGGTAGTGTTCTTCTGGGGTGGTAGGAGTATACGTACTTTATACCCGCTGAAAAATGGAAACTTTCTGGCATGTGCAGCTTGTGTAAATAATTGTATAAATCACTGATAAAGTAAGTCAGATAGTAAAAAAGATACTAATTCTGTATCAAACTGGTGTTGGAGGAATGTAAAAATGCATACCTCTAGATTTTTACAAATAGTTGCTGACAGTGAATCAAGAATTGGGTTTTGGGAATTGAAAGTTCTCAGTCACGCTCTAGGAACATAGGCAAAAGACAAACACTCTTTAAACATGCTCAGTGTAGACAAAGTATGTGGCAAATTTATTGCCAAACATCAGCAAGTTTCCAATGCAAATATTATTTTTGGAGTTTGATGCTTCTGTGTCATTCAGACTATTGTTAATTTTTCTTTTGAAAAACAATAAATCACATCCCTCGTGCTAGGGGAGAAGACCCTCTCACATCTCCTCACCAAATTTCGCTTAAGCTGTGATTGATGTATTTCTTTTTCTGACATAAGCAGAACAATGCATTTTTTTCCCATTTAAATGTAAATCCATTCTGGTACTTGAAGAATTTAAACCTGGGAGTCAACTGGAAATATAAGTGTTTGTACTGTGAGATAATTTGTTCATTATAATGTCTCTTAAACTGCTTTTGCCTTGTCAAGCACGTATCCCTTACCTGGAGAAATTGATTTGTCTGAGGGTGTATCTACACTGCATAATGTAATATGAAGATAAATGAGCTTGCTCAGAAGCAATACAGTGAGGAAGCTCTACATGAACTAATTAGTCTGAGAAGTGTCCTGCTGCTGTGGAGTACAGACACACCCTCAGTAAGTGCTCTGAAAAGCTCTTTGGGTTTCTTGAAACACAGCATAGGAGAGCTGTGGTAGTTGACGGTGTTGCGACAGTATAGAGAGTTTCTGGTTTTCTTTACCTAAGTAGGAGTGATTGTTGAATGTCAGCTTGGACTTGGGTTTTTCTCAAAGAAGTATCAGGCTCTATGCCGTGACTTGCCTGGGGCTGAGGAAACACGGATTCTATTTTTAGCTGTGTCATTTACCTGTTGGGTAAAAGTGGGGTGTCCTGTCTCTGGGGTTAGCAGTAATGGGTAATGGCAACTTTGAAGTGTTTGAAGATCAGGGCTGAAAAGCCTTACATAAGAGCTGTATTTTGTTGTTCTGGGACAGGGTTATTAAGTGTTTGGTCAAGTGCTTAGAGAGTCATTAGAAGCTACTTTGATGGGGATTTTGCTACGTATCAGTTGGAAAATTCAGGTGTGAGATGATAAAAGGAAGACATTTTTGTTAATATTCAATAATCTGGTTTTTTAATTGATAAATGCCTGAGGGCAGAAAATGAAATGTTCTGCTTTTGTTGGCTGAGGAAGGTGTGGCGAAAGCTGATACTAAGAATTCTGATTAAACTGTGCTCCTCACTGAAGTTAATGTTCTGGGATTGTGAGTACAAATCCAGGTAACTTAAAAAACTTTATTATTTAACTGTCCGTGTTTAATAGCAACTACACAATCTACCAATGTTTATTTTCCTGATGGTTGAAACACATGGTGTATCAAAAAAGCGTATCTTGGCTTTAAGTCCTCTTTATCTGCATATAAGAATAGAACAGCAGAACAGTTACTCAAGAATGCAAATGTAAAATTGTCCAAAGCAAAACCAAGTCTTCTTCCTATACATCATTTGGTCACCAACCCTGTGATCTGTACTACTTTCAAATTTATAGTCTTAATGTCTGTTAGATGTGCCTTCCAAACTCTACCATGTTAGCCATTTGTCTGGTAGGTGATCAGGTCGGGGCTGGTTTTGATGGTTGGGGTATTCCAGAGGAAATCAATCTTAATCAGAAGCCCTTTGTCAGCAGTAGCCTTCTATTAATAAGGAAAGATGATCAAGACATTTAGCACCTTTGCTTGTTGTATCTGTGGCATTATAGTGGGTAGAAGCATTATAAAAGGCTTCCAAGCCTTTTGGTGTTTAAAGGTGAAAATTAACATCTTCACTTAGCTCTGATGTGTGAGTGGTTTGGTGCCTTGTTTTAGGGGGCTGGAGAGAGCCTTCTTCACAAGTCCGAGGGATTATAGAGAGGGAAAGATCCTTGTTGCTTTATAAGAAAGACATGGAGAGACAGCAAAGAGATTGTCAGGCTGAAAACAAGTAGCAGTTTTTATACGTGTATTGGATTTTTTTTTTCTGTAATCAATGGAGGAGATATCCAGTGTTGACATTAGCAGAGTGGAAGAACAAAGGTTTCTAGCTGCAAAGACAAGAATGGAGTGACTAGTTCTGTATCAGTATTTCTTGTTACACGAGACTTAAGACAGACTTTTCAAATCTCATTTTCTTACATATTGCCATTGATGGTAGTGGTAGCAGCAAAGGTGTTTAGCTGTTTAAGACAGTGTTTCTGTATCGCTTAAGAATAATGTGTTGCTAGTAGTGTTACAGGTACCATGTTCTGAAAATGTCTGATACGTGGCGTTGTAAGATATTTACTTGTGATTGTTGGAAGAAGGTATGGTGGAGATCAAAACTGCTGTCCAAAGATCTGCCTATAATTCAGACTAGCTAGGAGCTGGTATCGTTCTATCCAGAGAGGTGTGGGCCAATGTAAGTGGTGTGAAGGAAAACTCTCTGTGCTTTCTGAAAATCTGGGCTTTTGAAGGAGAGGAAGAAGATTTATGGCTATTCCGTCTTTTGTTTTGGTGGAAGTAGCAGTTCTTGATGTGATGAGCAGAAATGTGACTTGTCTAGTAGGGCTAGACTAACTCACACCTATTGACTCTGACCCATTCCTAGTTTTTTTCAGCTCCTCTCCCTGGTTTCTGTATGAGGTGTGGTTTGTTCTCTCAGCTGCCTTTCAACTCTTATTTCTTTTCTCTTTTTTTCCTTCTTCACCCTGATTTTTCCATCATTCCTCTTGTGATCTCTTCCTATATGGTGTTACTTTCATTAACCTTGTAAACAGCTTTCTAAAACAGCCTATTCCTAGCTTTTGTTGCAAATACATTTAGGTCATTAGCAAAACCAGTTTCAAGTACTGAATGTGATTTTACAGATATGAAGGCCCTATGTGGACAAAAAAATGTTCACATGTACACTAGCAAAAAGCAAGGAGAGATCACCATGAGAAATCAAAATCTAATTTTTAATTTGATTGTATTTTCTCAATGATTTAGTTGTTTCTGTCATCAGTAACACTGATGAAGTCTCTTCGTTTGTGAGGAGGACAATCCATGCAGTAAAAAAAAATCAGAGTGAAACCCAGAAGGTCTCACTTTTGTTTTTTGTTCTTTGTGAGTCGTGAAGGGTCAGGATTTTAGTGACATTGTTGCGTCTGACAGCACAGAAGGCTTTTCTGTGTCACTTTTTTTCCAAAAGTCTTGTAGTTCTTCAGTGAAATTATAAACCCCATTTCTTTAAAAGTTGGCCTCTAACTGCGTGTTTCTGCAAGAGACAGACAAATAAATACATCAACATTTCAAGGTGCTGTAAAGACAAACCTGTTAAAAGCTTGGAGATCCTCAAACAGAAATGCTGTAGAGATGCCGGATATTACTACAAAGTATTCAGATGGCAAATGTCATACTCTCCTTAAGAATCAAAGTAATGAAGAAAAGAGATCGAAAATTAGATCTATAGGTCTGTTATCAGTTTGGGAGAAAAAACAATTTGTGATGACTTTTATGGCAGCTTAATGACATATTTTTGAAAAGTCTAACATAATAGGCAAGAACTGTGATAGCAAAATAGCCAAAGTAGTCTTCAATAAAATGAACTGTCTGCCACGATTTATCTGTACAATTCTATCTCATACACAACAAAAACATTGAGTTTTTTCTGTTCAGTTAAGCTGTAGCTTGTACAAAACCTCACAATCAATATGCTGGGCGGGTTGGTTTTTTTGGCAAGTTTCATGTGGATCTGCTATGCGTTTTTAAAATGTGTTGCATATGCAAGACAAGATTTTGAAATATGAAATAGACTAATGAAGAAAGCTAGAATGGTATTTACAAAGTGAGGTAGAAAGTAAAGAAAGAGTTCTAGTATTGATTTTTAGATTTGTTTTTTGAAGCAGATGTAGAGCATAAAACCAAATATAAACTTGGATCTACAGCTAGCCTTTCTGGAAAAGAATCGGGGGAGAGTAGTAACGTTTTGCCAACAAATTATATGCAATAGTTTAAACTGATATTTTAAAACAAAGGGCATATGCATACTCACTGAGAAATGATCACTGGAAAATTCCATTTGTGAGTGGTGGTTTTTTTTGTTTTGGTTGTTTTTTTTCTAAGTAAAAACAAAAAAGTGAACCCTAACACTACTGTAAAGTCACAGGAAAGATATTGATTTCTCTAAAAATACCTGAAGTTCTTTGAACTGTGTATACATGTACATTAACCTTTTTACAAACAAAATAAAATGAATAAAAAGAAGTACAAGCTCTGATGGTTTGCGATTCATACACTGATGCACCAGTGTACCAAGAGTGTTTACCCTTGGAAGGTAACACATGAATATTATGAAACAAAATCGTTTAAGATCTTCAAATAAACTATATGTGTCATGATGTGTAGTTGTCTACTATAATGCAGTTTTCTCTTCTCTAAAAATAAGTACAAATTTACAGTAGCATTGTCTAAAATTTGAATTCCAAATTGCATTTAAAATATTCATATTTTTAGGTTTTGTTTATGGAAGGGTAAGTAATTTCATTCAATTGTTTTTAAATTTGATACTGTAAAAGGAAAAACCTATAATGAAAATGTTTTTTTATTTCCTAAGCAATAAATTTTGTCTGCCTACACAGATTAAACAGTTCTAAATGAAATTGTAACTAATTCTACCATTAGATACAGCACTGAAGTCTCTGGGAAATGTATGTGGGTGTCAGAGGACAGATTTAGGGAAGATATCTGTACTTCACATGTACAAATATAAAGAATTAACTATGTCAGCATAAGCCTTGTATGTACACAGGAGCTGTTGTGCTATTAAATTCACCCACTCTATTCTAGTATTACAGTCTAATTTTTTATGTATCCTAAGAGTTTACTTTTCTTCTATCATTACTGTGCTTGGAGCAGATGGTTTTTATTGAAGTATTTATTGATACTTAGGGTTTTTTCCTTCCCTGAGTGGTGAGTGCATTTTATATCCATCAATGCATAGGAGTAGCCCGAATTATTACTTACAATATGAATTTCATCACTATAATGTGTCCCAGTCATGCAGCTCCATTAGATATCTCTAGAGTTCCTTATTGTCTTCTCAAGTCTTCTATAACCTAAAGCAATTGTGGAATCTTCTGGGCTTCTTTCCTCTCACTGTTCTGCTTTCATTTATCACTACCAGTTCTAATACAGATTTACTACTAAAACTGTTTAGAATGGAAAGGATTTTCAAAGGCATTAGTCTCTGCTTTTAGTTCTATGGAAGCAAGTTCAGGCTTCTAAGTCCCAGTATTTGAACACTTCATCTCCAAATTCCTTACTTAGTTTGTATGAAATTTCAGATTCTCCCAAGACCTTTGAAAAGCAGCTGATTTACTAACCTAAGGTGTTGAGGTTGAGTTGACTTGGACAAAGTCTTTGAGTCACCTGGTTTACTCTAACTTAGGGTCTTTCTTATGGCTCATAAGGTATCCAGGGAAAAAGCCGCTCTCCTACACTTGTTGGAGTGTAAGAGATTTAATTTATTTTCTTGCAGTTCCCTAACCTCTTTAACTGCACAACTTTATGTACTGTTAAGATGTATGATCCAGAACTTGCGGCTTTGTGCATGTTTAGCCTTCCCAAATCTGGGGTGCTTGTTGCAGCTCTGCAATAATCTAGAATGTTGTAAAACTGGCAGTTTAAATTATGCTAAACTACTTGGGCTGTGGCTGGAATCTACCTGGAATCATGGTAGCCTTGTTACAGCCTTTTTACAGCTGTGTTTGCCCACTGTCTTAGATCTGACTTTGTAACCAGAGTGTTCTCAGAGGCTTTGCTGTTGCTATTCTACAGTGCTTGGCTGGGGAGATCAGTTTTTTTTTGTGTGTTGTGGGACATTCAGTGACCCTGAAAGCTGTTTGTGGCATAAAGAAGCCAAGACAGAAGAGGACTCTTGCTCTCATGCTTGAAAAAATGGCCGTTTAAAGCAAGGTAGTTTTGTATTTGTCTTGGTCTGCAGGTTAATTCAGTGTAAAACTGTAGTGTGCAAGAGCTTCCTTTATTTAGCAGGGAGTGCTGTATGAAATGCATTGCGTATGCAAAGCATGCATTTTTTTAAACTATTTGAATAAATCATTAGTACTTCATTAAAATATTTGCAGAGAGTGGGGTCTACTGCCCCACTAAAATTCAACTTCGGTACTCTCTGATGTTTAATTTTTACAGCTGTTTGAAAGAGAGAATGCAGATATTTTACTAGCAAGGGAGGTGTTACCCAGTCTCTCTACCCCAGTCTTTGAAAAGAAAGGCTATGTTTTGGAGAGCAATGGAGACTGGAAATATTATTCTGAAGGTGACAGCTTCAAAAAGTTACAAGTGATTTGTTTGCAGTGGAGTGTTTTATGCAGTCTTCATTCCATTGAATGCCTGCACGATGCCAGCATTCAGCTGTGTAAGGGCTGTTTTCTAATGGCTTGCTTTTGGCAGAGAAGTGTAGTTGTCTGCTAGCACCAAAACCCAGTGAAACACAGTTCTGGTTCTGCTGTCCCTCACCTGTGGGCTTACAAAGCAAATGCTCATTTTAATAGTAACAGAAGCGTTTAATCATTGCCTATGTTAAGATTGGTGTTAAATCAGCAGAATGGTAACTATTCAGCTTTGTCTGCTCCTTGTAGGCAGTTTATTTTCTACCATGAACAATAAAGATGGTTCCTTTGACATCTGTTCATGCGTTCACCTGTCTCTGTGGACCTCTTGCACAAAGGGATACTGCTGCAAATGGTTTAGCATGGCTCTTGGTGGACCCTGCGTTGTGACTGGGAGTGAAGACGTGTTTTATAAAACCAGCAAAAGCTAATATGCAACAATATTGATTGTCAAAAATGGAATTAATTTGGTATTTCTTTCTAAAAAGAACATTTGGAATTATAACGTGTAAAGCTTTGCTAACATTTTGATACCTGAAAAATACTTTATACATTTGACTGTTGGCAGCTCACTGCAGAGAAATCAAAATTAAACATGTCTATTGAGAATACAAAATGCCCGTTAGGAGTGTCTTCGGTGGATTTACTCAAGGATATCATTACTGTTC
Organism: Microhierax caerulescens; assembly: GCA_035590215.1. Taxonomy (NCBI): domain Eukaryota; kingdom Metazoa; phylum Chordata; class Aves; order Falconiformes; family Falconidae; genus Microhierax; species Microhierax caerulescens. The sequence goes on along the minus strand of JAVJGJ010000001.1, from coordinate 14,270,054 downwards.
TTGAAATGTGCCAGTTCTGAATGCTGGCTTGTAAAGAGATCATGTTACCTTGTTTCTCCTTTCTTAAATTTGTCCTTTGTGTGTTAAATCAAAACTTCAGAGTATTTCACTTGGTAAAGTTTTTTTTTTTCTATCCAAGCACATTTTTATCTGGTATGCATATATCTGCTTAGTGGCTACAGATGTAGGAAAGAAAACTATCAGGCTTGCAACTTCAGTAGTTCTATAATTTTTTTTCTTTAGCTCTCTTTTTGATTGTGCAATACAAAGTCCTGATTTGTGGAAATCATAGCTGTAAAACATGACAGGTATTTCAGTTAAAATTACTATTGTCTTTAAATTCATTCTTTTTCAAGGAAATTCAATTTACTTTATTGTCCTTTTTTCATCATTATGATTATGAAAGAACATTGTGAAGGTTTTTGTCTTCTAAATTGTTTGTCAAATGATTATATTCAATGCATGTTAAGAAAACATGTTTTGCATTCTATGAGGAAAACCTCATTTGTGTGAAGAGGCAGAACAAATTTCTAGATTCCTTTATATAAATAAAAATAAAAAAGCCCATATTTATTTAAAATGTTTTTATAGAAATCTTATGAGAAGGTAGAATATTTTAGAAGTGTTTCCCAGTTTGTATTATTCCGGTTTGGTTTTTTTTTGTTTGGTTGGGGTTTTTTACTTTTTATTCACTTGATAGAGCATTTGGCAAAAAATGGGAGAGCAGTAGAGCAGCAAATTTTCTCTGATTTCAAAGGATTATTTAGGCTCCAGTTTCTGGAAGATATTGGCCCTGTTACAAGATCTGAAAACAGCATACTGCTGGTAAATTGTTTCTGGACAGGCTGAAGAAAAGCCACATGCCTCCTGGGAACCTTTTTTCAGACATGCAGTCCCCACAGACATGTGCCTTCCTGCTCAGCTAGGATTTTTACAGGCATTCCCTTGTGCCTCTGGCCTTTTCTGCCTGAAATCTGCTACTTCTGCTGGCACTTCTAAATTATCAAGGATGGAGGAGAAACGGCACCCCTTGGAATGTCTGTAGCAGAGGCTTAAACTCCTGTATTCACATGGGAAGTCCCTATGAGAAGATGGTAGTGTTCAAGAAAATTTGAGGGGCAGGAGACTTGCGAAGGAGCATTCATTCATTAGTGTGTTCACTCTACTGCGGGTGCCCTGAAAGCACAACAGCCCCTGATTATCCGTCTGTGTTGGGGGAGAAGTTTTACCACTAAATACATCCCCACCACAAGCTGCATTTCCAGATTGTTTGCTTTGCTGGTGTTGTGGGTCCTCTTGCCACCCTCAGCTTGACCTCTGAAGGTCTGCACTGCTTGTCTCTCAGAATCCTGCCCTGCCTGGGGCCCTTGTAAGCATCCCCAGGGAGTTAGCAACTGCCTGGCTGTTCCGCAAGACCGTCTGAAGCAGAGTTGAAGTGGGAACCGGTAGGAGCCACAGTCACGCTTGGCAGGATGTTATCATTTGTTGATGGCACTTAACACTCTGAGGCAGTAGCTATGTACTTTTTGACTAAGGCTGCAAGGCAGTGCTTGAATTTAAGGTAAATAACGTTTCTGAAGGAATTTTGCCCAAGATTCAGGGGAACAAACCCCTTGTCATATATTGAGTTGGATACAGTAGTTCTGACTTAATCTATTTTTAATAACAAAGGGTTGTTTAGTAAGAAATACATGAGCAAACAAAGCAGGTAGTGTATTTATCAGCAATGTCAGCAGCCATAAACTAACTAGGTATAGTCTAATGCAGCAATTCTGGTAATTATGTGGCACATAAACTAAAGAGTATATTAGTGTGCCTGAACTGAATTGTGTTTGAGCTGGTAAGTCCAGAGCAACAGTATATTTCCTGAATTACTTTGCCAATTTACATATATTACTTCTTCCATGAACTTTTGAAACTCCCTGTTCTAGCAGATATTGTGGATTATTGCAGCAAGATACCCAAAATGTTGAATTTCTAGTGTATGGATGACTTTGCTTAGCTAGATCTTTTTGTTGATGTATTTTATAATAATCTAAGTTAATTTTGTTTGTTGATATTGTTGCAAAATGTCTGTAATGTATACAGGGATCTATATTTTGATAGATACTGTGTGAGTGTTTCAGCTCCAACTGCATATCCAAAACCTTTTAAAAAGAAATCTCAATGAGCCCCATGGGGCAAAGTAAATTATTACATGTGGTGAACTCTTAAGTCATAGACCAAGGTCATGGCAGTGAGAGTGTATTTCAAAAAGGTTTTATCTGTGCTTGGAAAGCAAATGAAATCTCTCATCATTAACTTTAGAATTATAGTTATAAGAGGATTTTCACTAGAGGTGAAAGATCAAGTTCATGGCGGACATAATGGAGTCTGAAAAGTTATTTCTCAGACATAATACTAGGGCATGAAACATTCACTGAGGTTTTCGCATTATTGATGGGGAGTTTACAGCCTCTAATCCAGATACAGAAGATGAGAATCATTGTGATTATTGCTATCTATTATGGCTTTATTTCAACTGTTTTAGATGAAAAAAACCCTGTCTTTTTTTTTTGTATTGCTGTAAAGACTTTTAGAAAAAAATCCTAGCTTTTCAGCTGTGTTAGTCTTTGTCATAGGATACAGATAATCCCTTTCTTAGTTAATAATAATCCTTTTATAGAAATGTAATTTAGTAAACCTGAATGATCTTCAGTCCCTAATGAATTAATCAAAGCACATGTGTGTGCAGTGATGTTCTGTCTCTGTCCCTGTTTGTTGATAGTTCACGTAAACCAGAAAGAACAAATTTTGAAGGGAAACGGGGCAGAAAAGCGTAAGTGGAACTACAGTTTTTAGTGACCTAGTCTATTATCCTGTCAGCAGAAATGGTTATTCATTTGTCTGTTTATTCAACAGACTTACGTTTTGCTGGACTTGGCATGTGTGAATGCATGCATTTCAGTGGTACCAATGAGCAGTAGAAATCTGCTCAATAGTAGAGAGTCTGAACTCTGTGCTTGCATCTTTTTTGCATTTTGGGAATGTTTTTGCAAATATCTGTGCCAGTGACAGCACTCACTTGTTCACAGAGTTCACAGTGCTCAATCTGCTTGTAGAAGTGTTGAGATTTGCCAGTTATGTACTGCGTTTCAAAGTAGAGTATTAAAACAAGCACTGGCAAACCCAAATCCTTCCTATTTGTGCTTTCACTGTCATGAAGGTTATTACATTTACAGGAAAGTTTCAGCTGTTGCAATTTTATTCAGAAAAGTCTGTTCAGTCCTGTTTTCATGCCATTTCTAAGTAAAACTTAAGGTTTTGGGGTTTTGTTTTCTTAATCCTTCCATCTACTTTAAGAAGTGATATTTGTTAAAAAATGCATTTGTTTCCTGAGTTAGCAATATAGCTAAAGAATAGCAAATACATAGACATTTTTGGCAAGTGATATTTTAATTTCTTTGAAAATATAAAAAATATGAACTGATACAACAGTAAGAAAATTCCATTACTGGAACTAGAGAAAGTCAGCTCTAAGAATGGCTATCAGGTTTTTTAATTCTACTTAAGCAAAGTAGTTTGTTTCAAAATGAACATATTTTTAGGGAAATTTCATACACTCAATGTGTATGATTTTTCATAAGTCCTATGAGACGAGGAAGCATAAGCTGTATTGGTAAGTTACCTGTAATTCAAGAAATGACAACATTAAAGTTGGGCCTAAAATCTCAGTTTTGATCTATGGATATGGTTTATGCTTTTGTTTTAAAATGGCATTTGATCATGCAATTTAGAAAATACATCCTATGACTTTTCCCCTGTAATGTTAACATCATATGTGTTATCTCAGAAATACTTGCTGTACTTCCATTATCCAAATGGTCCAGAATATCTGTACTGAGTGAGACTTTCTATATAGGTTATGCTCTCTAAGGTGTATATTTTAATAATTTAGTCAATGGCCTCTCTTACACATTTTCTCTTCAACGAGCAGTACAGCCTCTTTTGTACAGTTGTGAGGCATTTCTATTTCTAAGTGTAGTCACAAATGTCTGTGACCTATGATACTAGGTCATTTTTGCTATTCATACCAGCTACGTTGATGACTTCTGTATGGCTTGATTCTCTGCAATTTATGATCTGAGAAACTCATAACAATAGAAATTATTTGTAAGTATGGAATACCCAGAAAAATATGCAGTATTGTAAAGTGCAGTCCTCAAATACTTCTGAAAATTAGTCACTCCAAGGCATCTCTACTTCATAAGGGGTCTGCTCTCATGACCCCTTGAGTAACAAATGCCTGTGTTGTTACATTTAGGTTTTTGAACTTCCCAGATACTCCCAGCAGATAAAACTCAAGAGTAGTTATCTTCTGCAAATAACAAAATACCTACTCTGCAATCTTTCTTTTCTATTTTCTTTAAATTTAGAGTATTACATTGAAATTAGTTTTGTAGGTAACAATTTTCTCTCTTTTTAGATGTATATAAATTCAAAACAGTAGCCTCTGCACTAATTCTGGTTTACTTTGTTTTATGTGAATGGGAAATCCTAGAATGTAATGACATTTTATAACCCGGGTACTTTGAGTCTGACAGCTTAGCGTGCTCTGAGTGGTGAACAGGATTCAGATGTGCATTTCTGTCTTAAGAACGTGTAAAATTTCTTTGTTGTTGTATTAGCGGTATAGTTATGCTTACTACCTTACCAGCTCTTCCCCCCTCTGGTATTTTTGCATAACATAAGTCACTGTGCCCACTGTGTAAGTATCTTGTCTTGTCTCTTAAGTGATCACACTGACTTTCATTTCCCTCCTCTTTCAAATCATCAGCCAGTTCCAGCATGTTGTTTGTAGTCTTCCTTGCTAATGCAAAACCACAGTGAAACCTGCAGTAGTCTTCTGTTTCCCAGACTGCCTGGTCTTAGTAGCAGTCAGTGCTTCTTACTTTCAAGAGATTGTTTTACTCAGGCAAATTGCTTGTTATGCTAACTTACCATACAGTATCTTGTGAGGTAGATGGCTCATTTAGCAACACTTCCAGCAGGCTATGCTCATGGTTTCTGTATCAGCTCTTGTGGTTTTATTTTTTTGTTTTGTTTTGTGAGTGGTGGGAGGCAAGAATGTCTTTTCATACCCTCTAATGATTTTTTTGCAACCTGATGCAGATGTGCCATACAAGCAGATTTTAAGGAGACTTTATGTCACTCTTCAAATTCTTTCTAAATTGTGTGAGGCAAACAATGGAAAATTTCATTTTGTCAGGTTATTTTTTCCTGTAGAGCATATTGTAGTATGTTGAGACTTTATTCTGAGCCATCTTTCTTCTTAGATGTTTTTACAAAACTAGAAATAGTTGAATTTGTTTTTCCCGCCAATTAGTACATGCCAGCTGCCACCAGCAGAAGAACACCTGTGCTATTAGTGAGAGTACCTGGAAACTTGGGCATGATTCTTCTCCTTATTGTAGTGAAAATCACATATTCTTCTGTTGAAATCAAAGCAATGGACTGGGTAAGTGTAGGGAAGAGTCACAAATAAAAATTGGGTCTATGTGATCTGTAGTACATGGCTTCCAGAAGCAGTAATTGGCCTTAGCTGGTGGCCTTATGCAAAAGTGTGCGGTTGACATGAACTGCTAAGTAGTATGTACAATGTCTATTGTACATTAATTACTGTCTTTTTGAGAATATAGTCTTTGTTTCAAGTAAATGAAACTGCCCGTAAATTTGAAATAGAAAAGTGAAGAAAAGTATTGTTCATACTGTGAATGCTTCTAGAGACAGAGCTTTATTTGTGGGTTAAGTGTATGCCATTCTCTTGAAGTTAAGAGTAATTATACTTATCTTTCTTTAGGAAGTGTGTACATCAGGAAACATCACTAAGTTTTCCCTCTGCTCTCTCCTTATGCAGATATTAAAGGAGTATAAAGTCATTTTATTAGCTGATGTGCTGTTTAATTACAAGGTAAGAAACAGAGCTTTGCGCAGTGGAGGAAACGTGTTCTTCCGTCTGCATTCAGAAGCCTGTTTCCTCCAGCCTTTATTGGAGGTAAAGACAGCCTCCAAAACCCAGAAGAATTTAATCAAAGTAGTTTATGGATGATTTTTCCTAGGTTTGTTCATACATACAGAAATAAAATACATAAATAATGAAGAACTGCATATTATACATACAGTCAACAGTGATACTGTTGAATGTTTTAGATTAGGAAATAAGAAAGATGTAATAGTTGTATTATACAGCCTTTCAAATATATGTTGGAATTGGAAGCCCTAGCTAGAGTTTAGTACTTGGGCAGGATTAATGGTTCTGCAGTGAGATCAATGCTTGAACTATATGTAAGTTAAAATATTGTGCATTAACTCTTTATGGTATAAACTGACTAGGTTCGTGGAGGAGTTCCAGATATTGTTGAAGGTGGTGTTGCCAATATCCAAAATGTCTTTTCCTCTCTCTGTTCTACTGTAATGACAGATAAGTGGGAGCTGCTCCATTCCATTTCCAAATTGGGAGATGTGTTAATATGGATTTTGTTTGAGGACCTTTTTTCTATGGAGTTTGTTTTCATACTTGATTTACCTTTCTAAGGATATGTTGGCATTCCTGTCATGGCTACAGTGTGCTTGCTTCTTCCAGCTGTTGAGTTTTAAGAGAATGGCTGTGGGGAGTTTTATTTACTGTTAGAAAACCTCACTGAATAGCTGTAATTTTGGAATAGATAGTGCAAGGCGGCATCAGCTACCAGTGTTTGAATACCCACAGAACATAAATCTATACTTAAACAGAGAAGTATTTATGTTCTGAAGCATTTGCTTATTTGCTGTTGGAGTCCTGGTGATGGCATATAGCTTTGAAAATAAGTCTGTAATATGTATGTCCAAGCTATAACTGTAGAATTCAAGACAATTCTATAAAAATGTGCTTTTAGACACTGTGAGAAATGTTTGTTAGAACCTATATCTATATCCTCTGTATTTTTTCTGTCTTTAATATCAAGAATTAACATGGGGCTTGTTTGCTTTATTGACTGTTTATTGGGGACAGACATCTTAGTAGGGCTTGTTGTGATAGGACAAGGGGTAATGGTTTTGAAATGAAAGAAGGTAGATCTAGATTGGATATTAAGAAGAAATTCTTCACTGTGAGGTTGGTGAGGCACTGGCACAGTTCTCCCAGAGCAGCTGTGGATGCCCCATCCATGGAAGTGTTCAAGGCCAGGCTGGATGGGGCTGGGAGCAACCTGGGCTGGTGGAAGGTGTCCCTGCCCATGGCAGGGGGTTGGAACTAGATGGTCTTTAAGATCCCTTCCAACCCAAACCATTCTATAATTTCCTGTGTATTTTGTGAAGTGGTTCTTACATGTTTGTATGTGGAGTATTTATTATTGATTTAAAAGGAGTAGGGGGTAAGGTGTGGGATGTACTATTCAAATTCTATGGCAAGTGAAAAGAAGAGGGTGTATAATTAAGCATCTACAGTGCATAAAATGCCGACATTGAAATTCCCGATAGCCTTTACTTTCTTTTTTTGGTGTTACTTGTGTTAATGCCATCTCCACTAATACAGTCACATGCTATTTTTTAAACACATTAGTTTGATCTGTTCTAACTTAACAATGTTTTTCTTATTACACTGCAGTCTGGATTGTTCTGTGGTAGATGATGTATTAATAAATACAATACAAGTTTTTAGTGTGGTGGTATGGAATATTTTATGACTTGTTTCTGTTGTGTAAAGCTGCATAGCTACTTGCAAGCTGCAGCAGTCACAGAAGTCATCAATTAATCTATAACAGGCTGATATCATACCAAAGCTTTTAAGAGACACATTTGTTGAGCACGTATTGTATATAGAGAGCACACAAAACAGTTTATATTGTTCTGGTCCTGCTGGTATTTTGAAGGTTAATTATTCGGACTAAGCCACAATCACTCTTAACAACATAGCTGCTTAGTGAGAAAGCAAAGGAGAATTTGATTCATATTCAGAAAAAAAATTGCATAACATCTTTCTGAATATCTCAGAAGTATGTTGAATTGTTCAGGAGTGTTATTTTACTGTTGATATGATGTAACTAAAGCTAGTGAAGCACAGGTTCTTTTCTTCTTGATCCAACTGTTACCATCAATTAGGAAATAGCTAAGATACATTTGGGGTAACTTTTAAGAAAGTAGGATGCTGTGTAACAGCATGATCCCTAATAAAGTTCAGTGCACCATTTTCAAACTGCTTCTGTCTGTAGCACCTTTTCAAAGGTTTTGGCAGCAGTTTGGGTTTTTTGGGGAGCTGGTGTGATATGGCAGATTATTCATAGGTTTCTCCAAAGCTCTGTTCTGAATGCTTTGAAAATACCCTGAAGTGAAGCAAAGTTAAATCATATAGGCCTGCCTTTAGAAAAGTGTTAGAATCTGAATTTATTTAGTGTCCATTCTTTTAAACTTGCTCTTGCCAGTGGAGGGGAAGAAAAGGTGTGGTGGTGGATTGGAAACAAAAAGGGTACCTGCACAGAAGTACTCTTGTCGTTATCATTATGTGCCACCCCAGGGTTTTAAAAATGATGCTGTGTGGCTGGGATAAAGTTCATAGTATGGCTGTGCGTACTGCCCTCAGAAAAATGCATGGGAGATGTTTATTTCTTCCCAAGTGCCCTGGTTCTTTCAGTTGCCAAGTGTATGCAGTAAGCATGCACTGAGAACACCTAAGCCATAGGAGCCCTGCTGTGGGAAGGATATAGGAGCACCAGTACAGGAAAAGTGCCTTCTGCAGGACTGCCTGCAACAGTGCTTGTCCAGCTGCCAGTGTCACATTCGACGTAACCTGTTATGGTTTGGAGAGGATGGGAATCTGATGGACCAGAGTTTGTGGCAAAACCCAGGTAGCCTCTGATTGTAGAAGAGCTTGGCCCCAGAATTCAAACCTTTCTTTCTCTGTGTTTGCAGCCCATCTCACCGCAGTGGGTTCAGTGTGTTGTGAACTTGCCCTGTCTCTAAGCCCAGAGCAGCCACTCAGGCACTTGGCTGAATCTGATGCAGTTGTCAGAAGGTCATACTTAGGAATAACACTGCTGGTAGCTAAAACCAGTGAATTAGTCAAAAATAGAGTGGATGTTGGAGTAATTTTTTGGTAGGCTTTTAAAAACGTTTGATCGTGCAGTATGCTGACCTTTCAACAGAATCTTCATTAAATCCACCCATTCCTTGCAGGGTTTTTTACTTCTGTTTGCCTTTGTTATATGTTCTTTCCTGGATTATCATTCATTAGCTTTTCCAAAGAGATTAACCGTTCCTTAAAACAGGATCATGTGCATTCTGGTGTTGTGTGTGAAAGCAGAGCTGGAGAGCAGAGAAGCCACAGGATCCCTATAGAAATTTGAAGACAATTTGATACCGTAGTCCACTCAAAAATCTGCTGATACTGTAATGTTTTTTCCCTTGCCAGGACCCTCCTTGCCTGGTGTCATTTCTTGAGCTCTCATGGGATGAGATTAGTCTAAAACAACAAAGTAGCCAGATGTCTGGTTCTGAGAGAGTCCCACAGGCCAGGGTATGGTAGGCAATAGTAATCGCTTGGGGCTGAAGATCAAAGATACCTGAGAATTACTTATGGGCACATACTATGTGTCATTCCCATTATTAACAGTCTGAGAAAATTTGTATCCCTAATTAACCCTTTTGTTGGTTAAATTTTCTTGCCAGTACAGCCCTGTCTGTAATAACTATTTGTTCTTTTTGGTGCCGTTACATAAATACATGTTAGTTTAAAAAAAAACAAACCAAAATGCAATCCTCTCATAGTAGCAAATTTATGTAACCCTTCCAGGTACTTTTTATCATGGTCATTTGTAAAAGTCAGAAGTTAGCATCATTTCTTTTTGTTTACTGTGCCATACTTAGGGCAGGTGTTATTCCTATCCAGAACTGTGTCAGTAAGATTAGTTAACTTGTCAGGGTAGTGGGTTTAGTTCATTGCTTCCTAATCTAAAATGAATTAGAATCTAATCCCAGAGGCAGGTTGTCTGCACATCACTGCTTTTTCCCGTAGTGATATTTCTAATGAAATGCTAATTAATATTTTCAGTGATCAATGTTTGTTTGTATTATATACTCTGAAATAACAAACCAAGATTGTACGTGCTGTCTCTGAATTCTTGTAGTGCTTTTAGAATGAGTGGCACCTGGAGAGAGAGAGAACCTGATTGCAGCGTTCTGTGCTTTTTTTTGTCCTCAGATGAAAATATCAAGGTTGTAAGTGGAATGTCTATTTTACTAAATGATGACATTGTCTTCATTGTAGAAATGAAGATTTTGAACAGTTTTTCCTAGCTTTTGAATAATCAGCTGTAGTTGTTGGAGATACCCGTTGTTTGTTACTACTGCTAGAGTTTCACTTTCTTTAACATGATATAACATTAATATGTGTTAAATACTGCATGTGTGTGAGTGGGAGACTCTGATTTTTCTGGTCACACTGAATGTGTTTGTAGTTTATTGCCTATATTACATGTGTTTAACAATTCTAAGGGACTTAATTTTGAGTAGTGAGTGCAGAAAAGATCCCTGGAGTGATTTAAAGGACTGAATTGATTTCACCTGTTTCAGTCTCGACAGTCTCTCTTCAAAATGTTTTATTTGAGCAAGAAGCCCCAAAACCTGACTTGCCTGAAAGTGTATTGCATGTTTATGTTTTCACTTTTGACACAGGTATGCCTGCTGTGTGCATCTTCCAACACGGCCATGACTGCTGCTCTGTTGTCCCCACTCCTGTTCACTTGCATAAGTCATCAGCCTTGCTCTACACCCAAAGGGGTGTTTAAAAAAAAAATAATCAACATCTAAAGAAATGTGAGAACAAAGTTTTCTGATGACACAGGGCTATTTAACCTTTCAGGCCCTATGGCTGTCAGCAGGCATAGCCAATCATTAATATTGTGTACCTCATTAAAATTCTTATAGAATAGGGACAGGTACTGTGCTTCTTAGAGACACAAGGGAAGGAGGAGCTGCGTAGGAATGGTTCACAGGCAGGAAATAGCCGTTTCCCTAGGGATGTTGGCACTCTGGATTTTGGAACATTTGTTGTCATTCATGTGCTATTTGTTGCTATTCATGTGTAATTCAGGTGAACCGGGCCTCACTGTGACTGCTTGGGAGCCACATGCTTCTCCAAAAGATTCTGGCTGGCTATCCTGACATGGAGAAATCAACTCTTCATAACACTTGGATTCTGTTTTGCACAACCCTTGTGGGCTGTTTATTTTCTTACTTTTCTTTCTCGGTTGTTCCTTTGGGAGGCATTGCAGCAGTTTTGGTTGTCTGCACTGCTCTGTTGAAGGTCACAGTCAGCACTAGAATAGGTAAAATCCAAGTGTCCACGAGGTCATGTCTGCAGAGGCCAGTGCGATTTTTTTTTGAGTTACCTTACACAGGCAGCAAGGTGCTTCCTATAAAGGTGTTGAATCCGTAGCTGAGGTTTTGGGAGAGCCCTACCAGGGTGAATTTGCAACCTACCTGAGACAGAAATGCCTTTCCTTTTATTCTCTTTTGTTATCTGCCTAAAGCTCTTGGAAACTAAGAAGCCACAGCTACTGTTTACAAGTGAGGACATGATGTTGTTGGCAAATATTACATTAGTGTATATTAGTAGAAGCACTCCCATCCCTCTCTTTGTTTACAGGCTGGTAAAACATACCTATACATTTTGATCACTAGTACCACCTCTCCAGTTTAAGTAAAAAAAGTGACTGGATCTGAATGTGGGAGATTCAGATGCAGTGCAGGAGCAGAGGAAAGCACTGCAGAACTACTTCTCCCTGACTGATGCCAGCTACTTTTTATGCTGAGGGATGAAGTTATGAGACACTAGTGGTTATTAAACCAGTAATTAAAGTTTGGAACTGGTGAAATCATTGATTTCTGCAGTTAGATTGTCCCCCCGTTTCTTGTTCACGTAGCACATTTCTTTTCTGTACCACAAAATGTCTTGGGGACCTATAAAATGATTCCTTATTTGGACTTAAGGAAAAACAGGCTTTAGAGCAATTGAGTAGACTTGGGAGTAGGTGTAAATATGTTATCCAAGTGTATTGGGCTTGTGTGGCAAGTCTTTGGTAGTGGGGGAGGCTACAGGGCTGGTTTCTGTGAGAAGTTGCTGGAAGCTTCCCCCATGTCTGATGGAGCCAATGCCAGATGCCTCTGAGAGGGACCTGCTGTTGACCAAGGCTGAGCCCATCAGTGACAGTGATAGCACCCCTGGGATAATGTATTTAAGAAAGGGGAAAAAAAACACCTTGAGTTACCGCAGACAGAAAGAGTAGTGAGACTATGGGAGAGCAGCACCTGCAGCCCCCAGCCTGGGGCAGGAGGAGGCCGGGGGGGGGGGGGGCGTCAGGGGCCCGAGCAGATTCCTTGGCACGCCCTGGGGCAGCC
>JAVJGJ010000001.1:14207110-14257543 GCA_035590215.1 Microhierax caerulescens | reverse complement strand
TGGCTGTTTGGCCGTGGACTCTGGGTCCACTGTAGGCTGTCCTTGGAACCAGCTATCTAGCTCCTTCTCAGCCTCACCTATGTGATGCAGCCAGCTCAGACTCCTGCTGCAGTAGGTCCTTCACCTGGGCACAGCTTTTGCAGGCAGGTCACTGCCTGCCCCTACCCCAGGAGAAAGGTCCAGGTATGTCCTGTGGTCTGAGGTCTGCACTGTGGCCTCTCCCCTCTGTAGCTCCATCTGGGTGGAGACACTGGCCATGGCTGGGGTAGATGGTGCAGACCTCCCAGCTGGAGCTGCAGTCTTAGCTCTTGGCTCTCAGATGAGAGCCCACCATTCTGCTGTGATGGTCAGGTAGGACAAGCACCCTTGACCCGTACAATAGACAGAGCGATGCCCACTTGCTGGGTTACATGGACTTCAAGTCTTTCTACTCAGCCAGTGGAAGACCCCCCCCTCCTTTGAAGCAGTTGTGTGCAAACTCAGTCCTCCTGTGCAAAATACCATGCCAGGCACTGGCACTCCCCAGGGCTGCCCTGCACAGGAGTGGTCACCATCACCCCTGGCCCTGCCCAGGGTTCAGTCACCTTTGCTAACTGTCACACTTCCAGCACCATGATCTTTTTATAAGCCACAGTAATGCTGCCATTAGGGGCTTTGAACATGTACTCAGATGACTCTGTTCAATAAACTGTACATTCTTTGCATCTTTATGTTACCTGCAGAAATAAGCCTGTACGCACAATACGGGTACTACAAAAATACACCTTACTTTTTTCCTGTACATAGAGATAACCTTCCATCGTGAAGTGATTTGCTCTTTTGTGTTCCTGAGGATTTCTTCTGATCTTGTTCATGAGCTCCTCTACCTCTGACCTTGTTCCTTCAAAACGATTTCGTGTCTAAAACAAGATGGCAAAACCCCATTAGTAGTGTGGAAGAAAGACTTACTCTTCCTGGCAGATAGAAATTATAATAATGTATTGGGTTTGTGTGGCAAGCTTTTGGTAGCAGGGGAGCTGCAGAGGTGGCTTCTGTGAGAAGCTGCTACAAGCTTCCCCTACGTTCAATGGAGCCAATGCCAGATGGCTCCAAGACAGACCCACCGCTGGCCAAGGCTGAGCCAGTCAGTTACAGTGGTAGCACCTCTGGGATAATCTAATTTAAGGGGGGTGAGGGGTAACTACAGAGAGAATATGAAAGAAACAACTGCAGACAAGGTCAGTGGAGGAGGAGGAGGTGCTCCAGGCAATGGAGCAGAGATTCCCCTGCAGCTTGTGGTGAAGACTCTGATGGAGGCAGGCTGTGATCCTCAGCCCATGGAGGTTAGCAGTGGGGGAGATATCCACCTGCATCTCAGAGAGGACCCCACGCTAGAGCAGATGGGTGCCTGAAGGAGGCTGTGACCCCATGGGGAGCTGATGCTGGAGCAGCTCCTGGCAGGACGTGTGCCCCCTTGGAGAGAGGAACCCAGGCTGGAGCAGGGTTGCTGGCAGGGCTTGTGACCCCGTGGGGAGCCCACACTGGAGCAGTCTGTACCTGAAGGACGGCACTTTGTGTGAGGGACCCATGCTGGAGCATTTGAGAACTTTAGCGTGCAGGAAGAGCTAGTGTTGGAGAAGTTTGTGGAGGGCTCCCTGCTGTGGCAGGGACCCCAGGCTGGGGCAGGGCAGAGTGTGAGGACCCCCTCCACCCCGAGGGGGAAGCAGTGGCAAAGACAGTGTGGGATAGACTGATCATAACCCCATTCCCCTGCGCTGCTGGAGGTAGGAGGGAGAGAAAATCAGGAGGGAAGTTAAGCCCGGAAAAAATGGAGATGTAGGGAGAAGGTGTTTTCAAGATTTGGTTTTATTTCTCATTATCCTACACTTATTTGATTGGTAATAAATTAATTTTTTCCCCCCTAAGTTGAGTCTGTTTTGCCTGTGATGGTAACTGGTGAATGATCTCTCCCTATCCTTACCTTGGCCTGTGAGCTTTTTGTTATGTTTTTCTGTCCCCTGTCCAGCTAAGGAAGGGGAATGATAGAGTGGCTTTGGTGGGACCCTGGCATCCAGCCAAGGTCAACCCACCACAACATGCTGAATACATTTGAGTACATTAAGGTGTTAATATTGCATATTAATGAATATGGCTTCGTTCTGGGTTACTTCCATTACAAGAGAGTCTTTATGAATTTGAAATAACTTTTGTAAAGGAAAAAACCTAAGAACTAAAGAGAATGTTCCCTATGCATCTGTGGGAGCAGCCTTCTAGCCAGGGCTTACAGGCTCCTGGGGATTACAAGCTCATATTTGTTCTGCTGGTTATGTATGGAAGATGACAGTTGTCTGTTGCACTAATGTACTCTTCTCTGGTATTTAAGAATAAAACTATAGGAACAGTGCTATCAAAGAGCAAGGGCTGTATAGGTAGTCAGGAAGAGTGTCTTGCAAAAGAAAAGAAAATTGGGGTTGAATTGGAGGAGAAATTGAAGGAAATGAAAATACATCATCAGCATGGACGTAACAGTTCATTACTTCATGGAATTTTCTTTTATAGTGATGTTGTCATATGAAATACATTTTAAACAACATGTATATATTTTCCTCCATACTGCAACTTCTATGTTAATAATTTCAGGAGCATTCACTGTTTTAGCAGCCCGTCACAACCTGAGCGTATTCTGTATCAGAAGCTTAAGCCACAGCTTCCCTTTTACTTAGCTGTTGCAATGTTCTGACCTTGGGCTGTGTAAAATAAAATTTATAAATCTCCTATTGACTTAATTGGGCCATGGATCTGATCTAAAGATCATGCCATAAAGAAATCTGTATTTCTATTCACAAGTTTATTTCTGTTCACATGTTCCATTCACAACATTTGAATTCATAAGAGAAGTGATGGATGTAACTAACATTGCAGCTTTCTATTGTCATCTGCCACTGCTGGCAACGTGTCTGTAAGTGCAAAGCATTCACCCCTAACAGCAAAAGCTACTTGATGACTTGATTTCTTGGTAGAGAATTTTTGCTATTGATTTTGTGGTCTTCCAAGCATGTCTGGTACAACTTGCTGTTACTTTAGTTTGTGGAGTTTTTGACCTTGAGTTTGGAGAAGGAAGGAAATTAATTAGAACAAACCTCTAGAAAACTACTAGTGTTCAAAGGTTTTTTCCTCTAATCTCTTGTAATCAAAAACGTTAGCTCCTTTTCCTGGTTTATGGATAACCAAAGTAATTTATATTTAGAGGTGTTGAAGGAGAAAAGCTGTAGTTAATGTTCCAAGTGCTGTTCAATTTTTACATCACCAATGGGAAGGTAACTAGTTTGGGGGGCAAAGGAGATGGGTGGGAGGATCATTAGGTAGTTAACAAGGCTCTTCTCTAAATTGCAGATCCTAGAAGTCTAGATCAGGTCATAGTAGATACATGAGCTTATAGCTGTATGAGAAGACTTGACTATATTAAAATATTCTGTAAACCTGTAGGTTATCCTAGTGTGTTTTTCTGTGACCCTGTGACCTAGAATGAATTCAGTGCAAGGGGCTATTTTAACTGCATCCCCCTTCTCAGTTCAGAGGGGCCTGCTGCTAACAAGTTATTGCAACTGGGGTGGCAGAATGTCTATGCTGTGAAAATTAATTGCTTGTAAACATTTTTTTTTAGAAATGTGTCATGATTTTCATGATATGTAGTTTTTTGTTACCATTATGTAGAACTTCCTTAACAGTTTCTTTCTAAAATATTTAGATTACATAGCTAGCATTATTTTAAGTGGTTTTCCTCTGACAGACTATTGAGACATGGATTACTATGCAGTACACTTCTTTATCCTGATAATATAACAACCAAGCATTTTAAATAAAACGTGAAATTGCTTCTGAATATTTCCTTCTTTGAGAGGGCTCGATAAATGAAAATTAATGAGGTTAGGGAAATTTTGCTTCACAAGTGATAAAGTAAATCTGGATTTGCACAGTCTGCAAAACATTATTTTAATAAGACTGTATTGCATTTCTGTTGTGTCTTCCATTGTTAAGGGAAATTAGAGAATATGTATTTTTTTAATTAAATTAAAAGTTCTGTTAGAACCAAAGGCTTTATTCCTAGTAGCCTTTGAGGTTGTCTTGTATAATGTGAAGAAAATAGTATCTTTTACTGGCAAGTGTGTTTATTCTTTCTGGTTAGGTACCTGAGCTTGTACTCTGTACAAGCAGCATATACACTGTAAATGAAAAGGTTTTTGTAAGAGAACACTGCATAATAAATGTGAGCATTTTTTTTTTATTTTTATTATTTAAAGGGCTCAATAGAGGGGATGTGCAAATTAGTATTCTGAATTGCAGTTTGCTTGCTACCCAAAGCATTTGAAATCCACGCATATTTCTTAGATATTAAATATTGGTTGGGAAGAGTAGTGCAATTATAAGCTTTCTTTAAATTGGATGGCTTCATGAGTGTTGGGTCCGAAATCAGCATTACATGGCAATTCTTGGAAAATGCTTGTCTATGTGTTTGTACAGCTGAGAGATTGTCAGGGGCTCTGTTCCTTAATCAGTAGCCGTGTCCTGGGCGGTGGCAGGCCTTGTAGCAAAAGCTGTGAAATCGCTTTGCAGCTGAAAACCCTCCAGCTTTGCCAAGCCCATGAAGAACAAGCAAGCCAACCCTGAACTGGTTTCCTTGGATGGCACGGAACAGAAGTAACAAAGGCATGTATGTCTGCCTTTTGTTTTTTCGTGCTCTTTCTCTCAGGGAAAAATCCGGAAGGTAGGTAGAGCTGAAAGTTGCATCTGGAGAGCAGTGCTTCGTGTTTGATATTTTGTTTCAAGGTCTGGTTCCTGCTGGCAGCAGCAGTAGGCCCTGTTAAAAAACCCAGACTTGCCAGAAGTTGAAAGGCAAGGAGTGAGCCGGCTGGAAATAGCGAGGCAAGGCGCATTCAGAGGGTAAATAAGGACGTGCAGCGGGTAGGTTAAGCAGGCGTGGAAGAAGGGATGCGTGTCTTCTGTGAGAAGGTAATTGGGCACCCGGGCTTGGCAGGAGCCCGTGGGCCGAGGCGGGGGCGACTGCCACAGGTTGATGGGCAGGTGATCCGGCGGCTTCTACCCGGGCGGCGCAGGAGGCCTGCCTAATGTGCTGTCTGCCCTGAGGGCCTGGGGGAACACAGTTGGATTATTATGTTAATGCCTGAGCCTGCTGCCCTCTTCCTATCCCAGCTGGGCTCCCCGTTGTTAGGAACTGCTTTGCTCTGACAGTGGAGTAATATACTTCGTGATTGAAAGGGCAAAGGGGCTCGCAAGAAAAAAGAGCAGGCCTGCACAGATATGTAAATGAAGGGGGGAAGGCTGCAGGGGAGGGTTTGTGCCTAGGTGCGGATAGAAAGTTTATTAGGAAATGAGTAATATAAATCTGCTAATTGAATTGTTATTTACAAGTCCCATTTCCTGATTTGTTTCTTTGTGCATTACCCCCCCTAATGCTGATGTACAGTGAATTCGAAGTGCTTACCAAAGCAGGCACTTAGGTTGATTTATTTTAAACCGAGGTGCTATAATACACTGGTACCAGTGTACAATGCTGACAATGGTGTATTTTTTCAGGACTTTGATTACTGTTTCATGCTCTGCCACTATATTGCCGCGCTACAGCTTATAGAAGTGATATGATTCTTTTATATATTGTAGATAAGTATATCACTCTGAATTTTGTTGATACTTCCAAAAGAGTAGGAGATAGATACAGATTACAGAAATGTATTTGTTATGGTGTTAGAGCAAATTGAACTTTGATTCAACGAGATGGTGACTATGTTGTGATGTTTTTCTGAGGCCTTTCCTGCAATAGGATTGACTAAACAGCATCTTGGTGTTATAATGAATGTATGTGAGAAATGAAAATCTGTTCTCTAAACAGGTATTTTTAAGTTTGGTTTTTTTTTTTACTTTCACAATGATGACAATGATATGACCTGGTATGCAAAGTCTTTCTCTACATTTTATCAAGCTTCTATCAGTGACAAAACTTGACTTGGAATACTAGCCAGATGTGATTTCTAGCAACCTTATTTTTCTATTTTACCCCCAAAGTGCTGATCACAGACTACTTGGAGAAATAGCTGTTAACCTAAATTATACTTTTAAAGTGAGGGCTGTTGTTGTGGAATGCAGATAGTGTGTCAGATGCAAAGTTGCTTGATAGGTGAGGTGCTTTTCTTGTATGTTTAGCAGATACTTGGTGTTTGTGGTAAGATGTGATTTCTGATTGCTTCTAGTGTGCTTTCTACTCTTCACCCATCTGTTTGCATATCCCAATTCTGTTCCTTAAGTTATGTGTTCACATGTATTGCTACTCTGTTTTGCTGTGAAGAAGGTGTCTGTCTTGGCATCAGGACCTCCTGCTGCGCAGGAAAGTTGGCAGCTCTCGTACTTTTGACCTGGCAGTCGTGAATGGACTTCTTATGCAATTTTGTCCACTTACGTATTATAGGGCATCTTATGTTACTGAAGCACTTTAAGGTGGAAAAGAATTCTGGATCTAGGTTGCTTCTGCAAACTTAGTTTGGTTTGATGGTGTAGATACAGGATGTTCTAGGCTTAAATGGCATGATAGTACAATTTTGCTTCCACACCTCTTGCCTCATTGGGTGCTTATGATGAATAATCTTTGCAGAATAGGTAGTAGTGGTGTCTGTGTTCTGCTGGGGCCTTTGTACTTCACACAAGATTACCAGCTTCTTTATTGAGTTCTCCTTGGAGTTCTCTGTGGGCAAATCAGAGTGCATTGGCCTTGTCTCTACAGTTTATTAGTAAGATGAGAAGATAGCTTTAACCACAAAACAGTTAAAGCTGGAAACAGACTAATTGTTATAAAAGAGGTGTTTTCCAGTTGAAGGAGTTTTTTCCAATAATTGCGTTTTTCTTTCATATTATGTATGCACCTAGTTCTTTAACTGCTTTAGAAATAGGGAAGTTGGGCTATAAACCATGCTGATTTGGGAACTTTTCCATTCTTTTTGTCTTCCCCTGTGTATGCAATTTAGACTTTGTAGAAATGTTTACACTTTTGGGAAAATCTGTATGTAAATATTTTGTTTCAAGTCAGGTTAACCTGGGTTAGTTTTGCAAACAAGTAATTTTGACTTTGTCCGTGTTCTTCAGTGTAGCTTAGGTGCTCCATGCTTTCATTTCTCTTGATAAGCTGATCTCCCTGGCTGTGTCTTGTCAGTGCATCATAAGAATTTAATAACAGTGCTGCATTGTGGACCAGCTGAAAAGCTTTGTGCAGCGACAAACCAGGCAGAGATCATCTTCCACTAGGCACGAGAGCAATTCAGCCAAAAGCAGCAAAATACCAAAATGAAATGGTTATAGAAAAGAAAATTTCAATCGCTGTCTCAGAAATGGCAATTCTAGAGGTAGAGGGGAACTTTGGTTTAAAGCAGATGTTTAAATACTGGAATATCCCTTATGCTGGCTATTCCAGTTTTCAGCCAACTCTGGATGCAAATGGAAACTGTGGAAGCTCAGTGAATGCTGCCACAAAGAGCATGTTCAATGCAGACGGCAAGTTTGTGACCTTTTGCAGTAAAACAAGCTTGTGCGTTTCTTAGGCTCGCACCCAGCACAGCTCTTGGTGAGCCTCTGCTCTCCACAGAACGTGAGTAGAATTCTGTATGTGAAACTCATAGGTTTTAATGTTTTTTTTCTGCACTTTTTCTTCAGAGAAGTAGTGGTTATATAGTGTTCTATTCCATTAGAGGATAAAGTAAATTACTTCAAGGAAGTAATAAAAATACCTTTAACTTAGTTGAGTTACTATGTATTTTATGTATACATTTATGTAATATATGTATATATTTTTATATATATGGAAAAATAAAAATTCCAAAGAACAGTTTCAGCATTTTTGTGGATCATGATGTACTCCTGCTGCTAGCCAGGTAGTTGTGAAAGCAGGTCCCTGACCTAGACTTGATCAGCATTTGAGTATTAATCCTTGGACTTTAATGAAGATAAGCCCACCTACCCCACCCCCTTTGGATTAGAAGGTGTAGCAGCCTTCGTGGAAAATGGGGCAACTAACTGGTTAGAACTTTGGGCATGCTTCGAAAGAAGGGTGGTGGTAAATAAATACCAATGTTGTGGGTAATTTGTTTTCAGAGGAAAAAAAAGCTTGGAGCTTCAGTTGTTACTGATCCACTACTGAACTCCTTGGGCAAATTTTAGGGGTACATAATATGTAAAGATGCACCTTCTCACTCTGTGTATGTGTAACGTTTAGTATATGAATTGCTAATTCAGATGACGAGTATCTAAGCAGCATTTAAAAGAATGCAGCTGTATGTATCAAGACTGTTCCTTTTTTACCTTCAGGCAGTGGCTATAGTGCTGTTCTCCTTGCAGTATGCAACTTTTCTTTCCCTTCCTTTTCTACCTCTGCCACAGTATTGCAGGGTGCAAAGCTTTGGCTGGGCTCATAAAAAGGGAATTTCTAGTACCATACAATACTGGCTTACAGTAAAGCCTAACCTTTGGGCTTCGTTAAAACACACAAACAAAAACCCACGCCTAGTAACTGTACCTTCTTTGAGATATGGACAGACATTTGTTGATGAGATTAAAATCTCCTTATCTTTTAACTGCGACCTGTGACACAGTCTGACATGAGCTCCAGAGATTGGGCTTCATGGATCTGTGCAGTGGGCCACACTACTTATTTTATAGAGCTGGTGCTTCAGCCAGCCTCCCCATGCTGTGGCTTTCTTTGCTGCTAGTGTTTTATTTCCTTATGCCTGGCATTGCACAACTGATAGTGAAGCTGTTCCCGGTGGTAGTAGTGACAGGGACTTTAATAACAACGCCATTCTGAGCCGGTTTGGATGGCATAGCAGTTAAAATGCCTGGTGCTGCTACTAACTGCCCAGAAAGCAATATGACAGCGGGATATTTATAGAAAAATACTGGTGCAGGCACAGCCTTACAGTTGATGTAAAGGGCACCTTTTAAAAAGTGGCCTTGTGCTTTCATTTCACTTCAGCAAGGAAGTAATACTCTTCGGAGTTGTGGGATGCATTGTTTAACTAGACCTCTAATCATGTTATGGATGATGTGTCTCCAGGAGAATCAGGGGACAAGACCTTTAAGTGTTTTTATCACAGCTTAAGATCTCAGAAAATGTGAACTTAAATAAAAGTATGTTTGGGTGGTTGTTATTGCTCTGTATCCTTTTGAGGATACCTTCTACAGTATTTTTTTTTTTTAAGAGAGAAAGTCACTTACAGTTATGAAGTGTTTTACCATAAGAGAGGATCAAGTTGGCAGTTACTTGTATACAGCTGTTCAGCTGAGCCTCCTTTATTAAATCATTGTTCAGCAGTCCATTTCTTCTGGTGGGAGAGCTAGTGTCTTCATTGCTAAGGTAATAAGCCTTGAGTTACTAACAGATGCATGATATGCATAAGGTTCATGGATAGTTTTCATACCAAAGTGCCAGTGACTCAGTTTCTCTCCTTTTTGCACTCAAATTGTGTAGCATGGTCTGTTTCACAGGTCAAATGTACAGCTGCTAAGGCGTCTACTTTACAGTACCTAGGTAGAAGGGGGAAGTTACCTTGTTTCCACATATTTAGGAGAATTATGGAAATGGGCTTTCTATTTGGGGAAAAATACATACAAAAAGTTTGGCTATATGCCTTCCTGGGAACCCAGAGCTTTCTGGCATGGCAGAGCCATATGGAGTTTGTGGAGGTGTGGGTCAGGTGCTAGAGCACGAAGTCTGTGGATACTTATGCACATAAGTATGCACATAGTGTACTTTGTATGAGAAAGCATGTGTTCCTACAAGTCTGTCAGCTTTAAATCACTGCTTACTTGAATGTTTACACTGGCACTGGGCAGTAATCTTAATATTTGCATTTACAGTTTTAAAGTATAGGAGAGAAAATCAGAAACTGCCTCAGTTTATTTGTGTTGGTATTCAGAATTTCACTGTGGATGTTCAGGTTACTGACCATTGGGGTGCACGATGTAGGAACCAACACTTAGAAAGCCCTGTGTCTTAGGTGCATGATTTTTGTGGTTTGTGCTGCAGCTGATGGGAGGACAGGAAGGTTAAGTTACAGCTTCAGGGCTTGGGGCATGGCTGGTCAAGAATTGTCTTGCACAAGGATGATGTGAGAGTCTTGGTGGCTGTCTCTGCTGACAGCCCTTCTCATTCTCAAAAGGAAACACCATGGTTGTTAGAAGGAGGAAAAGGGTATGGGTGGATCTGTGGCATTTAGGATAAAGCAAAGAAACTACGAACAAAGTGACAGGACTGTACAGCTGATAGCCTGGGCTAGTCAGACACTGCGCTCTGTGTCTCATAAGGTATCTAGTATTTTCTGTACCTGAACAGACCAAGCCTTCGTTCTTTCAGTGTGGAGATGGGCATTCCAATTCCTGAAAGAGTTTCTTCCCTCCTGGCTTCCTTCATGTGATCTTTCTGATACTGATGACAAAGGCTTTTGTTTTCATTCTGCTCAGTTATACAAGTAATCTCAAGGAAAAAGATCCAGCCACACAGGGCAGTGCTGCTTTCCAACCTCTGCTCAGCATGGATTTCCTGTTACTAATTATATCTTAGTATCAGTGAAAATTTGCAGACTGACACTAAATGTTCTTGAGGTTTGAATGCTTAACCTATTTGCATTGTTAATAAATGTTTGTATTCTGGTTTTACTCTCTGGAAAAAAACCTTTAATGTATATATTCTGGTTTTCAGCCTTCATCTACAGCCCCTGAATGAGAAATACACTGCTGACCCTCCAGAACTGCCTTGAGTCATGCCTGTCACTCACAGTAGAGAGAAGTTACTGTTTCTGGTGAAAGGAAGCAGGATAGTTTTCTTTCTCTGTTTCAGTATTGCTGAAACTATTGGTCAAACAGAAATCCTTCAATGGAGAGCACCACATACACTTAAGTGTATAAAAAGCCTGCCTTTTGACATCCTCTTGATGGATGTTTTGGTATTTATAAATATTATTACCAACAGGCGGTGATGGTTATGAGAAACTGCAGAAATGGGGGAGCGAAAGAGTCATTTTCAACAGAAGGAACTTAGCTAGTAAGAGGTAGGAGGTAATAACTCTCTGCCAGAGCCCCCAGCTTGTTTCTGTGCTCTGCTTGTGGCAGAACGCTGAGCCTGACTGAGGCAGCACAAACTTGTACTCAGGTGATGGCAACCTCTGCCAGCCCGGAACAAATCTGTAGTGTATGCAGCTTTGGATATGCAGCTCAATGAGGTATTTTAGAGGACATCATTCTCTGGATGACATTCCCCCGCTGAAATGTGAACAAACAGCATATTAGTTACTTTGTTTTCATTTTCTGGTGCCTTTTCAGCATTATTTCCATAAAACTGATGGTTATTGAACACGGTTGAAATAAAGAAATGTTTTCGTATTGTCAGCACAGCTCTAGAGGCAGGTTGGGGATTAGGTCATATCTTTTGCACACTCAACAAATTGTGTTGGACTGCAGGGAATGTGGCAGTGGATAAAAACATAATCCCCTCCGTATCATGGTGGGTTTTTCTGTTGTGTTATGGCGTTTCCTTGGTTGGCAGGCATACAGGGCTTTTTGTGTGTGTGGTATGGGTTTTTGGGTGATTTTGGTTTTGTTTTTCTAAGAGGATAAGTTTATGTGTACAGTTCCACTCCACTGAAAAATTGGAGATTGGTGTCTTTTTTTAAAAGACTTCTTGAATACCAGTTTAGATTTTTATAAGATTTCTTTGGACTCAAAGTGTAGTTGTTGCCAAAGTCTGGGCTTGTGTTTTAGGGTTTTTTTGTTGTTTTGTTTGTTTGTATTTGGGTTTTGTTTTGGGGCGTGTGTGTTTGTGGTCTTGGTGGTTTGTTTTTTTAATGAAATACCATTGTTGAGGTGCCCTATCACGTATACAACACATGGGGCCAAATTAATGTGTAAGATGCATACTGCTACTTCTGTTGAATTCAATATGGAGTGTTTATACCTCTCCAAGAGTCAAGTCTAGACCCTGTTTGTTTCTCGAAGATGATGCTGTAGTGTTAAAAAGGCATGTGCGTTGCCTTTGAGGGGGCAACTGTGCAGCTAGAGATTTTGTTGAGCAGTTAACACTACCTCTTTTATTTTGCCATGCTGTAGCAGGATTTTTATATGCATTTTAACAGTTATTTAAGAGTCCCCATATGCTTAGAAAAGAATCTGAATATATGTGCCTTTTTTAAAGCTGCATCATAACTAGGTTATTCCATCAATACAGTAGATTGACTAGGAGCTGCAGTTGGAACAATATGTAAAAATACAGCTTGTAAAAGATTTCCTTTATTAACTGTCATCATCCACAGAATGTATGTTCAAATAAACGTTGTGTAATAACTAAATTTGAGATTAATAGGCCCCTTAAGAAACAGCGAAGTCATTCAGGATAGTCAGTGAAAAATAGCCTGTAAGACTGTAACATGCACATATTGTCCTGCTTACATGCTCTCTCTGGTGTCATTCCCATTTATCAATGTCGGCAGGCTCTGTTCTCATTAAAACACTCTTGCACAAAAGCAACTTAATTTTCTTAAGAGAAGAGGACACCTGATTCAATTTAGTGCTCAAAACCAGGAACTTGAATATATATATTTTTCCTGTCTGAACTCAGATATGAATAGTTATGAACAGCAACACAGATTAAACCTTATTAGGTATATTTATATTCTGTTTGCAGTAACAGTGCTGTGGCAAATAGCTTTCTACAGAGCTGTAACATCTTATTAATGGAAACAGCAGTTAAGACATGAGCTGCGGTAACACTCACATGAGATTTTATTTTTAAATAGGAGATTGAAGGAGTTGTTTAAAGGGACTCTGCCAGCGCATTCAAGCTACTTCTGATGTCCTGCCATCTTCCTCCACCTTCTTGAACTACACTGATCTCTTTGGGTAGATAAAATTTCCTTTTCTGCTGTCTTGGGTCAAACCATTTCCATCACTTTCTTCCATTTTTTTTTTTAAATATTTTTTTTCTTCTTCCTGTCAAATAGGAGACATAGGTCTATCAAATTTTGCATTAATAACATGGACAATGTAAAATCTTACAGTACCGCATTGTGTTCTCTGCCCTCTACTGCATAATCCTGCTAGAGTCCTTGTCTTTCTCCAATTCCTTTCCACTGTTCTGGTTTTTTTTCTCTTCATTGTGCCATGTGTGTTAAATAGGATATTTAGTCTTATGCCTGGTACTCAAGCTGTATATCCCCCACTGGTGCACATCTGAAGATGATGAGGTTTTAACTGCAGGTAATTGTGGACATACTCAGAGCAGCTTTGTATGACGCCCAGTCCACTTCCTTCTGAGACATTTTAAGGTGATTTAGTTTCATTACACTGCATCTGTGGCCTTGGCCCTGGAATGTCCTTCCCGTAGAGCAGGGACAACTTGGGGCCAGGTGGGTCCTAGCGTGCATAGCATATGCTCTCTCATCTATAGGGTGCCTGGGGGTAAGTGTAGGCTTAAGTACAGTTAGGAAGGTTACCTTCCTAAAGGCTGCCAAATGACACCAATAATCAAATGTTTTAGTGTTAAAAAGATACATACATATTGGTGAAAAAGCCTTTTACTTTTTTACGTGGTCCACATACAAAGCTATAAGGCACCATGGTTTCCCTGTGACTGCAGTATAGTTCCAGTTGAGTTGTGCATAACAATTTCATTCAAATACTGCCGATAACGATAGAAGGTTGGGGTTTGACCCAGGTGTTCCAAATGTTGCCAGTGTATCTTTTTCTCTTCTTTAATGTGGTCTTGCTACATTATTATCAAAAGTTATCTAGTCTAATAAATTCCAAGATAGTTTAGTTTGATACCAAAACAAAAGGAAATGGAATAGAGTTCAGAATGTATTCTGTGTTTACTGCTTTCAAAACCTTAGCATGCTTGTCTGGTTTGCTGCTCAGTTACACGGGCTGGAATGCTGCGTGTACTTGCTGCTGCAGTTGGGTACCCACCCGTGGGGAAGTTCTCAGCCCCTTGGTTGTGGCTTTGCCTTTTTCTTCTTTTACTAGCCTTTGTTAGAATGGGATCTGTCTTGGTTCTTGTCACTGTCACTGTTAGAAATCGTAGCAGTGTTTTCTGTACATGTGCTCCAGGATAAGGTGAGAGATGAAGGGCTGGAGCTTTGCGCTAGGTTTGAGGTATGGGAAGAGGAAGGCTTCTGCCCAGTGTACTGCCAGATGGGTTTCCTTCAGAGCTGGACTGAGTTACTGCTCCCTTGAAAGCGCTCCAGGCCAGCCGATCCTCCCTGGAAATGCTGACCAGCGAGAGAGTTCCCTCAAGTCCAGTGCCGTACAGAGTTGGCTGAAATTGTACCTGCTTAACATTAAGTAGATTTGTTGTTTGGTGGAGCTAGTGTGTTTACTACTACTTTTTATGTTTTAAATGCAAGTGGAGATGTACGTGCTCTCCTGTACTAGCCCTGTTAAGAGTACTGATAGTGACTTTCAGTCATGTCTCTGAGTTGATGTAAACTTGAATGATTGGTCTGGTTCTTACTACTGCTGCTTTTGAATGTGATCTGACCTTGCATTTCAAGACATAGCTATGCATTTACCTTTTGAAAGGATCTTGCCATTGATTTTATAGTGAACTCTCCCCTCATGTTAATGGTAAGTGCAATGAACGGTTTGCAAACACATGTGAATCTGAACTTGGAGTATTATAAGGACATCTAAATGTTTTCATGTTTTATTGTTTCATTTAACCTGACTGCATATAGTCTAGTATCTGTTGAAGCACAAAAGGAGCAAACACTAAAAAAAGTTGTACAATAATAGTGACTAATAAATGTTTCAAATAGAAAACGAAGAGCCTAGCTGTATCATGTGTCAGCACTAATGTTTATTTGTATCATCCCTCTAAGGATCTCAGAGTGCTTTTTAAGCAATGAATTAATTTTGACAATGCCCTGTGAGGTATGTAGGCAATATTATCTCTCTTGATAGAAGGGAGTTGGAAGCACGAAGTGTTTAAATTCTACAGGGTCGTGCTACTAGGTATGCTTAATTACAAATTGGAGCATTTGGTTCAGTTCACTGCCAGTTTGTTTAAGCTGAACCAGAATTGCAAATATAAGCCCCAGGTTTGTGGGTATGAGAAAAATTTACTTCTGAATTTATTCTGCAGGAGAAATTTTTATAAAGAAAACTGCAAATAGGGTAATTGACATGTGTAAGTCCTCCCTCAATGAGGCAAATAATCTGAACGATTATACCTTAACTTGCAGTTTTCCCTTTTTGTTTCTTTTTCCTCTTCTTTTTCTTCTTTTGCCTGTAATGTGTGCTTAATCATCTGCTGTGGACAATTTCTGACACTTTGGAGAAAGCGAGTTAAAAATTGCAAACTACTGTACCCCAGACCAGTTGTGAATTGTGACTTTTGCACATGACTGGCTGAATACCTGAAGCATAAAATGTGTCCAAGATTGTTGTCTTATGTTATGTGCTTGAGAATATTAAAAAAACCCAAACAACCCAGAACAAACAAACAAAACTGAACAAACAAACAAACAAAAACCCCAGAACAAACAAATCTGAAATCTTTCAGCTGGATCGGGAAGGAAGAAAGTAAGTTTGTTGATGGCCAAAACATCACCACATTCCTACCACAGAACTATCTAGTGTCTCTCCTTAACACCTTTCCAGGTACAAAATTTCTCCTGGAAGTGGAATTGCAGTGTATTTTAAGTAAAAAAAAAAAAATAAAAAAATCTCATGTCTGTAGATGATCCTCAAATCAGAATTGGTAGCTGCTGATGTGGCTAAAACTAGATGCACAGTGTCATACTAAGTGTATTGGTTCTTGCCAGCTACTGCCTTGTTCTTCGTGCATTGTTGAGATGACCAGGAGAATGGCTGAGGGCTGTCTAGTACTAAAGTTATTTCTCTTGCATCAGTGGACGTGGTCTGGCAGGTGCACCTGCAGTGCAAGCAGAGCCTGGCCTGAACCCAGCTTCTGGTAGGACTGGATATTTTTGAGACAGGGAAGTAAGTTTAGCTTGTTAGAGAGGGAAGGGCTACTTCTTATGCTCTCTATCCATTTTATGTGGGCTCCACCAGCTTTCCTGAAGAGGGTGAGCAACGCAGTTCTTTGTAGCAGGCAGAAATGTAGCTGTTGCTCTGCACACAAAATCTGCATTGGGAGGAGAAGACCATCAAGTTTCCTCCCAGCCTTCTGGTGTGGAAGTGAAGCCCAGATGCTTCTGTCTTTCAGATCTTAACAGTTGATTTACACTGATTTATATAGCAAAGACTGTTTTGCAAGGAATAGATCTTTTAAGTGTGCTTAAAAATGGAAATCTAGATCCTCCTTCATGGATTCAGAGGCAGATGTAATAAAAGGGACCTTTCTGCATCTTGATTGGATTGAGGAGGTCAAATACAATCAGTCTGTGTAAAAGAGTGGCATGTGTCCAACAAATATCGAAAAGACTTGATAAACCTGGTGGGTTTTTTAATATAATGGTGACAGGAACTTTAAGAAGGATATATGAACAAAAAATACCTGCAAGGCGATCTTCTGTATTGAAACTAATCCCTTACAGTAGGTTTGTGTGCATGGGTGTAATCTGGCACTCTCTGGCCACATGGAAGTATCAGCTGCACAGCTTCAAATAGAAGTAGAAAATCCTGATTTAATTCACACTTGTTGAAAAAATACTTTAAGTAGTACTCACTCTTGCTTTCAGCTGTGATCTCTGGCAAGAGGAACTGTTTGGACTTGTGCCTCTTTTTATGTTGAAAAAAGGAATGCTGATGAGGAAGAGGTGTTAAAATATGTTACTGTAGTTTACAACTGTCAACTATAATGTTTTATTTAGCTGTATCTATTCAGATGCTCCCTCCGCAACATGGAGTGCCATATGCCATTGTCCCTGTTAGTAAGCAAGTCAGCGAAGGTTTCCCAGTCTGCATTTGGTTTTGTATTTGGGCCACTGAGGAGCTGCAGTCCAGTGCCATCTTTTATTGATAGGGCCAGCAGAGGAGGAATCTAATGAAATTATCAAAGCTTTGAATTAATTATGAACTTGAATAAGAAAGCTAAGCTCTCTAGAGCCAAGGATCTCATTACCCATTCATTTTCATTGCATCCTCTTATGGAGCAGAAGGCAGGTTCAGCTACAGCTCCTACCCTGATTTTGGACTTTATTCAAACTTGCTAAACTTGCTAGCATCCACTTGTTATTAATCTTTAGCTGGAAGTGTCCAGAGTGATTAATTTGACTGTGCTCTAAATCTTCATGTAAATGGTAGATTTCCCTTCTCCCTTTCCTCTTACCTTTGCTGTGTGGCTTTTCATCATCAGACTGGCTACCATACAAGAGTTTCTGTTCTTTCTTGGTAATTGGGGAAAGCTATTCAAGACTCAAGTTTTAACTTCTTGGAATTTAATGAGTTATTATTAAGAAATAATACTGCTACGTTATATTTCCTGGATATTTAGGTAAGCACAAAGAAGTCTAAAGTCATTATCAAACTTGTTTATTTTCTTACTTTAAATGAGTGTGGAGTAAAAAGTGATGGTTAGACACTGCCCTCAGAAGTGTGGGGTGATTGTGTGGGTTTTTTGTTTTTCCTATTTTAAATTTGTTGCTCAAACTACAGAAATGTATGAATTTGTCAATACTTTATTATGATGAAAAACTAAGTTAGTTTGCCTGCCTGATTAATATTCCATTAAAAATCGTTAAGTCTATGAAAATGCAGTGTTTTACTTAAGTCAGATTATATTTATTTCAATTAATAGGTCAATATGTAAAAATGTTTCTGGCAAATCAGAGCAAAAGCAGTGAGACCAAGCTTCTGTGTAATATTTTTAGTTCTTGTGGGTATTCCTCTTAGGTCTACTGGCAAGGATTTTCTTCTCCTCCTGCTTTTGTCCATTTCAGCACATTATTTATAAATGCATAAACTAGAACCTATCAGTCTTCATGAGTTACAGGCCACTGGCAATTTTTTAAGCAGTGGCTAACTGCCTAATGTCTCTGTGTATGTGTGTGTTTGGAGAATCTAATAGCTTGTTGGGCAGGGGAATAACATTTTGTTCTTGTACTATAGCTGTTATACCATTGGTGATATTTATCTTTTTCTCTCTTCAGGCAGCTGCTATATTTAATTCTGCTTTTGGAAGTTTTTTGGTAAGTAATGCATTATTAATAGCAAGTGCTTTTATAGTCTTATTTTTAATAGCGTCATTGGTGTGTTTGTATTGTTCACATTAGTGTTGGTGGAATTGTGCCACATAGCTGGCAAGAATTTGAATCATCTTTCAGTTTCTGTCACCGTGCCGTTAAATGCAGCTACTACAATTTCTTTTCTTTTTGTTAAACTCTTGAGAAAAGTAGTGAATAAATTGTTTCTGCTCGTGGTAAATTAATAATGTGTAAACACATCTTAATTTTCTCCTTAATGGGTTAACAGAAGCTATTATTATGCAGATGTTTCAGACATGGGCATCAATATATTGATTTTTCTAATAAGGCCCATCAAATACTCATTATTTGCTATCAAGAGGCCATGGATTTTGAAAAGAAAACATGACCCAGCTGATCAGAGAGTAGATGCTAATTTACTCAGTGACTTGTCATTTGTTTAGCGTATTTTGCTGTCAGTGAAGCCACTCTATGTCTCTGAGGAACACACTAAAATAGCTAGATATGGGAAAACAATCAATCCAGCTGGAAATATAACTATTTCTGTAAAAAGCAAAACCAGTATTTGTGGGCCTGATGGTTTCCAAAGATTCAGAAAGGACACTATAAATATCACTAAATATATTTATGAAGAAAGGAAGAATAGATTTCTTTTATTGATATGTTGTTTAGAGAGACATTAATGAATATTAAATACAAATTATTTTATGTGTAGGCAACTGTTTTATTTATTTAGGCAGCTAATAATTGCATTTGTTGTTTTTTACTAAAATTTGTGCATGTTTAGAAGTATTTACTCGTGATTCCAATCCTGTGTCCTCAGAAGGAGGACTATGTTGTATAAAATGAATGAATGACAAATTCAGATTAGGAAATTAAAATCAAAACTGCAAGTGCAAAATAAGTCACTGTATGCATGTATGTTTTATGAAGAGTTAGAGTTTGGGAGTTTAAGTATGTAAAGCTGTGCTGCCAAGAGAAAGTTGTGTGGCATTTTGGAGTTACGCATACTGCTGCTGCTTTTTTTGAGGGTCTAGGTTAAAGTTAGGAGGGTGGATGTAAGTTTTGTGGGTATAGATGATTGTTCACATTTTTAAAATATCAGTTCCCAAAATATTTGTTCCTTTCAGTCATCTATCATACCCTCCTCCAAGGGGAAGAAGGTACTTTCTGCCACAAACTGTGGAATCCCAGTGTTTGAGCAACTGTAAAGTCTGTGTGTGTGTTTGTGTGGCATTTTCTCTTGTTACTTGGCATGAGCTCCAGTTTCTCTGCTGTCCCTGGCTTTCTGTTCAGGAGGTTTCCTTGAATACCCAAAGGCCTCAGTTCAGCTGTCATTAGGAGAATATCTTTTGACAATGCTGGCTCCTAGTAAGGCAGCATAAACATATTTTAATTTCTAGAACCTGTTTGTAGCTCTTTGAAGAAATCTGAGTTAAAGAAGCTGAGCTAGTTTGTGTGTTCATGTAATACTTCCAATTTTGGTTTTGATCTTAGTTCCATGAACTGATCCTGGAAAGTTCAATTTACATATAATTACCTCATTTAACTTTTTTATTCACTTGACTTTTTTTTTTTTTTTTTAAATCTTGGAGCAGCATTGCAGTAAATATTCTTGTTAAAAAATTCCTAGGAAAGACTTGTAAAAATATTACAGATCAGCTAGAATCAAACCACAGTACCAGCTAATTTCTTTTCTAATAACTGATTTGTTTTGAAAAACAAAATTATAAAGGAAGTGGCCATTATGAAGTCACAAATATATGCACAGAATGAGATGCTTGTTGTGATATCCTGGTTTGAAGTCATGATTATGTAGGCAATATGTATGTATGACAGAAAATAAATCACAAATATGTTTACTGAAAGCTTTGCTCTTACAAACATTTCCAGTTATGAAGTTGATAGGATGAACCTTATGACTGAAAATGCAATGGGGTGATAACTGGGCAGGGACTGCAGTAAGTGCTGTAGGTAGGTCTGTGTGGCCTTTGAGTGGCTTCTGAATGTCACTAGCATGTGGTCACTTCTAAGTTTTCCATGAACAACTAGCGAAGTAGCAATTATATACACGCACACATACTTGTTTGAAATCAAAATTGTTATATAAAATATGAAAATAATTGGCCTGTTTCTGAGAAGATAATGGAAGGTCCTGGTGGTGTTTTTGGAAATCTATCAGTTTATATTGGTGCCTAACTTAGGGGCTTGGCTGTAGGTGGAGATTCTGTTTCCTGTATCTTTAATTCATGATTATTCTAAATCACGTTCGCATTTTTCTCATTAGTGTCTGATGATATGCTGTCTGTGGATAGGCTTAGATATATAACTATATCTTTGTGACCATACCGTGTACATGTCCTGGAAATAATGTGAAAGGATCTGACCACTGGCTGGGCTGCAGTTTTCTTACGTTCCCTGTCTTAAAATGTGTAGCACATGGGCTGTTAATGTAGCCCTGACAAAGCCAGGAGGACAGTATGTTGTCTGTTCTCAGACTATGCCCTGTGGGCCAGTGCCTGCATCTGATACTGTGAAGCAAGCTGATTTGAAAGGGCTGAAAGATGTGCTATGCTTTTAAATATTTTTTTTTTTTGTAAGACTAGGAAATGGTCCTTGAGAAGTTAAATAACTGTGGAACAAAATGTCTGTGGGAAGAGACTTAGTATAATGTTAGAATGATACTAAGATGAAGTTACTCAGTTGAAACGGAACACATTGTGGTATGCAAAATGTAGAAATGCCAAACATTCATTCATTTTGAGCAGAAATACACTTAGATGAAGCATTTGGAGGTGTTTTCAATGGTAAGGAGATCTACAAAAATTACCAACCAACTGCAAAATAATTCTTTTTTAAACTCTACCAAAGCCCATATTCCTGTAAATATACAGGCAAAACATTGTATGGAAAGACAATGTATATCTTTACAATTAGTTTAATAATATCCCAGGTCTAATTAAAATGCAGTGTTTTACAGAACTAATTGTTACAGAAAAGTGTTTTTATGTAGCTAGATTAGTAATAACTAACGATAGATGAATTCAATTTACATAAATTTCAGCCAAGAGAATATTTAGAATCATACCACAGAGGATCTCTTTGAGTTGGGTAGTTAATGTCATTATCTCCTCCTCTCATTTAAACAGTTTGGTTTACAATAATTGTGGAACATAACAAGCAATTTCAGTTTTTCCTTTTAATGAGGTGTTAATAAAAATCTGATAGCATTTTACTAGTACTGGGTAGTTGGTTATCAGCAGGGTTGCTAATGTAAAGCATGCAAATGCGTGCTAAGATCTTCTGGGATAGAAAGCACTGTAGTAGGAAGTAGCTGCTTCCACTTGTAGGAGAGAGTACTTTTGCACCTAATGGCTAAAGGAATTGTCTGGGATGTTAAGTAGGGGTCTGCTGAGATTCTTAACATTGCGTGCATTACTATGCTTCCTAAGCATTTCTATTCTGTTTCTAAAAGTTTTGCTGCAACAGGAAGATAATGGTTGTTAATGTCCAAAGCACAGAGCAATAGGCAGGATACTGCAAAACATGGTGTGCTGATGGCTGTTCCATGGCGTTTGCCTAGGTGGCTCAGCTTCCTTGACGTTTAAGTTCAGCAAGGCATAGCCTGCCATTGGGGCTGCTCTTGCACTGAAGCAGAGACTGTGCTCAGTTGAGAGCTAAACTCAATTCACAGTGACAATATAATACCATGTACTTGGACGAAGGAGAGAGTGTGAATTGTAGAAGAGGTTGTCTTCACAAAACACTGTGCACTGCTAGACTAGAAACAGTCTTGTCTAATCTCTTCCTACCTCTCATTAATCTCCTTTCCAAGCCCACTGTCTCAAGCAGAAACCCGTGAGAGTACCCAGCGTGTGATGTGAGTCAATTTTGTCTGATTTTTTGGTGCCTTGGGGTTACGAACAGTAAGTGTGAAAGGAACAGCCATCAGCTTCACCTTAAACAAAGAACTGTAACCAAGATCTGAAGGTCTGAGGTGGCAGGAAATCACGAGGAAAAGTAAGGATTCAGAGGGCTCTGCTGCGATGACGATGGCACTCCTGAGAAAACAGAGCAAGGGACAGCCAAAGAATGAAAGTGTTGGTTGAGACTTCTTCGGATTCTGTCTTTGATTAGCTTTGCTTCCTCTGTTGGACCCTGTGAGATAAAAGAAGGCATATGTCTAGGCTACATAAGTCAGTCTGAAGGAAGGAACCTATTCCAGGTGCCCGTCACTTCATCAGTCTCCTTTGTCCAAATTTAGTATGTATGGTTTTGTTGTTTTATCTGTCTTTTGAAGGGGGGAGAGCTCGTTCATATTGTTCAAAACTTAGATAATTTTTGGAGCAGCCACTTGGCTAATCAAATCAAGGCTAGTGTTTTTATTTACGTTGTATTCCAAATGAACGCTAAAGCTAGCAGGGAATATGTACGTTAGCCTGTCACATATATGCAAGGCCTAGCTGGTTAATGAAAATGTATGGAATTCTTATCTACTCTGCTTTAGCAGGCATAATGATTTACACAGCCTGACAGCACTAGTGCAGCAAGTAAATGCATTAGTCATAGTGTCCATTTTTCTTGCAAATTTGTGACACAGATTTAATTACGGGAATGACCAGCAACTTACAAATCTAATTTTGGTAGGCTGAGACAACTTTTTTATTTTAATAACAATGGATTTTTTAGCAATGATTTCATTACTATTTAAAGAAATCCACTCGTATGGAAATAACCAATCGGCTGAATTTATTTACTTTATTTTACCTTAATGGATGTTGAACGGTTTAGGTTTGTTTTGGGTGGATTTTTTTTTCTTTATTATTATTATTATCACTTTTTCATCTTAGTTATTTCTAGGATAAATATCCTTATCTGGCTTGATTATTTCTAGCAAAACCATTGTAAATATTTTTCTAAAATACAGCAAATGTTTGTATACCCCTTTGTTCCCTTTTAATTGTGTCTTTGCAGTATGAAAAGGGGCAGAACAGTCATCTGGGATTCCCTTCTTACTGTGCTAGCTGTTTACAAGAAAATCTTGCCAGGACGTCTGCTCACAACAGGTGCTGAATTCTAGATTCAGTCTTGTTTGATTTCAAAGCGAAGCTGCTTTATGGTGAGCCATCATGCTCCTAGAAGTGGTCTCTTCCTCTGTGAAGCAGTACAGTGGTGCTGCTGGTCTGTGCTCCAAATTTGATTCTGATGGTTCTCAGAATCCTGAGCAAATTCTCCCTGTTAATCAGCCACTTGGGAAGCCACCTCAGCCTTGAAGGGTGGGTTTTTGCATGAGTGGAAGGGGATGGCAGATCTCAGCAGCAGTGAGTCTTTGGACTAGATATGGAGTACCTGGCTGGAGGAGTTTAGATTCTGTGGAATTTAAGTAATCTTGGAAGCCACTTGTGTTGCCTTAGTGTAGCTTTCTTTTATTTTGTGGCTGGTGCTTGGTTCTCTCATTGTTATTTGACATGCTCATTTTGATTTCTGCTAGCTTGATCTGAAATCTCAGCATCAGTTTGCGTATTATCAGCTGTCCCCAGATTTGCCATGTAACTTTTTTAAACGTGTAGGCCTTCACTATTATTGTGTGTTAGTGCTTCCAGTGAGTAGCGTGCTCAGTTTAATACATAGATTTGAGTTAGCTTGTACTATTTTGGTACAAGCAGGGCAGAATAGCAAAGTTCACTGTGACAGAGACCTGTTAGTATGAGCTTAAGAAAAGAGCCCTTGATACTGATGATTGTTTTGAGGGATAGATAGGTGTGTGCATCCATCCCAGTATATTCTAATCCCACCCACTCCACCCCCAGCCAAACTGACAGAGTTGGTGTCAGTTAAAAAATAAAAAGGAAAATCTCCTTGTCTCCAAGTAATGCTGAACTCCTTTAAATAAAAAAGGAGTAAATATAAAGGTGTGATTATCAGAAAGTTGAAAAGAAGTAAATGAGATCTTGCTTCTAAGTGACTGAGAGAAATTGGGTAGGGAATTAACTGGAAATCTGAGTATTACAGCACTTACTGTGTGGTCTGTCTGACACAGCTTGTATGAAAAGACCAGTGAAGCCAGTAGGGGTTGACATGGCCAGCCGGCATAGACTGTTTGAGAACCAGTTAACAAGTAATAGGCCTGCTGTTGGTTATCTTTGAAACATTAAGGAGAAGGAGGGTAGATAACAGTAACCAAGAGGAAAGAAAAATACACTATTAAGCTTTCAGAAAAGAGTATCCTTTAGAAGGCCAGTGATTTGTCCCTGTATTTTTTTTTCAATGGCTAAGAGGAAAATGTCTTGAAATCTACATAATACAAAAAAATGAAGCTATTAGCTGTCAAATGTTTATAAATTATGTGAGCTGCAGCTGGTCTCAGTGCTTTCTTAGTGTGCCCATTAGCTTTTGCTACTGACCATTTAATTCATCTCCCTTGGTCTTATGGGACTCAAGCAGCCAGTTCTTCCAAAAAAAAGTTTATTTAAAGGTAGCAGTAAGTAGGCTATTAAATGTATCTCTTCATATTCTCTTTGCAGCCCCAAAATAATGATCTACAATCTTTTTAAAGATAAATAGATTTGGGTATTCTGCTTTTTCCACTTCTTCATATGATAGCTAACAGTAGGTAGAATCTTTTCTTGCACCTACTTTTTTGGGCAGCAACCCCATCTAGTGCTCTTGCTTGGTGTGGTACTTGGTGACCTACAGCTTTTGAGACCGTATATTGAACCCTCCCATCTCTCATCATTACTGTCTCTATGGATTAACAGGTTCTCAGGGAAAGAAATAGCTGAGGATGTATGTGCAGTAGCATTTTTGAGATAGTAAAACAAGCAGCAAAAGTGGAAGTTGCTGCAGAAAATTCAGCGGCAGAATTTGGGGTATTTGTTTCAAATCAGAAAGATAGCCTGAGAGTTGAAGCAGCTTTATTCTTCCAGGCCAATTGTCATGTAGGAATTGCAGAGTAGAAGGGAGTGAAGTTTCAGGAGCTAAAACTGAGCATTCAAAGTACTTTAAATTTTATTATCTGATTATATTTTTTCTGACCACATAGTGTGGGGAGACTGGAAATCAAAGTGACTATGTGACTATGGTTCAGTCATATCTCTTTTAATGGAAACTGGATACTGGAAACTTATAAAAAGCTTGATTCCATTTTAAATGAATGCTAATGAATAACAGAATCAAGAGAGTATGTAAGTTTGGTAAGTGTCATTTGGAGATCATCTAAAGGAGGAAATGCGTGTGTTAAATATTATATAATCAGGCAATTTGGATTAGTATGTAAATCACATCCATGTTCATAAACAGTTTTAGTGTAAAATCAGTTTGTCTAAGATTACTTCGGTCATAATTTGTAAAATTAATCATTGCCTTTCTGTGAAAATTAGCATTTTTGTCAAAAGATTATGCTTTTTTTTGTCTATTTTTCCTGGTTCTGCTTTTTGTTAATAGTCAGGACTTGAAAAAACCCCGATTGCACTAGTGCAGAATTGTGTGCCAATCATAATATTGAAAAGGTTGTGGTATTAGTTTGTGATGTTTTCTTGTCTTCTGTTTTGCAACCATTTCTGTTTACTCCAAGTTAAAGAAAGTAAAATTAAGAGAAAGAAATATCACTAATTCTGTTAGAAAGATCAAGATGTCCGACTTCTAGTTAAGTCACTGAAATTTGTATCATGGGACGGTGTCATATCACTTGAAATTAGTTTTAAAAATAGTTGCATTAAAAAGCTGATCTGTTTGTTTCTTACATATACTTGGAGAATTATTTGCATGCTTTGTTTAAAAAGGTGAGAATTTTCACTACAAAACTTTGAACCAATAATTTGTAGCACAAGAGATTTTAAAATCTTGCAAATAACTAGTTGTCCATGGGAATCAAATATTTGAATTTATTGGTTCTTTATGGTAGGTATGTTGGTGCATGAAGGAGAAATTGAGAAGGGAGGCACTATGAAAGACAATCTAGTTTTATTTTGCCCTCTCTGTAGTGTCTTTTAATACTAGAAGCAGCAAAACTGCTTTCCTCTAGGGCTGTGGTTGTACACAAACATGTAGTCATTTGGCCTGATTTGAGGGTAAATGTTCCCTACAGAAAGATTTGGAAATGCACAAAATATATAATTTTCTCCCTCCCTTTTAAAAAATTCATCAAAAGGAAATGAAAATGTTTTTAGAATCTAGTGTTAATGTTCTCCCCCAAGTTTTAGCTTCTGATTGAAATGGAACAACAATCTCTCCTCTGTGCTGCAGCTGTTAGTCACCTGCATGAGAAGTGTGTTGGGATGAGAAGGGGTGGAGAGAAATCATCCCTTCATTTGGAACAGGGGTATTTAAACCCTTGTCTTCTGCTTCATTAGCACTTTGAGCTAGTGCTGCTGAAAGGAGTTGTTTCACCTGACGTCTATGTTGGTTATAAAATACAATCTGGTATGCTGAGGAGTCACCTACATGAATGCACTAATTGACAATGGAGCGTGGAGATCTTTCTCCTTCTCTGTCTACCAGCTGGTGTTGATTCAACAGCCAGCAAGAGTTCAATTCTAGAAAGCAGTATGTGTTTTTTGTGACATTTCTTTACAAACAGCAATACCAGTGCTGTATCATTCTGTGCAAACCTTTTACCTTGAGTTGACTCTTTGGCTGTGGAAAAATATCCCAAACACCTAATTTATTAAGCTGCTTTATTTTGGAAGTGGCCCAGAACAGGTTAAAGCTCTGCCTGTATTAGGATGGTTTTTTTTTCTGTGGTTTTCTCTCTGATGTAGGAGTGCCTGTTCAAAACTCAGCAGTTCGTGAATTGGCAGTCCTCAGTCTCTTGGGCTAAAAACAAGAGGGACATCATTATTAATATAAGTTGAGTGGCTGGAAACCGTTCCCCTTGCTGTCAGGGTGACAAATACTGTCTTAATGGAAGTGCCAGAGGTTAGGTCAAGAGCTTTCAAAGTCTTTAAGTTAGCTAGCAAGGAAGACATGGTTGTTATAAAAACTGGAGCTTCCTTTGGAAATTTTTGTTTGTTTATTATTTATTGTTGGCCTTTTAAAAGGCAGTTTTGGGAAACTGTGACCCTTCAGTATGAGACAGCAGTAGTTTGTATTTTTTTGAATGGCTGTGCTTGTGTCCTTGCTGAGAGGCTCCCTTCATTATTATTTTGCCTTAGCTTCTTTCGAGGTATCAAAACAACCCTCAGCTTTCATTCTTAATGGCACATATTTGGAAATACCAGTCATTGTGAAGGAGGGGAAGAAATGTTTTAATTAATGATCTGTCATTACCTGGCTTCTTTTAACACTGTTCTGTCAGTGGAATAGATTGTTTGTTTTGACTTTATGTAAAAAAAAAACCCAACAACTAACCAAACCAAAAAAAACCCCCAACAACAACAACAAAAGCCCCCAAACCCCACCCCAACAAAACCCAAACCATCTTGGAGATAGTTACTTTGCCTGCCTAGAGGCTCAGACTTGTTCATACAGTTCGTCACCTTTCTGCCATGAAATGTCAGCAAATGCATCTCCCAGCATCTTCTTTCCTCTTCCTTCATTCCAGTTCTCCACCCACCTGCCCCTGATTATTTTCCTGTAATTACAAATAAATTGCTTATTTGTTGCTTCTACTTTTGTAAAAAAGAGAGTGTATCACAGAATTCCTTTTCTAAAATATTTTCTGAAGGTACCTTCTTGGTCAACTCCGGTGTAAGGGCTTGTTGCAAGAATGGCTGTGTGATGTTCTTTCCCTGTTAGTTGGTGGAAGATCAGACTAGATGATCATCTGGCTTTTATCTATGAAAAACTCAGTACGTTGTACAGAGTGGGGTCACACCCTGACAAGACTGTGTGAGCTCTGACAGGGTGAAGCATTTAAAAATTTGCTAGTTTTCACTTCCCAATAAAAATAATTCTTTTTACTTGTATCTAAATGTGGTGACCACTGCATGTCAGACAGAAAAATTTGTATGTTAATATATGAACATTGTTCGTTGTTTCTACATTTATAAACCATGCTTCGTATTATCTTCTGGTTTTCAGTCAATGTCTTGAAAGGTCAACTTTGGACACTTTCACCGGATACCTTTATTCTCCTAATATTTAACTTGACTGCAACCATGCATGACTGGGAACAGCTTTTTTGCCTGACAGAAACCCACTGGATGAAAGCTGCATGTGGTTTCCCCCCCCTCTGCATACTCTTTATATTTCACTTTGTACTGTGGTATGGTAGAGGTGCTTGTGGTGATGCCCACCTGAGTGGAAAAGTCATTTTAGCTTCTTCCTCCTGGTGCATTTGAGGCATGTGCTAATAGCCTGAAAAGGCACACCTTGTCGTGCCTCATTGCTTAATTGTAGTCTAGTTTCTCTCCCACATTTTTACTACTGTATGGAAAGTGAATGTTAACTATTTGAAGGAGAAATGTATTACATAGGATTAGATAACATGAATAATGTGAAAGCCAGGGTTTTTAAAAAACTCGAAGCTTTTAATAAAATGGAATGTCAAATATATGAGCATGTCTTTCAAGAAATGATCAAAAAATATGTGAAAAGTTTCATATCCTTTTAAAAGTCAAATAATTATCCACCATCATATAATTTTTGTTAGATGGACAGTACAAAGATGAAAGAAAATTTTATAGATAGCATTGCACTTCACAGGCGACTGAAGCAGGTGTTAGAAATGCAGATTAAGTATACTGACTAAAGACTATATAAATTTGAAGTGAAAATGCCACTGGTCTACTTGCAGTGCCCTGCACATGTGAAGTTTCAGATAGTTAAATTATTAATTTTATTGTGTGAGATAGTGCAGCAGTTAGGGAGAAGGTCCTTGTGCATTTATGATGTTTTTTTTCCTCTGTAATCTTTTTAACAGTACGTGATGAGCAGCTAACAGAATTCACTTAGTCGTGGAAGTTTTGATGTGGAAAGATATTACATAATGCAGCTAGATATATCCTCACTGTAAGTTTATTTGCCAGTTGGGTGTTTTACGGAAATATGCAGTGCCAACACACAATTGTGGGTAAATACAATTTCTATAAATAAAGGAGGCTGAATGTTAGTAGTGTTGCTGTAGAAATCCCCAGACACTGGGAAATTTGTAGCTGGTTCCTTCATCACGCTCCTGTGAGAGTGGTATAAGGTATGTACAGGTTAATGTACAGGTCATTCTTTTCTAGACTCTGTAGGCTTTTTGTGGACATTATGCTTCATGATGTACGGGTGGGTGCCTTACTCATGTGAATGGTGTGAAGCTGGTTAGGGTTTTGGTAGGAGGGCACTGAGAGAGGGGTGAGGGTATTTTCTTGTCTTCCAGCGACTCTGTAACCTGCTAATAAACTGTACTAGCCTGTGAATTTAATTTTGTCATGACTTATCAGGTGCCTGGAGCTAGTAATCAATCTGTAGGGGGTCTAATTCTCGGATAAATGAGAATTGGAAGTGGATTGGTAGAGAGAATCTCTTAAAGAAAGTGAGGACTTTCTTAAAGGAAGCAGTACTGAGGCCCTTGCTCAGCACGAGGGACAGTTTTCCTTCTCAGTCTGGACCTTTGTGAGAAGAGGTTGGTAGGATCCCCACGTTAGCATAACATCTGGCTAGTGTGGGGGACAGTAACGGGTATGGCACTGTCCTCTGTCACCTAGAAGAACTACAAGGGAAGGATTTTTTCTTAGTAAGTAGTCCCTCCATCTGCTAAAAGTACTAAAGGTATGTTATCATTAAAGAGCCACCTTTTTTTTTTTTTTTTTAATAAACAGTATTGTTTTGTCTGTCAGCTCAGGGGATGTGGTGTTTGCGTTGGCGACAGTTCTGCTCTGACTGGAGGAGCTAGTCCATAGTCTGTAAATATCCTGTATATGGTTGAGAGAGCTTGGTTGTAATGAGTGGAACAGATATTCAAGTGTCTGTCCAGTGCTTCCTGGGAGATAGACAGCGTGCAGCTGGCAAACCAGTCTTTTGAAATTTGCAAAGGTAATAAATGGCTGAAAGTGTCTTGCATGTATCTGCTTTATTTTTTTCTCTAAGAAAAACAAATAAATCCCAGATGTTCCACTGTTTTTCATGCACCTCTACCCATAGGCACCTAGACCTGGCTCTGTTTCTCATTTCTGTTAACTGGTGCTTAGTGACATGCATTTTTTTGTTCCTACAATGACAGTCATTGAATCTCTCTCTGTGCCGCAGAATTGAGTTCCCTGCAGTGGGTGTAAAATCGTGTGTAGTCATATAAAGTCCCCAGAAAGGCCACTTGGTGCATTCACGATACAGATAATGCACTTTAATGAAGTTGTTAGCAAAATAACAATGGAAATTTTCCTCTAGCTTTAACTCATGTGTAGCATTTCAGTAAGATTTTTCTGGTCACTGACATTGTTTGAGAAACAGCTTCTGTCCATCTTCCCTATTTTGCAGGCCTGTTAAAGCAGAGCAAAAGGCTATATAGTTCATTTCATAGACTGTAGTGTCCCTAGCAAAGAACTGTTACATGAATTTATGTGTAAAATGTATTTATTACTGTTGCTTTTCATATTTTTAGTAGGTAGTTAAAATACAGACGGAGAGCATCACTGTAATGCAAACAGCTTGCAAAATAATAAAATCTAGATGAAGCTTAATATTCATAGTGTACTGCCTTATTGTTTAGTTTAGTCACTTGGTTAATGGAAGTGCAATTATGGTTTTGCTGCACTTTTTTTTTCTTATTATTTTTGTTCCCTCCTAATTACAATGTGGGCTTCCCGGCAAAGGTGGCCCGGTTGCCATTTTGTCTTCCAGTTCCAAAATCTAATCAACGAATGTACGTATTCAAGTGCAGGAACTAAAATAGAATTTCATCATTACTATCTCAGTTTGCTTACCCTGAAGCAGAGTTAGTGGGGGGCTGATTCTCCCCGCATTCATAAACGCCTGTCAAAATAGGGTATGTCACTCCAAAGACATTTGGAAAAATATATTCTCAGAGCCCTAGTACATCAAGCTGTGGCATAATTACTGCACCATAAATGCTTGCAAAG
The DNA here is from genome assembly GCA_035590215.1 of Microhierax caerulescens. Lineage (NCBI taxonomy): Eukaryota > Metazoa > Chordata > Aves > Falconiformes > Falconidae > Microhierax > Microhierax caerulescens. The sequence goes on along the minus strand of JAVJGJ010000001.1, from coordinate 14,226,348 downwards.
CATTATGCTGGCTGCTTTTTTATTTTTCAGTATGATTTCTCTTAACTTGTGGGATTAAAATTGTTATGCTAATTCAGGCGACAGCACAGTCCAGTGCCAGCTGAACTTGTATTGAGAACATCTTAAGCCAGTGTTACCAAATAATGTACAGAAAATTACATCATCTGTAATATATGGGAAGAGGTATAATTTGTTTTATTTGCTGTTAGAGTTATTCTAAAAGCTATTAAAACCCCTCTGCAGCAGGGGTCCTCAAACTGTGGCCTGTAGGCTGGATACGGCCCCCCAGGGTCCTCAATCCGGCTCCCTGGTATTTACAGAACCCCCACGCCGGGGGTTGGGGGGGGAAACCAAGCAGCTGCAGATGACTGCCTGCCACTTAATCTGCGCACCGGCCCCCTGGTTAAAAAGTTTGAGGACCCCTGCTCTATAGCTTCTTTCAGATAATTATTGTGCTTTCTTTTAGGGGCAGAAAAGGCCATCACTGATAGAAAAAAATACTACGTTCCTATCCATCTGTTTCATAAAGCTCTTCAAGCACCCTAGATTATCAGCATGATATAGATTAAGACTTCGTAGGTGTGGTAGTCATTGTCTCTAGGCTGTCCAGATAAAGTTTTGCTGATATGGTGCGTGGATTTCTTAAAGCCCTATCAGAGTAAGGAGGAGTTTCTTACTCTTTGGACAACTAGCAAGAGGGAGATCCAGCAGGCATCAGAGTTCAGTCAGGCACTGACATGTCCAAAGCAGATTAAAAAGAGATTTGTGACGGAAAGGGATTTGGGACAGGAGAGGCCTGGAGAGTGGGAGGTCTGAATTAAGATGGTATATTGGAGAAGCATAAGTGAGAGAGGATTGGTGTATCTCTGGGGAATGCTTGGATTTGCTGGCTTTGCAGAAGGAAGAACAGCAAGTTCTGGGTCAGGCTGGACTGGGGTTACCCTGCAGCAGCCCCTGCTAGGGAGTTCCTGTTTCAGGAGGAGTGTGCACACACACCACAGCTGTCCTGACATTCCCTCTGCACAACTGCCCCATCCTCTGCCTATCTGTTGTTCTCGTGCCCATCCGTGAGGCCTCATCCAAGTAGTCATTTAAGAGCCAACATGAATGTAACATGTTTAAGCTTGAGATGGGAACATAGCTCTTCAGGGTGTTAACATCAAGTGGAAGCTGCTATAGTGACAAACTTTTGATTTAGATTTTCCAGACTGATTCTGTTACGAATATCCCTATAGAAAAATAATTGTTTTATGATATTATATGATAAAGTTCTCAAACTGAGCTCATAGGGAGTTCAGTTTTCATGGATAATCAGGCAGTAATCTTCTAGAGCCTTTGGATGCTATCCTCAAGGTTTTACAAGGAATATGTTAAATCATGGTATAAAGCTAATCATCAGTACTAAGATGCTGAGGCATGCCTTGTGCTGTTAAGATTTTTTTTATGATCACCTACACATTCATTGGCTGAAATATTATTCCAATGAAGATTTAGCAAATTCAAGACACGTTTTCAGGTACTTCCTTGTATTAGCTTCTCTAGTGCCTGAGCTTTGTAATAGAGCATCTGTCCTGCAGCATGGGAACTGTGGTGCACATGGAGTTGTGTATGTCTGGCATAGTGAAGGTGCAGTGTGGGTGTGTTAAAAGCATGCGGACAGACATGTTTTTGAAGGTTTTTTTTTCTGAAAATTATATTCTAAGAGGAAGGTTTTTCTTGCCTGATAGTTTTGAACTCTGAGCTCACTTCCACTCAAGAACAAAAGTGTGGAAAATTGTTACACTAAATTAGAACACAAATCAACTCATTACAGCGTGGATGTGTCCATACCTAGAGTTAGCTTAGAACAGCTATTGCACAAATGCTGAATCTGTATTTAGTCTGTATTGTGCAAATACCATGAGCATCTCAAAAAGATACATTCTTTCTCTGCTTACCATTGGCATGTGCAAAAGGGAATTTTTGAACTGCAATCTAGTAGTTGTGCACATAACAGACTGTTTTACATACAGAGCTATTAGATTTGCACTTACAAAGTATAAATATTTGAGTCAAACATACAGCTTTATCTGCTTACGCCATAATCTCATACAATATCTGTGCTTACAGTAGCACCTTGCATAGACAACACTACTGGGAGCTGGATTGCTGACTTTCCACCCCATTTTATAATGGGTTGAATACCACTGTATGTGCATGAGTAATACAGATGGTGAGAGAAGAAACCTTTTCAGTATAATTCTTATGACAGTATCTTTTTAGAACCTGGGATTTCTTTATTAGAAATACTCAGAGGTTTTCTGTAATTTACACAATAAGAAACATTCCTGAAGTCCTTAAGAAAGAGCCATTCTCTTCCTCTGCATCATGATAAATGTAGCAATTGTGTGTGTATACTAGAATAGATCATATTGAACATCCCCTGAGCTCCGTTTGCAGACAAGTCCTATCTCCACCATGACAAAATTCCCATAAGAGTTTAAATTATTAATGCCCTGGAATCTGCGGGGTTCAGCAGATATGTTCAGTGTTATTGATGGCAAACTTTATCCCTTTATTCCTAAGACACATAATGAAATAGGGAGTCCCACAAATAACTGCATTTTGTGTTTAGGCTAATTTTGTAGAGGCCAGTGGGCTTTGCCTTAATGTGTGTAAATACAATTTTTCTCTTTTACAGCAGATTGTGTGGTAGATGGGAACGAGGCTGATTTGGCACTAATTTATGAATCCTTCAAGCATTCTCTGTGTGCTGCACCCTGTGCGGGCAAGATGCTCTAATTACACTTACTCTATATAATGAGAGCTTTTAATGACAATTACTGATTGTAGTTACGGATGTTTAGGGACCATTTTTTCTAGCTTAAGATGATGTATTGACTTCTACAAGAGAAGACTTTTATTTTCACTTTATACAATATCTCTCCTTCTTCCCCCCAGCCTTCACAACTGATAGGTGGACTGGTGAAGCTGCTAAAGTGTAGCCACAGAGAATTTTTTTTCACTTAATTTAACTTCATGAGGTACAATTTTTCAATGGATTTTATATTTGAATTAAAATCTGTGCATTCATGTTGTTTTTTTTTCCTAGCAACTTGGTATTTGGAGTGATGTTATACAAGCTGCGTTTGTTTTATGTAACAAGATAAAACTACTTTGCACTGAATATGTCACTGCCATGTTAAGGAAAAACATTTGCAAAAGCTTCATTTTCCCTTAATGTACTGGTATAAATGACATTTCACTATGACACTGTCGATTTTAAATAGGAGTTGGTTTAATCTTTGATCCCTTTTTCAATTAGATTAGTTATAATAGAAAACGATGAGTCCGCTCACAGTCCCAGATTACAAAGTTGCGTTGCATAGGATGTGCTCATCTTTTTTAAGTAAGGCTGTGGGTATACCTCTCATTGACTGTTGCCTTTAAATATAAATACAGATATGGGCAGCTTCCAGTTTAGCGGTCACTTGAGAAAGTGAGCTGTCAATAATTGAAAGATCAGTTTTAACACTTGTGAGAAAGAGATAGTTTAAAGGTTGGGGGTTTGCTTTTTTTCCCTCCCCTTTCACTTTGGTTTACTAGTTTAGGGGGTCGCTAGAGCTATGTTTCTTTGCTTTGGTTCCTGCTGCTGGCAGCCTTGTATTGGTGTGGAAAGTGAAGCCTTCTTGTAGTTCCAGGGAAGCAGAAGAGAATGTGAGAATTGCCTGTTCTCATTAGCAGCACTTGTGGCTTTTCATTCCCACACATGCCCTGCAGCTTGCCGTGCCTTCTGTTGTCCTAACACAACTATCAGTGGGACTGGGTTGGAAGGCAGACCTGGTCTGAGTATTAAAATAACCCTTTTGATGTTTGTTGTGGTTTTCTTGTGCTTTGTTCTATTTTAAATCCTGACCGTGGCAGTAGTCTGGTTTATTATATAGCTGTTTTAAGTGAGAAGATGGTATTCCAGCATGTGGGAACAGAGGTAAAATGTTGGAAGAGAAAAGAGAATGGCAGCTTCTGGAACTCATTTATAGCTGAAGCCAACAATTAAATAGTCATACTATAAGAAAGATTGTCTGTATACTACTTTATTTCTGTGGTCTACAACATTGAGGCCTTAAGTCTGATCTCAGTATTTTACTAATAATATTTATATGTACTTCACATTTATTTGCTAAGTCTGCTAATGTGTTAATGAAAGGCTTTCATGAATTCAGTTCAGGTCTTCAGCAGAAGCAGCCAACTCTTCTACTGTGTGGCACAGTTTTCAGGAGGTATTTGTGAAATTAGAGGCTTAATTTGTCACACTGTTAGCATGATGTGTCATTGCCTTCTCGTACGCAGATGGTTTATGACAAGCATTGCAGGGCCTGATGGCTGTTATTTGAGTTCATACCTTTGGACCTATTTGGACAACCAAAAGTGCACAGGTAATAACAGATACAAACATCCTGGTTAAACATAAAACAACAGTCATCTCCTAGGACCTGGTAATAGGAGGCAAGAATCCTACTTCTCTGTGTTCTGGCATTGGTTCATAAATACTTGTGTGACTGGCACATGGCTTACATTGTGTTCTGCTGTGTAGGCTGATTGACCTGTGCCTCTGACAAAAATGGAATGGGTCTGGGTTGCAGTCACCACGGGCAGACACCAGCTTTTGCTGTGACTGGATCCAGTCTCCGAATCCCACAAGCTAACATACCTCTGGGCGTTGATAGGTTTTGCTTCCTAGCAGAGGACCTCTCAGTTTACATGTTAGGTTATGCTAGATCATCCTCTCAAGTAGAGGAAACCTGGTTCCCAGGCCATGGAACGAGGATCTTAGCCCGGAGATCAACAATACACAACATGGGTGCTAAAGAAGTTGCTAAAGAACATGAGTGGCAAGGTCAAGTGCTGGAAGATGCAGCATCTTAAGAGTTGTGAAACGTGACAGCTCCCAGTTTGTTTCCCAGTAAAACTTGCAATTAGTAGAAATTGCAAGAACCTTACACAAAAATAAGATTATCAGCATCTTGCTCTTGAATAGGAGCATATCTGAGCTGCTGAGTTTCTGAATAGACTTGTGAGCAGGCTTAGCCTCTGATTTCAAAAGTGTAAATGGAGCTTGAGAGGACACCCTTACAAGGATTTTGGCCCAGGCTTAGCCAACCTTTTCCCTATGACGATTATTTTTAGTCTGTCTCACACACCCCTTCCTTTGTCCAGTGATGAGCTGAGGCTTTAATTTTCTAATTACCTGTAGCAGGAACCACTTGTCAGGAAAGCAAAGAATTGTGGACTTCAGAAAATGAATTTCTTATTCACAAGTCTTATGCAACAAGAGATTTACCCTAGGAAAAGCACAGGCTCTGGTTCCTTTGTTCTTCTGTCACTGCTTCTGGGAGTCTTGCATTTATGCCAAGCAATTTTTCCTGCCTTCTTGGCTTAGCGGGCATATTTTTTGGCATTGTTAGACTTCCCTTGCTTACAAAAGAACCAGCCCTTTCAAAACTGGCTGGTTCCCAGGTCTCTCTGTGCTGTAAATTGGGTGGTGATTTCAGCTGCCAGCCCATGTCTTCATTTCCAATATTCTTTTCCCAAGCCTTCCACTTCTATGTAATTCGAAATCCACGCCACAGTTGATGGGAAATATGCTGTTGTACTGGAAAGGAGTCTGTCTGCACTGGTGTGCCTTGTTTGCTCTGTGGCCATACCATCCACTTGGTGTCAGGCCTCTGTAGTATGGGGAGGTTTCTGGTTGTGCTGGCAGAAGGTTGTGGTGGTCAGCATAACAGTGGTAGCACTGTAGATCTTGAATCAAAACTCTCTTCACAATCGTCCTTAATACACTGGCAAAGAAATGCATCACAAGGACTGCAGAACCACTGGGACAATTATTATGTATGACAGCATAATATTTGGGAGAAAATTCCTTTTTGAAGCTTATATGCTTGAAATTTTTTGGTTCATGGATGTTCTTCCTCCTAAGGAAGCCTGAAAATACATCTGAAAGAGTAAAACGTGAGTCGGAAGAGTGTGCAGGGGTTTACTATGTGACCAGAGAGAAACGCTTCCAAGTAAGTCACAAGTGAAGTTAGCAAACTTACCTGCTGGAAATGACATCTTGGATGTCTCATGTCTACTCTAGGGAGCTGTCAAACTTTTCACTGTAACTGTGGAGTGATTAAAAGTTGTTTCTGTCTAACAAAGATACGGTAGCCTTTGGCTTGTCAGTACAGCTATAGGCTGTTTGGTCAGAGACTATTGGTTTTTATGGTACCTGCAAGAGCTTCCCGTGGGATCCTGCAAGAGACTTGTGTGGTGCAAGTTTTATTTTCTGTAGCCCTGAACAAGGATGAAATGACAGGAAGAGGGGTATTTTGTGGGATGCTTTGGACAGAGTTTCTGTAGTGAGTCAAGCCAGTGTCACTTTACCATGAACATGGGATCATTAGAAAGGCATTGATTTCGATAGATTGTTTAGGTGAATGGAACTACAAAAGTGAAAAAACATCAAACAGGTCAAAACCCAAACTTGACCTTTTAAAAGAAATGTAATGTTTCAGAAGCTAATCTTGTTTGGAAAAAAAGTGGGGGCAGGAAAATGAGTTCCAGAGTAGGTCAAAATGGGCAGTATGCAGTTTTGTGTCTTTCAGTGATGACATCCCAGCTGTTCACGGTTCATTGCTGATGCCTGATAATGCTAAAGAACACTGAACTTCTTGCTTTGCTTGGTTTGCTGCTGTGATAAAGCAAGCAATATGCTTCAAATGCTGCATTTGTTTTGGATTATACTGTAAGTTTCAAATAAGGGGTATCTTTTTCCTAAGTGTGTTCTGTAAGTTTCAAATAAGGGATATCTTTTTGCTAAGTGTGTTTACTGGTTCACTTCGTTACCCTTGTTTTGATGGTTCTTTTCATAGATAGAGGTAGGGTGCTCAGAATGACCAATGTTGCTGTTCAGTCACTGTCAGGGTTTGTTGTATTTTGTTGATTTTGTTCTTTTTTTTTTTTTGCCACTCTTTTGGGTTTTTTTGTTTGTTTGTTTTTGGGTTTTGTTTTGTTTTGTTGCAGCACTTTCAAAAGGGAAGTGTGATCCAGAAAAATGGGATTTAATTTTTTTCCTTTTCCTGTTTTTTACATCTGAGGTGCAATTCCTCACTGACTTCTCTGGTGACAGAGTGAGTTTAAGAGGTGACAGCCCTGCTTTCTGCTTCCCTCATAATGCAAAAAAAATTATGCCAACCTATTGGTTTCTTGGGCTATGTTTTAGACTAGTAGTGATATGAGCTGAGTTTAAAAACAAAAAGTTGGGGTTTATTTCCCCCACTGGGATTATGTCTGTGATCCATTTTAGAATTAGTCTCATCTGTGCCTGAAGAAGAGATGGTTAACTGTGGGCAAAGAAGAGGAGGCTGAGAATGACAATTTATTTGCTTTGCTAGAGGAGACTGAAGTGAAGCTGTGCCTTGTGTAAAGTTAAAAAGTAGAATACTGCCTTGATGTAAATCAATGGAAAAGGCTGTTCTGGTGCCAAAGTGCAAGGTTTCTTTAATTAATGTTTTGCTATGAAACAGAAGGTTTACAAAAATTTGGGGGTTTGGTAGTTTTTTTGGGTTTTTGGGTTTTGTGGTGTGGTGGGATTTTTTTTTTTTTTTTTTTGTGGGGGGTGGTTTGGTTTTTTTTTGATAGAGTATTTTGTAGTTTATCTTGTCAAGTATTGAACTGCTCTAAGCTATAGCCAGGAAAAAAAACCCAGGGAAAAAAAAGCATGTTTCATATCACTCTCTTATCTCTCTTATTGCCCATATATTGACCTTATTGCGCTCTACAACTACCTAAAGGGAGGTTGTAGTGGGGTGGGTGTAGGTCTCTTCTCTCAAGTAACAAGCAATAGGACAAGAGGAAATGGCCTCATTGCACCAGCGGAGGTTTCAACTGGATAATAGGAAAAATTTCTTCACCAAAAGGGTTGTCAAACATTGGAACAGGCTGCCCAGGGAAGTGGTTAAGTCACCATCCCTGGAGATATTTAAAAGACTTGTGGATGTGTCACTTTAGGGACATGGTTTAGTGGTGGGCTTGGCAGTCCTGGGTTAATGGTTGGTCTCAATGATCTTAAAGGTCTTTTCCAGCCTAAATGATTCTATGATATTTCATTCCAGTCTTGAGGTCTGAGTGGGGTTAGAAAATTTGGAATGCTATAAGCTCGTACAGTTACTCATATACAGTCTTTCTGATAATGTCCTTCTCATGGCTCTACTGGATTCCCTGTCTGAACCATGTGATAAATCATGTACACAGTATTCTGCCTTTCCAGAACTAGGATGAATATCTTCCCAGCTGGAGAAACATTATTGTTTTCAATCACCTTTTGCTTGACTAGAACATCTGCAAATATTTTTAAGATAAGGTTACATGAAATAACTTAGTTTTCAAATGCTGAAGTTCAGTGGAGATACAAAATAATAGCAAATGGGGATATAAATGTAAGTAACACTGTTAATATGTTGCCAGTTACAATTTTTAATATGTGACATTTATCACACAGTTTGATAGTGAAGTTAAGACTGGGTAATGTTTCGAAGGGGCATGGATATTACAGGAAAGGGTCTGGAAAAAGCCTGCTAGCATACTCAAATGATGGAACCTGAACTCTTGCTGTTTTTTGTGCAAGAAATCAGAAGAGAAGTGCCCTTTGCAAGTACCAGTGTTGTGTCAGTGGAATGTGGGCTACGCTGTTTCAGAGGGGACCTCTTACCCATCTTATCTGCTGCTTGATGAAGCAAAGTGGGGGAATCTTCAGTCCTCATTTATTTATGCATAGGTCTTCTTATCCTCCAAAAGTTGCATAAAGAAACAGTCTTTTCTGTATTATTCATTGTTAGTATGAACTGTGACGTGCATGTGACACAGATGGAGTATTCTTTGTTTCTCCTTCTAGTAACCAGCCGTTTATCAAATGCCAGCTCTTAACTTCCTACAGCTCAAGCAAAGGCAGTCAGCACAAAAATAATACATATTTAACACTTCTTTTTAATCCATTGTCTTTTCCAGCCTGTTACACACAGTATTGTGTTAAATGCTTTGAATGTTCTGGGTGTGCACTTTGCAAAGTTTCATATTATGCTAGATCTCAGTACCTTGTACTTAAACTCACTATATAAATATTGACTGAATCCAGTCAGTTCAGGAGCACGTGAACAAGATAGGTGCACTTGCTCACTTCATGCCATTACCTTTAACTTCTGTGACTCTTCAGGGATTTCTGTTAAAAATCGAGTTTAAAAAAAAGGCAACCAAACCAGACATACCCCCTCATATATCTATCTGTCTCTTGGCTTTCTTTTCTGTCCTCTGGGGATTTTGTAATGTATGTCTCATAAGCCAGGTTATAGAGTTTTGGAGGAAGAGACTGCCTGATAAATACATACAGTTTGCTGCACATTGGGTTGTCTAACCATTTAGTGCTACTGTAAAACAAATAATGCAAATAACTCTGTTCTAGTGCTGAGAGTCCTCTGATAATTTGTAGGTAAGCACTTATATCTTCCTTCTATGCTTTTGTTTCTCCTGTATGTGTGTATGAAGGTTGCATACAGATTAAATAGGAGACTGATTAACTGGCAGTGTAGAAAAATCAGTGAAACCAGCTACTCTGGCTGTTTGACAACCATTTGCATACTAAACTGAACAGAAAGGAGAGGTGCGTTTTTACTCTGTTTCAGTCACAGCAGCCTAATGAATTGTCCATGGCTATGTAAGTTATTGAACGTAATTTGTGCTGGAGTTTATTTTAAAGAGTTTATTGTATTCCCTTTAAAGGTAATCTGTTGGTGCTTTGGTAGAAAAAGGAGGATTTATGTTTTCACTGTACCATTAAATATTCTGAGGTTGTGCCTTTTTTTTTTTTTGTTATTAACCTACTTGGATAATATTCCTTTCTGGCATTTCATTATGCATGTGTCTGAGGTGAGAGAGACTGTGTTAAAACTGTGCGAAAGAAGAGCATTTATTAAACCCCATTTGTTCCTTTAATTAACATTTAGCTGCCTGTGTTCTCTTCATATGCAATCAGGGCAACATTTAAGAAAATACTGTGTTCAAATATGCCATTTCACAGAGGGAAAGACAAAGAGAGTTTGCCAGGGCAAAGGGCAAGGTCATCAATTTGTATTCGCTGAATGTGACATATATTGTATAAAGAGGATTTGATCAAACCTTTTTAATGTACTTTGTTCAAGAGGTTGAAAGGAATACTGCTATAATTGTCTACACTGTAATGGCATTGGAAGGCAGATGGCTATTAAAGAACTCTTCACAGGTTTTCCCTTCAAATGTTTGCAGGTATACGATAAGTGAAACGCTGTTTTCGGATGGGATTGTGTTGATGTCAGTAAGACAAATGCATATACATCCATCTGCAGAATTTCTCCTAATCCAGATGTGCTAATGTAGAACTAATTGATACTGTAATTCATGTACTGGGTTTTTTTGTTGTTTGTGTTTTTCAGGGTTTGGTTTTTAGGTTTCCCTTTTTAATACAAGTTATTACTGTCCTTAACTTTGAGACTCAGCATGTCCCAAGGTGGGGATAACCAAAAAAATTATTCTGTGTATCTTGTTGACCAAGGATGGTCACACACTTTCAATATAATAATGAATTTTTTATCATGTCTGATTCACAATGCATTTGTAAAAATTATGGCAGCTTGTGTTTTTTGCTTTGTATATACCCGTTAACTGAATAGGTAACTTATCAGGTGGATTCAGCCATGGAACAAGATTTTATGTCTACATTAATGAATCTTATTTTTCTAAGTTTCCCACACTTCTTTATGCCAGTGAATGTATTTCCATTTAGTGTGCGTGTGTCTTGGTCATCTAAGATTCTGTAGTATTTTGCTGCGCCGGAAAACCTTTTCCTGTTGAATACCTTATTATTCCATCAGGTATCAGATTTTGTTCAACAATTTACTTTTATCTGTTCTCTTTGTCCAAAAGAATAAATATCATGTCGGAGGAAAATCTGATACATTTTGCTAGCAGATCTGTAATACTGAAGTGCATAATTTGGCAAGAGCTTGGGGCTATTCTCCTAGCAGTTGGACATTTTACATCCCTCAGCCACCAGTGGTACATCTTGATTCATTAGAAAACAGTGAATGGGTAGGCTTTGTTTTCTCTGTAGCCTGGAAATGTTCACTCAGAAAGAGAGCGGTGTCTGTTATGGTGTCTTTGCTGTCTGTGTAAGAAGCTGATGCACTGTGCTGAGGCAGCGGATCGGCAGAAAGTGTCTAATTTCTAATAGAGGTGACAGATCTCAAATAATATTCAGACTGACCGAGTGGTATTGGAGGTTGTAACTGCAGATATATTCACCGAGGCTTGTACTGTGGAGGTATTTATTTCCAGATTCTGTGCCTAAGTTACTCAGAAGATAACTTCAGTGGAAAGGGAGTTTTTGTGCTGTTTTGGGCTTTTAGCCTGCCTTTTTGAACTCACTGTTCTTTCATAGCTCTATCTGCAGATTATATAGGGAGCTTTCTGTTGGATCCATTACTCTTCAAAGACTTAATTAAATTGTACAGTGTAATTAATCTGTCTTCTTAATTTCTAAAATTCTTCTAGTGTGTAGGTAATAAACAGAGAAAATCTGTGGCTGCTTAGCTGTATTATGAGTCTGGGTGGAAACAAAGAATATATTCTTTTTGATGAAAGTAAGTTTATACATGGATGGCTGAGACTGTATTGCAGCAAACATAAAATCTGCTGTACTGGGACTGACCAGATATTCTTTTTCTTATCAGTGGCCTCAGAACACAAATCTAAGGAACGCTGTATTTAAAGTTCAGGGAATTCATATATGACACTTTCCCCTGAAGTTCTCTCACTCTCCAGCTCTGTATTTCCTGAGCTAGTTATAATTTCTGCATACGTAATAAACTTCAACAGGCTTTTCTTCAGTGAAATTGTCCCATTTTTTTCTTCAAGCCAGGTGCATGCATCTGGTTGTAAAAGATAAATGGTTTTGAGGAAAGAAACATTTGGGATGAGTGTTTTTTCTATTAGGTTTAACCAGAAGGTTCTGCCATTTCTCCACATACTGACTGTGCTTACTAGCTACTGCTTTGGGTATTCTACTGAAATAGCAGGGCATTGGTGTCTCTGGCTCACACACCAAGTGAAAAAACAGATAGGTCTTTGAACAAAAGTCTTCAAAAATAAAAAATGCTACCTGCAGGAGCAAGGCATGGCTTTAACACTTGGTTTGAGATGGGCATCAGAAAAACTTGCATTTGTTTGCTGCTTTGTTAGGACTGTCATTCATCAAGATCATCCTCTTCAGGAGACTGGTCCAAAGTTTTGGTTTTGGGGTAAAGAACAGACAGAAACTGTTTGGGCAAAGGCTTGTTTATGTATCCTGTCCTTCCTCTGCTTTGCAGCTTTGTTGCTTTGAACATACCCCTTCTGATGATTTCAGCTGTGTGTTCTGATTTTACAAAACTTCTGTGCAAAACAGTATCAGTAGTGAAAAGTATGTAATTTCAATTAACCTTCAAAAAAAAAAAAAAAAAAAGTCATAAGATGCCTGAGAGCCTTTACAGAAATGCCTGTGTGTGCTTTGACAGATTTAACTCATAAGGTTAAAAATATGTGTGTGGATTCTTTTGTTTTTTAATGTAGCTATTGATAGAAGAGGAGAATACAGATGTAACAAAGAATAACTAAACAGGCTCTTTGAATCTTACCTTGCAAGCAACATCAAAGAAAAAAATGCACGCTACCTGTTAATGTAGTATGAAAGGTTAGCAAGTGTGCATCCTTCTCTACCATATTACTTTGCTCTTTTAAATCAAAGTTAACTAGTTCAGAGATGGTTTTACTTCAATAGGTGAATCCTCTTTTAGTTGCATTATTTCTGACATTCTTCTTACTGTTCTTGGGGTGGGAGATGCCTTTCAGTTTCATGCTCGTTTAGTCTTTCTGGGGCACTATAAGCAAGCTGAGATAATAGTGTTAGGGTTTTTTCATGTAGCAGTCACTGAAAAAGTAAGAAAGAATTAAGCACAGTGCTTATTAAAATAATGGCTGATCCTTTTTGGTGTATGCTCACTATTTTGAGCATGTTTGCGCTAACAGGACTCACATAAATATCTTCTGTGATCTGTAGAGGGGAAAAAGAGGATGACATGAAATATCTCACGCCAACATGAAGTTTTGTATCTGCACATCCTTTAGTTCAAATACAACTGTTTTTATTGACGCATTTCCCTTGTTGCATCATTGTATTGCCAGCTCAACTTTCATAACATTACATTAGAGCTTGAAAGTCCAAATATGTGTAAGCAGATGTATGATTGAGGAAGAAAGCTTTTCAGTTGTTTGCTGGTGTTGGTTGGCTCTAAGTGTGTTATAAACTTGTATGTAATTCTGAGATACTTGCAGGTTAAGGGAAGAGTGTTGCTGATGGAAGTGCCAGGGTCAGGAAACATACCCCATAGCATGGTATTTGCACAGTGTTTTGATCCACAAGAGTAGTTAACACACATGTATGTGGTCAGGTTAAGAACTGCGATGAAGGGAAGCATCACAGTACAGCTGTGGTTTCATGGGTCCAGGTTTCAGCATGGAGAGAGTCTTATTTTCTGAAGACTGGGCAGGACTAAAGTTCCCAATTCTTGCTGACTCACTTGGGTGTCCCAACACATTGGCTAGAAGTGTACTCTGTATTCTAGTTTCTGCTGCCTGTGGGCAGGGGCCCATGACAGCTGACAATAAGTTGTTTGGCTTGTACAGGTCAAACATAACTGAAAGTGAGCTCTGCATGTCAAACACGTGCATTTCTTCCCCTTTTCGTTCCTCTGAACAAGGCAAGGTTGTATCAATCTGCCTATCAATACTTTCACCATCTGTGTGAAATGGAGTATGTTTGCAAAGCGCACTGTGGTACAGATAAGCTGCTTTCTCCCTTCCTTCCTGCACCTGAAGTCCAGGTGGGTAAATCTTGAACGCAGACATGAGCCGCAGAGGTTGAGGAACAGCAGCTTCTCCTAAGCAGGATGTCAAGATAAGCTGGTAAACTAAACTTTTAACTTATTTCTGTGATCATACTTGACAACACAGAAGAGATAGCCATTTGGCTCGAAGCGTATGAAGAAAATACAACTTCTGCTTGCAGATTTAAATTACTTAATACCTGAAAGGGTGTGGAAAGTAAAAAATCTTAATTAATGTTGTTATTCAAGATACATTAATAGGATAATGAAAAGAAAAAGGTTTAATTACTGGTATTTATACTGTGTCTGCAAAGCCTGCCATTGTTTTCTTCTTTAGTTCTGTATAATTTTAAGGCAGCAACACAGCAAGTTGAATCCTGATTTGACCTTACATGCCTTGCTGTTCAGCTCAGTGGTTTCCCTGTAGAAACAGAAACTGACACTGCCTTGCTTGAATTTTCCTCAATCAATATGAGTGTGGCACAATACAAATTATACAGTAGAATAGTATTAGAGAAGAGCTTATCTATTGATACAGATAGATAGAGAAACCAGTTTTTATCTAAGAGCTTTCAAAGTATTCTTTACAAGTGAAATGGGAACCCATGGAATGAATTGTGTATTTTGTTACTTTTTTAGATGCAGTCATCCTTTTCAGCTGGTTTTAGCAGTGTAGAATTCCTTTGTATAAAAGTTTATAGAGTTATTTACTGTTACTGTACATCTAAAATGTAGCTATATAAAAATATTTATGCATATGGTTCTGTAGCTTTTAGAACAAACCCTCAGAGGTTATGTATTGTGCGAGTGCAAGTCTACAGCAGCAAAACTGTTAATTTGCCTGACTAGAAATATTAACCATACTATATCAAATAACTGCCAGGAACAATTCCCCACCATTCCCTGTGACTTCATTTTAATTGATTTTTTTAAACTTCCAGCTTCTGAGATTTCGTTTACTCTGACAGAATGTTTATTAAATGTGTAAAAAGAAAATTGTTTTGTAAATTGTTTCTGAGAGTGTTTTTATCTTCCATAAATTGGTGGCTCATTTAACATTTTCCATCTACCATTGTTTTCAACCCCTGTGCTCTGCCTCATTTGTTTCCTTATTGGATTTGGTGATTAAATACTGATCAGCTGCTGGCCTGATCAGCTGTGCATATTGCTTTCTTTTAAACATTGTTCATATACACCCTGAGGACAGGGTTACATACACAGTTATAAACAGAGCGTGGGGGTGTGTTTAGTGGTACCATTTGATCTGTTTTACAGATGATAGTGAGCTCAACAATGAATATTTGTAAAACTGATCATTGAAATAGACCTCTGTTACAGCAGAAATAAATGACGTATGCAGTCCAAAAGGTCTGTCAGTTGGTTGCTTTACATTGTAGTAGAGCTGTAGTTTGTGTTCAGGCCTCTGATGCTAAACAGAATATTGATAATGCTTTTATGAGGATTTTTCTGCTTTGTTCTCCCCCCCATATATTCTATCATAATACTGTACTGTCATGTATTACTGTATTAATAATACTGTACTGTCACGTATTGCTGTGAAGCTTCATGAAGCAACGTGGAATTTACATATAAATTTAAATGGAGATTTTCTCTTTGAAAAGCAGAGATAACTTCTGCAAGTGTAATACTGCTGTTAAATGCTACCTCTGAACGATGTGAACAAATCAGGGTAGTAAAGAAAAATGCTCTCAGGATTTAGACTGTACTTCAATTGCAATACTAGTCTCTTTGCTGGGAAATATAATATTTTATTTCTGCATGAAACAATTATTTCTGAGTAGCCAAATCCTATGAAATCACTGGAAATTTAACAGGAACAAGAGACATCTGAAAAACTGGTACTGTGTACAGTCCCAGTCATGGGAACCATGGTGAATTCATAACTCTTATTGGGCTGGTACAGACAGGGCTGACTTCAGCACTCCATTACTCAAATTCAGTCCTTTTCTAAATCCCTTGGAATCAGTGTATTTACAGTGGTGTAAAGCTGGAACATCACAACAGTGAAACATCCATTTTCATTTGTTTACCCATAGTTATATATGAATGGTGACTCCTGTGAGACCTCTGAATAGTAATTCTAGGACTGGATTAGTCTTTTAATTGTTTTACCTCTATTTCTGAAGTACATTCAAAATTAACTGAACATTTAAATAATTCTGTAAAGTGCTGGCTTTTCCCAGGACAGTTTAAATCCTTTTGTTGTTGGCTTGGGGACAGTAATGCTGGTCTGATAACAGTAAATTCCTTTGCTGTCAAGATTTCAAGCATACTTCTTGATACACTGAGGCTTTTTGCAGGTGTTCACAGCATGTGAGATAATATTAGTTCAGGAATACAATTGTCATTTTAGGTGTGCTTTAGTAGCTTTCTGTATGCTCTGCAAAATCATGGTAGGTAAAACTTTTCAAGGCACCTAATTTGAATACTCCCATTCACTCCCAAGCCATTTATTATTTTTTTCTTTTTTTTTTTTTTAATTCTGAAAATGCTCCTAGGCACCTTTGTCTGTCCTTAGTGAACTAAATAGTTTCAAAAAAATCCACTCGGTGCGAGTTATGTATCTGAGCCACTTGATCCTTGATAATCTAAGGAGCTAGGTGTGGTCACGATGTGTATCATTTCACTTCATTTTGAAGTGCATGGATCTGTGGCAGGTGTTCAAAAGCATTCCCTGGGTCTTGCTTCCAACTGCTGATGATTTATTTTTTTTTTCGTAATGGTTCTGTAATGTAAAAGCAGATACCAGAACATGGTACCCTTCCTTCAGTAAATGGCCTGATGAGATATGCTTATCACTATGTGTAGAAAGTGAACACAGAGGTGCTCTTCTCAGTGAAGATGGCAGCAGCTGTGGACATGCAGAGGAGAGGAATATTAGGTACCTCTGTCATTTTACTGATGTGTTATTTGGCAGCTACAGACTTGCTCCTACTTAGATTATGAGATTTTACTGAATAACAATTCAGATTCTGGAAATGCAATTCTACTTTGGTAGGCTTTACCCTTTGATCATCTTTGGTAATTTTAGAGAATCATAGACTCAGGTAGGAAAAGGTCTTTAAGATTGTTGAGTCCAACCATTAACCTAGTATTGCCAAGTCCTCCACTAAACCATGCCCCAAAAGCACCACATTACATGTCTTTTAAATACCTCCAGGAATAGTGACTCTGCCACTTCCCTGGGCAGCCTGTTCCAATGTTTGACAGCCCTTTTGGTGAAATTTTCCCTAATACCCAATCTAAACCTCCCCTGGTGCAACTTGAGGCTGTTTTTTCTTCTCCTATTGCTTGTTATTGGGGAGAAGAGACCGAAACCCACCTTGCTACAACTTCCTTTTATTCTTTTTCTTTTCTTTAGACTTTGCTCACGCTGTAATGTTTAGAAAATGCAGCAGTGCTAGGCTATTAGGCCCTATTTGTCTGAAGATCTGTGTATGCATATACATTGAATAATGCTACTCAGGATCTGATGAATACAACCCTCCCTAGCCAACTCTCTACCTAGGTCTTGCAGAATCAGTGCTTCTGCATGCCCCAAGTGTGTTAGACTAGCTAGTTAATCTTGGCTCACGTCCTAGTTAGCTGTTTCTTCTGGCCCAGGTAAAACAGCTGGGTACAAACTAGGACTGAAAACTTCGTAACTTCAACTTTACAGTTGACCTTTATGATCTTAAAGGTCTTGTCCAATCTAAATGATTGCATGATAATCGGAGTCTTCAGTATACTGTCGGGAGAAGCATTTACACGATCTAACCTCAGTGCCCAAGTTAGATTTCTGATGGAGTTTAAATACAAAGCCCTCCCAACATATATGTTTATTACATGTCTTAATGTTAAGAGGTCAAATATCCTTCCCCACCAACACACTGTGTTTCATAAAATAGGTATTGATAATAATTTCTTGCACCTATATTATCAGTTTTGTAGACATAGGCTCAAAATAATTTGTATTTTTTCCTATAGTTTGAGCAGCTTTTCAGATTTTTCTACATTCATAATTTTTCAGAACAATTGTGTTTCATAGTTATTTCCTGAAAATTATTTCCCCTCTGGTTTTTTTTTTTTTGGTGGTTGTTTTGGTTTTACGTGAAAAAAATACTAGCCATGGTAACTGCAATATACATATTTGTATAGCAAATGGGAAAACTTCTATCAAATGGGGCTTGCGTCATTAGCTGTCAGGGCTGAAGAAGATGAGTAGTTAACTGAGTAAGTAGTGTGTAACATTATCATTGACGGAACATTTCTTACCATTAAGCCTTCAAACTCTTACTCAGCTGTCAACACATGGGCACTTTCTGGAGCCAAATTCTCTCATGCTGTGCACTGCCTGCAGCTCGCCTGAAGCTCAACTTTGACTAAAAGTGTTGATTTCGCTGCTTTTAGCCTTGTTCTCATTTAGCGTTAAAACCTGCTTAGAGTTTGCCTTTTATTCTGTAAAGTACACATGCATGTGTCATCCCTCGCACACTTCTGATGTGAAGTTAAGGCGCTCAAAAGATATGCCTGTAATCTTAATGAATAATTGATTAGAAAGGAGTCTGGCAGTGTTAATTGTGAGGTGCAGCTGAGTGAGTGCCAAAACAAAAGCTCTTCTAAATGTTTCCGAAAACCTTGTAAAGTCTTTAGCATTGAGCAACAGGGTCAGTGCACTGAAGTGGAATTTAAAGGAGGTTCTTGAATGTAATGGATTTTGACTTCCCTTTGTCATGTGCCTCAGTGCATCATTGATTGAGCACTCATTTGTTAAATCAGCTGTATTTTTTGCCATTTGTCAGAGCATAGACACTTACTGCAGCCTTTTCCCCTTTAAACACGAGTTTCTTGTCTTAATAAATCACAGGCGTAAATTAGTTTTTATCTAAGGTGGTCAATTTTTCAAGCAGAGGTGTGTGAAGATGGTCACAAGGAGACACATTGTGAGCTTTTATTTTCTTAACTATTAGCAGAAAGGGGAAAAACCAGGGATACATTTTAGCTGAAACATCGATAATTCATGTCTTTAAATTCAGCTCCCAGCAAAATGCTCAGAAATGGTTTTATTTGGAAAGCTTTAAATGGTGTGCGTTGAAAGAGCAGTTCAAGGTAACCACTGTTCAGTCAATTCTTTAAGAAATGAGCAAAGGAAACCTGAGGGTTAAGGAACAAGCAGCATACTGTAGGTTTGCAGTGATGAGAGATGCTAACTGATGAGTGGAAAGGCTAAGTACCTGGAGTATGCAGGAGCACTGTAGGTGCCGTGCA
>JAVJGJ010000001.1:14169105-14207010 GCA_035590215.1 Microhierax caerulescens | reverse complement strand
GGAGCACTGTAGGTGCCGTGCATACCTGATTAGAGCTCTGACAGCAGGGCAGAAGAAAGAAGACCTTGAGAATGTGCCAAAAATATCCCTTTATATAAGCAGATGCTATTACCCTTGGAAGAGAATAGTCACTTATCCGGAATGGTTATTGCTGCTAGTAATAAGTATTCTATGGATGGGCCATCAACTTCTGAGAAATGTACATGTACGGTATTTAGTACAGCAATTACTTGTCAAATCTGGAAATGTTCATCTTGATCCTTTGTGCTTGCTGAATAAATGACCAAATCAGATTTATTTGCCAATTGTCATTGCATCTCAGGGTCTAAGAGTAGTCAGTAGTTGGCAGAAACTGGAGACAAGCTAATGTTTGGAGTTTTTTCAATGTTGATGCTAGTAGTGAAGTTAGAAGGTGTTTCTTGGTCTCATCATTAAGTAAGAGTTCTTAAAAAAAATACGTAGCTATGACCAAAAAATGCAGAGAACCTCAGTGTATAGGCTGAAGTGTTATGTATGCTTGGAAGTCAGCTCTTTGGAGTATTATACTTTTAATTTTTCTGGAAAGATTTTGAGGAGGGGAAAAAAAGAAAGAAAAGAGAGGAACAGAAAGTAAAGAGCCTCAAGAAGACTAAGGAAAAGGGAAAAGCCAATCATTTTGACAGAATTGAGAGCTTCTCAATAGCGTGGAGTTTAGCACTGTGATTGCCTAGATATAATTACAGTGAAGAAGAATGAAGAAACAATCCTCAGCTCTGACACTACCCCCCTTTTTTGAATCAAACCTTTTTGCAAGGTGCAGAATGGTGCTTTTTGGTTTTTTTCCTTCCCCTCTGGGAGTAGCTGTAAATGCTCAACACCTTCAGGCTTGGTCCATGATGAGCAGCAGAAAGTTACTTACTTTCTTACCAGAAAGTTGCTGGCAAGTAGAATGACAGTGCATTTTCTTGTATTGTGGTGAATCACGATAAGAAATTTAATTGTGGCCATGACTTGATAAATATGTTTTGCTCTGCTGCAGTAACACCTGCTAACATTGCAGAGACAGTGGCTCCACCGCAGCAGAGCCCTTGCTCCCAGACCCACTCACTCTACAGGTAGCTTGCAACTTCAGTAGCTGTTTTCACTTCTGATACTGTCAGGTGCTTGGGGACAGGTTTCTTTTCTTCTCTCTCTGGCTCCCTAGGCTCTATCAAAAGTGTGAATCTGAAACCAAACAAAATAAAGCTTCAGTCCACATCTTTGCTCAGCCCTTTACATGTACATTTTGCTGTTTTGAGTTCTTTTAAACTGCAGCTATCAGAAAGAATAAAATAGTGCATCACCTAGTAGAGTACTGAAGTGATCATCCAAGCAATTTTCTTCTCCCTGAAGCCAGACAGCCAAAGCTTTTTATTACTGACTGACTGAACTTCCGATGTCTGTCTGTCGAGGTTGCTAGGCCACCTTGTTGTCATGATTGTGATGTTAGAGGCTTTTGATTGTAGGCAAACCAGAAATCCTAATTTAAATATAATATTTACATTTTAAAAACCCTCTTACATGAGGTATATAAAAAATAACCCAGCAGTTTTTTTGTGGTTTGTTTTTTTTTTGTGGGATTTGTGTGTATGTGTGTGTCAAGCTCTAGTAGGCATATGGCAAACTGATATTTAGTTCATATATTGTCTCAGAAAAACTGTGGCTAAAAAAAGTATTTGAAGTCTTTAGCTTGCAGCTCCTTCACAGCACCAATACTGGGAACGACCACCTCACGTTATTGTTACTTTTAGCCTACAGGATGTGTATTTCTGCTCTGTGTATGAGCTAGGCTGATGTCCTTTGTGTCTAA
This sequence comes from Microhierax caerulescens, assembly GCA_035590215.1. Lineage (NCBI taxonomy): Eukaryota > Metazoa > Chordata > Aves > Falconiformes > Falconidae > Microhierax > Microhierax caerulescens. The sequence goes on along the minus strand of JAVJGJ010000001.1, from coordinate 14,205,182 downwards.
TCCAGGAATGAGAGGGATGATGGCATTGTTGCCTTTTTAATAGTAAGGTTGATTTGCCCACTGCAGTGTTAGGCAAACCTGCATTATGTGCATTTGCATTGCATATAATTGCTTTGTAGGTAAAAGAAACAGTTAAATGTGTAATTGTAAATAAGCAAGGCAGTTATTTTTTTGACTCTTACCACCTGTGTGAGAGTATGCAGCAAAACTTCAGGAAAAAAAACAACCAGGAAACTGAGTCTTTTTCACATGGAAATTACACTTAGAACAAAAAGGGCTGATAGTGGCAAGTAAACTGGTGGGTAAGGATCCCCTCTCAGATGAAACATACTTTTCATACCTAGGCAGCCAGGAGCTGTCGTATCTCTCATTTGGAAAGTATCATCTGCAGAATGCAAGCAGAATCTGTATGTAACACCAAGGTGAGGCTATTTAACCCTTCCATGTTATGAGTATTAAAGCTGCCCCGTAACTGGTAACTCTTGCTTACTAACAGCCAATACTGAGTAGAATGATAGGTTGGTTTTTGTAATTTTCAAAACGGTTACAGCTGGTAGATTGCAATGATTTGTAATGCTAATTATTAGGATACATATAATTGATTTCTGTTAGATTAATGAGACAAACAGTGCATCTGAGAGCAAATTTGAAAATCAGGTGAGTTGTTCATCATAGGATGGGTTAAATCTTGATGCTGTCTCCACAATTTCCATGTTCAGGGTAGAGATTACAGGTGATTTACATATTCTGCAACTTCTGTGGAGAAGTCCTGTCTGTTGCCTACAGGTGAAACAGTTTATGCAAAGTGTTAGGCACACAAAACAGACACAAGCAAATCTCTTGTTGGTCAGAAAATCCTAGAAATCCTCAGTAAAAATTAAGGGTCTTAGGGATATATTTTGTCCCTTCAGCTAATGAGCTTCTGTGAATGTGTGTGGTATGTCATTTAACCGAGTACAAGGGATTTCACTTTTAAAAAGAATGTATTCCACTTGTGGAATGACAATTATTCTGGATGCAGGGGACTGGGGCCTTTGGAAATTTAAGTACACAGATGGTCTAATCCCATACCGTGAACTTCCAGCCATGCAGTGGTTCTTTGGGAATAGCTGGGGAAAAGCTTGAAGAGTCAGAAAGGAGCTGCCTAGGGAGCTGAGATTCCCTGGGGACAGAGTAGTCTGAAGGCTCCTGCCCTGAAAAGGGGAAGGTAGAAATATTGGACGACATCTTTTAGCTGTTTCTTTGGTTTACCTTCCATAAAGTAGGAAACACCCTCCAAGTTAGTACTGTCTTGCCATTTGAGCTCTTGGGAGCTCAAATCAAAAAAAGCCTTTCTTGTGGGGGCTGTGAGGGAAATATTTTCTCTTTATTTGGTTACAGCCTCACATGCCAGCTCCCTTCCCTGCCTAGGCAGTCTCTGCCAGACTAGGACTGTTTTGTTTTCAGAAACAATTTTCCCCCTCTGGAAATACTCTGTTATGTTACTGAATCAAAGATCCACATTTCAGGGCAGATGATTTAAATGCAAAGCCAGTATTCATATCAGACAGGGGAAAAGCAGGCGCCTTGTGACGGCACACTGGAGTGGCATAACCCATACAGGAAATGGAAGTACAAAGCCAAGTTTTGTTTGCTACCTCCCCCCCTTTCCTTTCTTTTCCATTTTTATTTTAAACAGTTCTTTAGGCTGTCGGCCTGGGATTTTACCTTTCTACAACTGACCTGCTCCAGTACCCCCGAGTGTGCTGCCTTTACCATTCCCAGGTAGACTGTGACATGCCATCTTTGTCAAAGGACACTCACCAAAAAGCTCACTGCAGTGGACGTGGGCTTCTGTGCCTGTTGCTGTACTCAGCCCCATGGCAGTGCCCTGCCTCTTGCTGTGCTCCAGTGATGTGGGTGATGCTGGGCAGCCCCAGAGCCTTCCTAGGTGGCACTCCTGTCTGCTTCCAAGGGCAGATGGTAGATGGGAGCCAGGCGGTGTGGACTTGTGGAGCTGAGTTTCGGGGAGGTGAATTTTCCTTGGACCTGCCAGCTTAAAAATCAGTGTAGACAGAGCTCTTTTGATGTGACAGCACTGTAGATTCAACCGGTTTCCTGCGTGCTTCAAAGCGGTTGTCAGTTTCTTCGGCAGGTAGAATGAGCGATTTAGGATGCTGTGCTGAGGGACAGGCTGCTTGAAGCAATACCTTAGCCAGTAGGTCATCTGTGACTGGAGCGATAGCATGCAATTGAACAAACACACCATTCTTTTGTCTTAGATGTGAGATCTGCATCTGTATCTAGTGAATAACATGAAAAAAATGAACATCTTTGAAGCAGATGGTTAAAAAAAAAAGAATTACAAGATACTCAGACTCGTGTTGCATTGATAACAAGAACAGGGTTTGGCCCATTCTACTACATGTGAACAAACCCCTGCATTTTCTTGTTGCAGATGTGTGTATTGAGCACATTCAAATGTATTAAGCAGATTGTGTACTCCACCGGGATATCCAAAACAACCCAGAAGTTTTATGCTGTCAGTCCTGTGTTCGGACAGTAACTACAAGAGGGGATGGCTGAGCACTTCCAAAACCACAAAAACATGTCAGTAGGAGAAAAGCAGCAGTTTTTATGGATTGTATAAATTGGTGAAATGAATAATAATCAATATAGTCATGCTGAAGTACATTTGGAGTTAGAGTTGAGACATTTTCTGCTATAAAATAATCTGGTAACTCTTTAAACAGAATAGTTTCTTTTGTAAGTAAATTATCTTAATTTAATCAGTTAATTTAAACAGAATCACATTTCTGTGATTTGGTTTGGGTTTTTTTTAACCTTAGTGTGCTATAGTGTGTACTTGTAATTTTTGAGGCAGCTGTCTGCCACAGAAAGGTGGTTTATGGTCCTTTTTCCTTATTTGCAGTCATTATTAACATGCTCAACCCATGAATGTTGAGCGATTTATGCACAGTTCAGTTCAACTGAGTATTATAATACCCCATTCAAACCATACAAAACGGTTATCACAAGATAACATTAGGCCAGAACACACAGTAGGCTGTTTAAATTGTATTATTGATTGCTACTGTGAAGGTTTTCCTCAGTTGTGTTTAAACCGTGTGCTTTTCTTTGCTACTGGCTTCTAGAAAGGATAGCCTGGCAACATAATTTGAGTTGAGATGTCTTGCTTTTCATGCCTGGTTTGAAAGTAAGTGCTTATATAGTTTCATTTCTTACACAAATTGCCTAGTTCCAGGCTTTTTGAAGACAAGGCTGTATCCTCAGTTACATGTTCCAAAGTGGAGAATGTTTACTCATCTACTATGGAAGTTAATGTTTTTATTAATTAGTTTTACTAATGCAGGACTTTTTCTAGAATTTATGCAGATGTAGAAGGCAGGAAAGATTTGGGTTTACAACTGGCTTTTCAATCAGTTTAGTTTGTGTGTGTCCTGTAGACATTTTGTAGTCTGCCACCCACCCTCCCTGGGGGGTGGATTGCTAGTATACCAGCTGGTGTGTTCTGTTTCTAAAATGTGAGATAATCACTTCTGTAAGACTACAGTCCTAATGTCTGTAGACTTACTTGGAACACTGAAAAGAAAGAATAGATACAAGAATCACCTCTTCTTTTTAAACATTATCAACTCATTCGGATCTGCATATTTTTTTAATAAGGCCATTACTTTCATTGACTGTGTATATATCTCTTTGCATGCGTTAAGTTTCTTCATCAAGAACAATTTTATTTGGGACTGAACTTGCTGGATTCCTAGGAAAACAAAGCCGTTTTTTTCCTCCCTCTATTTAAACCATGGTATTTGACTCCTCTTGAGTATGTATTCATTATCTTAAAATAGAAACAACCTCCCCTCTCCTGCTTGGAATCAACATTATTGTTGAATTCCCAGGCCTAGGAGAATACTGGTTGCATTACAAGCAAATAATTTTCCATTCTGTATGGTGGAAGAAACTGTCAATTAGTATGAAAAGGGTTAATCATATTACTCCTTTCTAAATACCCCTTTGTTTTGTCTGTCCTGTGTTTGCAAAAGAAGACACAATCAAATGGCAAATCTGTGTTTTTGTCCCTTTTCAAAAATCCCTGACAAGCCCACGACACAGGCTACTGCTGTAGCTGTACATTTCTATTCATTATTGATGACTTGGGGCCAGGCAGGCAGCACAGAACACAAGCAATATAGATTACCATATTGGGGGCTGGGTTTGGGGGGTGTGTGTGTGTATATGTGTGCGAGCACACACACGTGTGTGTGCATTTTGGTTGGGTTTGGCCTTTGAAATACTAAATTCTGACAGGAAATCCTTTCTGGAAATAATAGTGGAAACACATTGAATGAGCTTTTTGATACATTTTAGTAAAACAGTTCAGGGCACTTAGACTAAAGGAGAAAAAGAATGAGTGAGCTCACTCTCAACCTAATTATTAATAGCTTAACTTTCCAGCAGACTTGGAAATGATCCTAAAGGGTCCTGAGCATCATATACCCCAGGGGGTTTGGAGGGCATTTCTCACCTTACAGAGTGTAGTTAGCACCTTGGCTGATGAGACGTTTTCCTGGCAAAACCAATGTAAAGCTGTCTAATTTATCTATAACAATAATTATAGCTGAACAATGCTATTGGTTTGATTTAAGGAGGGGATGGTATCTCATTTCATGTATACACCAAACCCACAGTCGGGTGAGTGTGAGACTCATGCCAGCACTCCAGTGATGTTTTAAGTGGTATTCCTGAACAGCAGGTCACCAAGAGACCTTTGCAATGCTAAGAAAGTGGTTTACTACTACTGATTCATAATTAACTTTAGAGGTTTTTATTGGCACAACACTTCTGACCATTATATAAAGTTTTTATTTTCTTCTGTGTGTCAAAGCAGGGTTGTACAGAGCTTTGTACTTGCACTGTTTGAGGTTCTTGAAAACATGAAAGAAAATGAGGGACATGGGAGTTTATGTAAACTTAGAATTTATGTTAACAAAATGAAATGTGCTTTGATTCATATGTTGATGGTGTATTTATATGTAAACTGTTCAACTTAAATAGTTTTCAGTTACAAGGAAAGCTAGAAGTAAGTAGAATCTATTTTGATGACTGCTTGTAACTACTCTTATCTGTAGTATTTGTCATAGCTTTTCTCTTAGGTTTCTGTACCTTTTTCTCATATGCTTCTGTTTTCTTTCACACAGCTGATTATCACGGCATGAAAAGATAATTTACACTTAATGCAGAGCTTATTGTGTTAATTATTTTTTTTTTTTAACATTCAGTGGAATAAAATACTGAGTGCTAGAGGGTGATTGGGCCTAGCTTGGAAGGAAGGAACGAAGAGGCTTGTAGGGACCTTGCTCTGTTGGCTCTCTGGCTTCAGACATCACTATTTCAATTCAGTTTACATGTAGAACTCCTTGAAGACTGGTGTAGAGCGTAAAAACTGCTTCCTTTTGTTTTGGGAGGGAGAGGTGAGAAGCCATCCCAGTGGAAGAGGGACACTTTGGTATTCCAGAAAGCAGTGTCAGTGAAAGCAGAGTGTTTGCTTACCTTTTTCTGTGGTTCTGGTTTCTCTTCTTGTGGCTCGGTACTCCTTAATTTCAAATTTCACTCCCTGTATTTCAAAATACAGGGTGGACTGTATGGCTGATTTAACAGTACAGCAACTTCTGTTTCAGCAGGAGGTTCTTTTCCCTGGAAGGTCCCACAGCACCATCTAGTGTGCCATCCTGTCGTATTGCCAGTGGGTCTGTGATCGCAGAGGTGCTGGGGCTGGCACCTTGTGCTAGTGAAGTCGTCTTAGTTATTAACATTAAAAATTGGTGGTTACTCGACATAGATCCAAATACAGAAGAAATTTAGATCCTTGGTAACTTTCTTCTGCAGGAAAACAGACTTAAAAATTAGGTGGAAAAATAACTTTTCTTCTAAAACATATGTTAACTGCATTTCTGTTCTCTGTGTACAAAACGAAGGAGAAATCGTGGTACGTCCTTGACACTGCACTGACATACCTTTCATCTAACGCACATTCCAAAGCACCTAACAGCGAGTTTGTTACATCCTTATTGTACGTTAAACCCTTTATTGAGGAAGGGCCGGTACCTACAGATACCTTTACTACAAGCTGTGTGTCTTTCCTCCGCAGCCCCGCTGGGGTCATGCTGTGTGGTGTGGGAACCTGCCTGCGTTGGAGAAATTACAGGATTGTGTTGAAGTGATTTTTGCAAAGACAAGGGGATTGGTCTGAAAAATGAATGAGTGTGGATGATTGAGAAGTTCCTTTTTGGCTTTTTTCCCTTTTCTAGGGGAAGGCCCACCTCATGGCAGTGTATAAATTCAGTTCCTATGCTGACATACAGAATTATAGTGATCTTGTTCTATGCTGATACTGCATGAGAAATAAATTTGAATAGGAACAGGCAATGGTTTAATAACTGGAATCTGGAAAAGTATTGTGCATATGAAGAAGTTGTAAAATATCCTCATGGAGCTGGGAGGTATAGGAGAGGAAGAAAGTCTTGAGGCCAGGAATGATGGTCAGCAATAAGCAACCAAAGACGAAATGGGAAACAGTTGGAGCTACAGGCTTGGCGGTATCATTGAACACAGCGAAGATGTTAACAAGACAGCTGACTGGAAGGTGTTGCCTGAGAGACAACAAAATGTTGCAGGAAGGTGTTAAAAGTTTGAGTGGGGAATATGGCTTGATCCCATTCCAGGCACATGAACAAAGGCCCATCAAGATCTCCTTAGGTCATGCACAGCCCTGCCGAGCTGCTGCAGTGGCAGGAGGTCGCAGCACTTGCAAAGTATGGCCAGAAGCAGTTTCTCCAGCAGCACCCCCAAACCCACTGTAGGAGCTATTCCATGCACTGGCAGACAGCTCCCATCTAACTGAATTCCATTTAGGTTTTCTTAAAATATTGCTAATGTAGGTTACGAGGTTTCAGGATGTTTGATGAAAGCACTCATTTCCAACTCTGATTCAGACTTTCGTTGTATTTTGTGCATTGTTCCAGATACTATTCCAGTATCACCTGCAAAGCCCCAAGAAGTTTTTATAGTTGCTTTAAAACTTCAGAGCCCTCACTACTGTGTTCTGAACTATGTGAGAAGAAAATGTGTAACGTGCTGAAGATGCCCTCTGCTGGGAAGCCAGGCAAACTAGGCTTACGTAGAGTTTCACCTTTCCGAAGTACTCTTTTCGTGCTCTGGGCTTAACGCTCAATCCAATACTGGAACCTCAACCTTACTGAACAAAATACTTTCTGGGTTTGGTTTTATTCTTTACAATCAATCTGTAACAAGTATCATAGCATTACTGCCAGTAGTTCATATCACTTTATTTCTTAGTTTCTAGCTTCTGTTGTGTTGGAAGAACCAAATTCTGGCTGCATTGCTTTTCATTCTGTTTCAATTTCATGCTTGCAAACTGCAATTAGTAATTATTAATAGATAATGGAAATGCTTTTGACTTTTACTATTATCTGATGCTAGTGTGCTTTTTAATATTATTTTATCTCTCTTTTATTTTCTTTATTTTTTGTTGTTGTTGTTGTTGTTGTTTTAAATTCCCTTTCCACAGTAGAGGCCATGGGGTTGACACAACATAACGTAGGTGGTACAATGTCTGGAACGATTCACAGTAATCTCACAGTTGGTATGAAATCTGGTTTATTTTGTCCCCTCTGATAAAGCAAAAAACATTTGGACATACTGCTTCTAATTTTACAGTTTTGTTATTAAAATCCAATATTGGCCTGATTGGATGAGTTGCAGCTATTGTTGTGGTACTTATTTATAATTATAGTTGAATTAGGGTTATGTAGAATTGTATTTTCAATTTTGTATTGTAGTTCCTTGCCTTGGTATTGTCAGAATTTACGAATTTAACAAAAAAGTGTGAATTTAACTTCATGCCCTTTTCACTATGTTTTCAGATTTTTCCTTTTATTTATTGGGGGAAGGATGAGTGTATTTAGCATCCTAAAAATCATAAATTCATAACCCTTTGTTCTTCCCAGCATTCATATCAGTCATTTGATATAAAGCAGGCCAATAAAGAGGTAAATTACATAATTTATTCTGAAGTCCTACAGTTGAATAAGCCATCTCAGAACCAGCAATGTCACTGGAGTAGCTGACAGAAGAGGGACCTGTGGTAGGAGACTTTTAAAGGCCTGTGTTTTCCACCTGAAATGATTTTGAAAACAATTAAATTGGAAGACAAAAGGCAAGTGATTATTTCGTATCAGGAGCTTCTGTGATATCCATGGGGGAGCAACACAGGGATGTTGAAGTTTCATCATGGCACAATGACTGAAATTACAAGCACACCAGAAAGTGCAGTGCCAACTTAATCTCTGAGTTTGCAAGAGATAAAACCCAAATACTTATGTCATTTACATGGACGTGAAGTTTGAAAGGGATCAAAAGCTATGTTTTATTGTGGAAATCTAGTTCAACATCTCATTCAACAAAAATTTGTCACCTGCATTGTCAGCTTTAAATAGGAACAAATGAACGGCACAGTTTGCTTAGCCATGCTTACACAAATACTAAAAACTGTTTAAAGAACTCAAAAAAAGGTTGTCTCAAATAGGGTCCTGCAGCCACTTATCCAAATACTAATGTGCTGAAATGTTTTCCAAATAGCTTCAGTTTACAGGCTTGAAATCATGTTAAAATGGTTTAGTACTCAAAAACTGAGATACGGAAAAATTCACAGTTGCCTATGCAAGCCTGTTATCAGGCCCTTCTCTGTTATAAACCCTCTTTCATGCAGCACGTGCTGAGGGCTTGCAAAACCAGCTTGCCTGGTCCCAACCTGACTTTTAGTGGGTTTTGCTCTTCTGGTTTGGAACAAACTAAGTCTATGTAGTGTAGGAGTTTTTATCTTGTTCTGTGGTGTCTGTCGAGAGGTTCTGCATAGTTCCAAAGAAGGTAAGTGGGGACAAGTGAAAGAAGGGAGAAGGCAACTAATTTCTGAGGATCTTGGCTGGTTATCTAGGTATGTGAAAACTTTGTTTGTGAAAATTTTGAAAGATTTAGGAGTCATTATTTGATGTCTAAAATTAAGATTACTGCAAAGCACTTTGGCATGGGACTATAAATTAGTTTATTCAAGAAAATGCCTAATGTAGTATCCCAGCAAATAAGCAAAGACTTACACAGCTGTCACATTGCAGTGTGGAATTGTGGAGCTGCGACCAGTCTGAGGGGTGAGGGTAGGGGGAAGTCTTGTGCTCCTTCATTTGAGTAGACTGAGGGTTGGCTTTCACTGCTATTGTGGTCTTTACAGTCTCTGTCATGTTCTTGAAAACACTGAACAGTAAGCTTTTTGACCTTTAGGAGAGGGCCCCCCCCCCTTTTTTTTTTCCATTTTTCATGATACCAGCTGTTTTGAGAACATCTGTTTATCTGTATTTTGTCAGAACTTTAGTACTAGCTGCCTATCGCTCACAAATATACCTGATTCAGGCCTAAAGTACTTTTCTAGATGCAAGGTTCTGTTTTGAAATTTAAAACAACATAAAGTTGCCTGCGGATTTGTCAAAAAATAAAGCAAAATACATGTATTTTTAAAAAAACCCCACACATCGAAGCCCAAAGCAAGGAAACAAAAGATGTAAGAAAAAATAGAAGTATATGTTTCAAGGCGAAGTCTCTGTCATGTAACTGGAAAACCTGCACAGATTTTATTTGTGTGTGGGGGGTGTGGGGGGGGGGGTGTGGGGGGCAGCAGGCTGGGGTTCTTTTGATTACTCTTTCTTTCCAAAAAGTGCCAGTGACTCTTGAAATAAAACCATATGAGAAATACTGCTGTACACAGATGAAGATTGAGTTTCAGTTCTCGTTCATGCTTGTCTTCTGATAAAATTATCCAGAGTTCATGGTATTTTTTTCTTGCACTTTACCATCTGTAGTAGTGGAAATGCTGCCCAGTTAACTTTTTACTAATCTTTATCCAGTTCATAGCATAGTGCTGCTTACGCTTTTGTTCCTTTTGTAGCTTGCTCTGATGAAGCATTCAAGAATATCTGTAGATTTAAGCAGAAGTAGATAATGGATTTCAGAAAATACACATTTGTTCAGAACCTTGATTACAAAACCCTTTTTTTCTTTTTTTTTCTTTTTTTTTTTCTTCTTTCTAGCCCTACTTAAGACAAATCAGGCATGACTTTGGTTAAGGTTTTTTTTTTCACTAATAATTGCCACATGCGTGTTATACTGATGACCTGTAAGAATGAAGAAAAATTGCATGGGAAATTTGTGAGTAAAGGAGACGAAGGAAAGTTCACATGTATTTCATGCCTCATTACCATAATCCTTACTCATCTTCTACCATGTGTCCTTCTGGATCTGTGCCCACCTTCTTACTATTTGCATAATTTCTTAATGATTTGCCACCATAGTTTCAAATCCATTATGTTACTTCCTTTTGCTGTCTGATTTGGCAGCCAATTACATGTATTGATTCTATATATTCTTTTGGAGAATAAACACTTACCTGCTCAACAGCAATGCTGTACTGGGTGAAACGTATAGAAAACCTCTTAGCATCTTTACCTGTACAAGGCAAGTAACAAATAAATGGATCTCCAAGTATGTCATTGCTGTTAAAGTGTTTGTTTATGCACATGCTCACAAACACAAACCTATATTTAAGCTCTCTTAATTAAGATGTGTTTCATGATCTTTGCTATAAAAAGAAATCTGTTTATCTGACTATTCAGACTCTTGTGTTGTATCAGTTTCTCAGGTCAGACAGATTTTTTTTCTTCCCTTCCAAGTAAAATCATTGAAATATATTCAGTCAGTCTTTCACATCAGAGGTGTAAATGGATTTCTTGAAAGTTTTTCTGCTGATAGCAAACGGCAGTCACTTTACAACTTTGACTCCGTTGTGGGCAGCAGGCTTAACACTCCACCCAAACTTTGAAGATGCTAAAACTGTGTAATGACCTTGCATTCTCAAGGGCAGATGCTCAGCTTCAGCTGGAAGTGCTAATCTACAATCTGTTTATCTCCATACTCCATGTATTTCACAGCACTTACCTGGAAAGCAAGGCAGGGAAAAGCGTAGTCAAATTCAGTTATTTTTTCCTCTTTGGTGATGTTAGTGTCCTGTGGACTTAGAAACAATAGTCTTTTTAAAAATTTTTAACTCCCTTTGTGCTTTTCAGCCTGTCATAGTCTCAGAAAGCCACACTGCCCAGGTGGCCACTGCCAGAATACACTTGTCTTTGTGAAGCCTCTGCTAGTGTGTGAGCTGGACTGTGCAGAGTAACTGTTTTCCTTCCGTCTTTTCTTTATTCTTAGTGAATCAGATTTGGGGTTTGCCTTCAAAACCTAATTTTCATCTGTACTTTCTATCAGCAGGCTTTAGACTCATGTGCTCTATATAATTATTCTTTAGTGGTTATGACTTGTGATGTACCACATAATGCTTATGGGCAATTGAGGAGCACGTTTCTAATGAAGAGGCAATGTGTTGAAATAAGGCAGTCTGTGCAAGGAAAGGTAAACCCTTTTGTTAGACAGATACACTGTAGTCTTGTAAAGCCTTCTTCAAATCTGGAACAGAAACCTAAAAAGAAGGGCTTTTGCACATAAAAGAACATCGGTGTTTTCAGGTAACATATAAATGGGCTTTACATGCCCCAGATCTGTTCTTTACCAACTCTATCGCTTGGTCTGGTAACAGATTTCCCTCCCCTAATAAGTCTTGCCTTGCTTGCACCCATAAACCACCAGAGTCACCACAGCACCACTGACTGAAAAAAAAAAACACCTTTGGTTTTAATGTAATCCCTGTGGTTTTTCAGACAGGCGCTCCTTATCAAAATGAAACATTAATATAAAATTACTCTGATTCAGCAACAGCATCTATTTTTTAATATGAACTTGTCTGTTCTGTCAGGTAGTTTTTAGCTTCCCAGGGAATTGTGTATGTGTTGTAAATGGGAGAATTCAACCTTGTGAATCATTTCTGTGGTGAGGCAACAGGACACTTGCTTCTGATTATGAAGATCACCAGGCTTAATAGCAAAATTTTGGAAATAACTGCTAGAATTGACCTTTTGAATGCTGGGTCTTCAACAAGCTCAGTCAGGAATCTGTTTATGTAGTATACCAGGATTCTCTTCCTCTCCACTTACAGAATTATGAAGAAGTGTTACTCTCACAGAAGTAAGGTTTCCTTCTGTGACATACGCTTTGAATTAGCAGTGGCTGTTGCCCATTGTGTTAATATCACTAAACTTCTAAAGCAAATACATAACGAGTCCCAGGACACGTCCTAAAGAGGAAGGATAACACCTTTATTTATCAACAAGATAGAGGGGAAGGTTGTTTTGTTTTTTATACCTTTGTTTTTTGTTTTGTTTTTTTTTTGTTTTTTCTTTTTTTTTTTTCAATGTATAAAAGTGCTGTGAAATGTACCGAGCCATGAAGTGCGTAAGAAATGGCTAATAGTGCTGAATCAATTCCTTCAGATTAGAGGAGAGCTGGCTGCGCTCACCAGCTGGCAGCGTACTTTCTTCTCCCTACACTCAACACTTGTTTGGAGTGCAGGATGCTTTTCATGTCTCACCTCCCGCTCCATCCATGCTCCTCTTTGCTGCTGCGAAGGTCTGAAGGTGGAGCCCTGCTGCAGTGCTGTTGTGCCATCCCAGCATTACAGGATTCTTAGGGAATACTCTGGCACTTGGTAATATTTGAGCTGTGCAGTGTAGTTGTCAGTGGGGAAAGGGGAAGAAGGGGAAAGTCTGGCTTACTTGTTCCTAGCAGTGGAGCTGGAGTTTGTTCATTCTGATGAAATGACTGTGTTGCGTCTATATTCTGCAGATCTTACTGTCAGTTCTCTGTTCTAAGCATCACAAATGCTACTGTAGACAAGTGTCAGTTCAGCTCTTGGTGCCTCCTCCCTTCCTCAACTTTCGTTTCTTCCTTCCCAGCCTGTATACTTAACACCTATATTTCTTCATAACTGTTGTCTGCATTTTGGTCTAGGCCTCCTTGTAAACAGTGAGTGACTCCCTGAAGCAATTCTTACTGCATCTATGGCTTCTCTTTCTGGTCTTTTATGATCTATCTCAGCTGTGACATTTGCAAAAAGATAAATGATTATGGATAGCTAGGCTGTGGGGCAGTCAGATATGGCATATATTATTTATTTCAAAATATATTTTTAAATTCTGCAGAGCCTTCAAGTTGCACAGCTTAACTGTTGCCTCCTCAGTCCTCCTTGTCTGCTCTCATTTGTGGCATTTACTTGTGGGTTTTTTTAAAGCACAATAGGAACTCTCAGTGTCAAATGGGCTGTTTAGATTCGTGACATTTTGTGGACCCAGAAAGCAAATACAAATCCAGTCATGTAAGTTTTTTTCTTTATATTAGCTTCCAAAAGATTGAAGTAAAGCTGTGTTACTTTCTCAAGGTTAAATGAAAAGCAGGGGACAACTGCCTTTTTTTAATTGTTTTTTACTTGAAGCTAAAATCAGAAAATAAGCATTGTTTTAGATGAATGTGAGCAAGTTTTGGATTTTTGTCCTTTAAACAAGAATGTTTGTGGATAGCTGAAATACTAGTTATTCTTGAGACATATCTGGATGAACATATCTGGTCTTGGCTTAGAGAAGTTCTGAGCAAGCTTTTGAATTAGCATGCATTAAATGATAGAATCATTTTATTGAGCAATAATAAAATATTGAATTCAGATGGAAGGATGATGGGGAATTGCTCTTTGCAGCTATGAAACTGATGGATGTCATATTAACTCCCAACCCAAACAACTCATTTTAGGATTTGCTCTCATGGAACTTAAAATCCTCTATTTTGTCCAATCATTAGCTTTAAACCTCTTCCTTGTCAGTGAAGACAACAAATCTTTTTGCTTGCATCTGCCTGGGGGATGTGGAAAGCTGAGGTGGCCCTGTGTGATTAAATTAGATGAAAGACTCGCCTTCTACCAGTGAGACGCAAAGTCTAATCAAGTGAAATGAGTTTTGAGATCTCAGCTCATTTCCTTGGGGAATATCAGTTTACATTACACAGTCGTGACACCTAATTCATCATGGTTGATGCAGCTTTTGCTCAGGAGAGGACCTGGGACTGGGTAGCATGGGACTGGATCACAAGTCTGCCCCTAAGGAGAAGAGCAGCCTAGTGAACTTAAGAGACAGCATAGTGAGGGGAGAGCTGCAATATGGTATTTTAAATAAATTATCTATACTGTATATTGGATCTTTTAGAATAAGAGGTGCATAGGTGCAAAATGGGGAAAGCTAGAGGTAAAAAAAGATACTTTGTACTGTGTATAGCTTATAAAAGGATCAGCATACAGATGTTAAAGAACATGCCCAGTGAAGAACAAAGTTGATCTTCTTGTTACTTAATTTCTATGATGTTGAATGATGTCTGCATATTTCTATGCACTAAGGTACAAGGAAGTAAAGACTATTCTGCTTCCCTGACTAACAGACTGTTTTTGTTTGTTTTGTTTCTTCCAGGGCATTGTAATAACTCCACTTCTGCTTTTGCTTTTTGTAAGTATCTTGATCTTAAAATGTCTTTTTACTGGGTAATCTTGCACCTATTAGATTGCATATTTAAGATATAAATGTGGGTGATTTAACAATGCTTAAATAATGAGGAAGATTTTTTTCTGGTCAGTATTTGAAATAAGCTGCCTTCCAGAAAGGCCATCAAAGCATGTCACAGTGAACGCAAACACTACCTGCACCTCATTCCGAGAGGACCAGACCCCATTGTTCTTGCAGAATTCTAAAACTATATGCTATTAGGCTGGGTAAAATACAAACACTTGCCAGGTAAGGTGATCGCTCAGGAGATCTCTTGGAGAGCTTTCACATACACAAGCTGGATGAGATTGTACTAATCCAAAATGGATGCTAGGCCAGTTGAGAAGGCACAGTTCAAATAAACCGAGCCTTGCTCTTGGGCATCTAAGCCCATGGGTATTTTTGTGGTAGAAGCTAGTGACATAGCAGCAGCATCAGCAAGACAAAGTACCGGAGCGTACCGGAGCCCCTGTGTATCACTAAATATGATGCTGCTTTGTTCCTGTTCAAGATTTGTTTTTCAGTTGTTACATCTTCAGTCAGGGCCTTGGTTCCTTACAGTTCATAGTAGAAGAGCAAGGAGAAGAGAGAGTTTTATTTTCATGTTTTATAAAGATATGGGTGTTAGCCAGCATACAATGAAGGCTTTAATAGATGGATAGCAGTGCTTTAGTGAGTCCCTTGTCAGTTAGGAGTCTTGGTGCTTGAGGATTTGCTGGCACAAATGCTGTGATGTCGTGCAAGTTACTGAGGATTGTGGCTTTGTGCAGAGCAGGGAAATTGGCTGAAACACTTCAAGGATTTCAAGGGAGGTATATGTTGCCTTTTATGTTTATCTTACTAATTGCATTGTATGTAAGCCAGCACACTGGAAGGCAGGGTAAATGTGAAGTTAGCCTGAAACAGTTTGTTAGTGGCATGCAAGTGGCGTGCTGTTTATGGTAGGGATGCTCGAGCAGCTTATGTACTGTATACAAATATAGCAGTGTCTACTAAACGGAGATAAACAGTACTGTGAGAGTGGTTGTAACATTATCAACTGCTGCTTCAGTAAAGCTGTGTTGGGAAGATTTTTTACTATAACAAATTGTAATCCATCTGATGTATATATGTTTACACCAGAACTACTTTGACCATATCATATGCATCCATACCCACCAGTAAAGCTTTCTTGATATAATTGGGACCATAGACTTACTGTAGGTTGAAAAAAGATAACTGTTCTAAGAAAAATAGCTATTTTGTTATTCTTGCACTGAACTCATTGATTCCAGATGGTCTGCCTCACTGTTTTCCTGTACTCTTCCCTCCTGTATGGAGATGTGTTTCTTCTGCAGGCACTCGCCCAGACCTGTGCCTGTGTTCAGGTGACTGAAACTTCAGCTCTTCTTACTTTTGGTCACTGACAACTTTGACCCTGCTATACCTCGCTGAGTTTTGGTGCTCTACATAGCTAAAAGGGATATTTTCTGTAGAAACTGAAATGTTAAGGAATGATCTGCATACTTTTTAAAGCAAGATAAAGATCTTTCCTTTGGTGACTTTATAGAATCACATAGGTTGGAAAAGACCTTTAAGATTATTGAGTCCAGCTAGCACTGCTGAGTTCACCACTAAACCATGTCCTGAAGCACCACATCTACATGTCTTAAATACCTCCAGGGATGGTGACTCAACTACTTCCCCAGGCAGCTGAGATACTCTGCCCCATAAATTGCAGTTTTCACTGTTACCTTTCAAAAGAAGTGATTAAACTTTGTGTGCAAGAACAGGAAGGCAAAGCGTATGCCTCTGTTCTTTCTGCCAGCCTTGGAGACACTTGTATGAGAAGCGTGTAAAATGCACATTAATTGTTGTGTGGTTTTTAACATGACTCAAAGCTGTTCTTCTTGTGGAAAATACACACATGAATTATTTTTTCATTGGAGTGATAAACAAACTAGTCGGGGGATGGGGGGAGTTACAAAATCTGCAGTTTTTGTCACAATGCCCAAAACTTGAGAACTTCTCTTGGGGTGTATAAATATCTAAAACTCCTTGAGGTCTTTCCTGAGGACTTGACACATGAAGAGCAGCTATTCTGGTCAGCCCAGCAGCACATCTTACCAAGATGGGGTCCATCTGAAACCTTCTCTGAAAGTTCAGTTTATCCAGTGGTGGGTATTTAGGATAGTGAACTAAATGTGCATGTTCCTGTGTCCTGGCAGTCAGTGGTATGTACTGCTGAATCCTTTTTTTCTTGTGAACCTCTAAAGGTCCTTTGAGTTTCCTTGATACTTCTGGCCTCTTCACCGTGTGGTGGATTCAAGCACACATTTCACAAGCTTCTGTTCATTTGTTTACAACCTACTGCTTGATCATTTCATGTAGTACTGTGGAGTGAGAAACACTGACCAGTAATTTCCTGGTTATCTTTTCTGGACCATTCAGGAGTTTAGTCATGCAACTTAGCCTTAATGCTTAGTTAATAAAGGGTGGAATTTTCAGTTTTCAAGATAAAACTGTCCCTTACCTCAGTAGTAGCTGAGTTGGGCTTCTGGATACCATTCAGGGACCTTTGAAGTCAATGCTTTCAGTGAATTTTAATTCCTGAATTTGGTATTTATGAGCATTAACTCTTCCACAGAGTTATACTGTGATAGTCTGAATACTGCATTGTATTAGCGATCCTGTTAGTCTCCCTGCATACACTGCGAGAAATACCCTTAGTGCTGCCAGAAATAAAATGCATTGTTGTCTGTTAGCTTGTTTTTATTATATAGCTTAACCTGTGGAAGTGATTATGGGTTAAATTTTGCCCTAGGTGAACCAGAGAATATAACGTTCTGAACTGCCTTTTCTCTTCATAATTGCTAAGTAACATAAATATAAATTGTCTAAACAACATTGATAAAGGCACGTTGAAGCTTATAATAAATAATGCATTTAATGCAAATAATGTATCATCTTAAATGAATGGTGTTAAACATAAGATTGTCAGTTAATGTTTCTGAAAAGTGTATCTCTACTATGAAACTTCTGGTGTAAAGCTTACTCAAAAAAAGCATTCTAAGAGCTTCTAATTGATTAAATGAAACCTTAAATAATGTGCACATAATTACCAGACTGTATCCTTCTAAGGATGCCTAGCTAGAATTCAAAGAATAGTGGATCACTACAGATACCTCTGATTAACTCTAGTAAAAAGCTACTGAATCTGGCTTTCAGATGCGTTAATCTGCAATAACATCATCCTCGTGTTAACCCTTATTATTAGCAGTTATTGTGTTGTATTCTCAACAAAGATACTGTAAATGGGCAACGTCCCATAAGCTATATATAATTGATTAGAGTTCATCTGTGCAGTGAGCTGGAATGTTGAAACAAAGTGCTATAAGATACATCAGCTTCAAGTTAACATGAGGTTATGCTTTTCTTCGCAATGTTCTCCAGTTTCATTCGTGATGATCAGGAGGCAGTGTGCCAAAACATTCAGAGAAGGATGCTGTCCGTCTTCCTCTGGTGAGGTCATATACTTAGCTGAAGCCAGAGGTAACAGATTGATCGTGACATTTTTAAAAGCAGAAAAATAAGTTTTATTTTCTCAAAGGCATTTGGGGAAAGAAAACCCCAACTACCAACTAGAAATTGAAGTGTAGACTAAATTTTCTTTCAGAAATAACTATATTGCAATCAATGAATAATGACTGCAGATAAGTAATAGCTGAGGAAGGTAGTCACTTGGGTATGACTGTCCATCTTTACTTATATGACTTGCTCTTTATGTTCAGTTTAGGTATTTCCTTTAGTAATTATAATTTAACATTTTATGATTTGTAGTAACAGCTTATGGTTTGAATTCTTAAGTATGCTGCATTTGGGCACATTTACATTACTAAAAGACAGTTAAACAAAAGGTGTCATCATACTGTGAAGATAATAGTGCTGTGATCTCTTTAATAACCTCGAGCTGTCAGCACCTTTTTATGATGTCTTGTTTGAAACAGAACTTCAGGAGCACTGCACTCCGCAACAGTTGTAGTTGTATATCTCACTTGTACGTCCTTAGGTTGTAATTTTAGTCATGAAAAAGAGGAATATGTATGAATGCAGGTTTATTTTCATTGAGGGATTTCATATGCTTATGTATTGCACAGGATGGAGGCCTGGAAGCACAGTGAACATAGATACTATACTACCTTGTAATAGGATGATGCATAGTGACCTTTCTCATATGACCATAGCTCTGTTGCTTTCCAGCTGCACTGAGATGGGGTTGTCTTCTCTGTCCTTAAAGTCAGTTGAGCATGCGTAGATTGGCAGTTTTACAAAGCCATACAAGCTTATGATTTTGTTGATTGTATTTGGTATCAAAATACAAGAAGTCAGTCATTTGCACACTTATTGGAGCCAAATGTGGTGCTGTGGTTTTTATAACACAGTATCCCTGCTCTGCCACCTTCCTTGGTATTACCCTTGCTGTTGAGACTCAACACCTGACAGATGTGGTCTGTTCAGTTGCTGGGAGCACAGCTAGTTAGCTATCAAAGTGACAAAAGTCAAGGTGTGTGAATCTATCTGTTTTTATTGAAAGCCATCAAAGAAAATGTTAGAAATAAGTAAGTATTTTACATTTTATGTACTTTACATTCTTCAGAAGTATGCATGCAAACCAGTTAACGTGGAATGTTAAAGACCCAATGCAAAATTCATGTGTATTTTTAAAAATACACTTGCCAAAAACCTCCATGTAACTGTCATGCATAGCTCTCATGTTTGCTATTTTACCAAGGACGACTACCATGACATTTGTGTCAACATGGAATCTTCCCAAGGCTTTATCAGCTTGCTCCTTTTCTTGATCTATTCAGTGATGTTTTCTTTTTTGGTACCCTTTCAATTTTCTGAATTTTAGAATAGGTATTTTTATGGTGGCATTGTAGCAGTGATACCATAAGTACTAGAAAGTAACATTGCTGAGAGAATTCAGGAGTGGACAACTGAAGGAAATTACGTGCAAGTATCACAGAGAAAAGTGAAATAAAATGACTGGTGAATAAGGATGTGAATGAAACTAGCAGATTGAAATACTGGACTTAAAAGCTTTCCCCTATACTCACAATCTTTAAATTAAAACATTGTTTTAAAAGTTGTTGATATCAATTTTTTTTGCCTTCTCCACTCCCATGTATTTCAGATAAATCTTTTTATTAAAAAGACCTGTCATTCCTCTTTTTTTTCTTTTTTTTTTTTAGAACAGGATTTGTAGATACTGCAGTGTTTTTCCTCTTAAGCAGTCAGTAGAGTCCATACCAGTCAAATGAATCGTTAAATATGCAAATATTTTGGTAGCTGCAAAGCTTTGGAAGTTGATAAGGAAGTTGCAGCTAATGGATTTCACTAGTATGTGACAAAAGGTTGATTACAGAGAAGGGGGCGGGGGGGCAGGGAAGGGAAGCAGCATAGTGCATGAGCTGTTAACAGATCAACTCATTCATGTGGAAGATTTAAACTGCATCATTATTCCTACCTGGTTATTTACCTCACCGTTTCCTTTCCTTTCTTTTCTCTTTAATCGTTGGGAAGACAAAGTTCTCTGATCTGATCCAAACCCTTTAAAATTAACCAGAACTTTTTTATGGCTGCCATGAAATACTTGCTTAATCATTTTATTCCTTTTTCAAATTCACCTTTTATGGTTTTGGTATATAAAATGGATACAAATAACAGTCAGAGAAACACAGGGGCCCTCCTTTCTCTTCTTGACACACACAAAATATTGTAAATGTAGAAGTCTTCTTGGTAGAAGACTAAAAAGATGTAATGTTTCTGTGGGGACCTTCTACTTTGGTTTGCTCTTGAAATTTTCATCTATGTAATTCTAGGGGAGCCTTTTAAGTACACATCCTGCTTCTGCATAGCAGAAACTAACCACATACCTTAACAGGATCATAGAACTAGGATACCAAGAGCATCCAGTCCACCTCTTCCATGCTGTGCAGTTCACCTCAAAACTGAATGTGATCCAACTTAAAAGTAAGGATTTTTGCTCCCCCTCCACCCTTGCAACACTAGACTTGTGTCTCTGAGCAGAAACCTATCCAGTAAGTATTTGTGACAGATGTTTTACCCATTTGTCTTTGTTGTCAATGTCATCACACACCTGAATAGCAGCTCTCTGAAATTTATCACCCTGGCTTAGACATAGTGTACAATCTTACCCTCTCCCTCCGTCTTCAGTCAGCTAGACTAAACCAGCCGTGCATTTCTAACTTAACACAGAAATACAACACCCCACCCCTCCCAAATAAATCCCTTATTCTGAGGTGGTTTGTGTACCTGCTACAGTTTTAATTCCTTGCTGAGCCTAAGTAATAAGAATTTTGCACAGTATTCTTCACAAGGACTTATTCAGGCTTTGTGCAGTGTCAGAAGTATCCCATGCCTTGATTGATTTATTTATTCTGGTATGTCACAGTTGTCTTTTTCATGGCTACATAATATTCATTGTTCTTAATTATCCTGTATTTACTAATCTATTTCTTTCCAGTTAGTCAACCCCTTGTTTGCAGCAGAATTTTTGGATACTAGTCCTTAAGTCTCAGCTCTCCAAGGGTATTAATCATCTAATTCCCATTTAGGTGCCTTTGGGTTTTATGTGTGCTCTTATTCCTTTACATTAGCCCTCAAGATTGTAGTACTATGGTAAAATGGAAGAGTTGCTCTGGTATATTTTAGATTAAAAATACCTATGGTTGTTTATACAGCTCTATAAAAGGCTTTAAAATCAACAGGTATGTTTGGATTGGATTGGTATTTAATGTGTCATAGGGGAACCAGGAATGGCATTAGGCATCTGTGATCCCTTTAACAAGGGAATGCCAAATATACAGTCTCCTTGCCTAGTTGGGGGGTTTGGGGGGGGAGAAAACAAATATTGAAGTTAAGAGATTGTCAGCTTTTCTTTTTCAACACTTCTGATTATGAAATGCTAAATTTTTTTTGGGGGGGAACAAAACCGGAGGGTGTATGTAGACAGCTTTTTTTAATCTATTTGTGCCAAATCAATTCCCAGGGCCATAGAAGCATATAGAATATGCAAGAATTTGCAAAATGTACCGTAAGACCAGAACATCTGTTTTCCTTAGCAGAACTAGAGATTTGTGTCTGCCTTTAATTTTTAAGAATAACAGTGAAAGATCTGTTCGTAAAATACATGACTGCCAAGCCGTTGAATGTGAACTCTGGCGTACTTTTAGCCCCTTTCTCTGAAGCAACAGACAACTTGCAGTTTTTGATAGGCAAAATTAAAAGCTTTATTTTAAAATCTAAATACATAGAATCAGAGAATTGTTTAGGTTGGAAAAGACCTTTGAGATCATCAAGTCCACCCATTAACCCAGCATTGCCAAGTCCATCACTAAACCATGTCCCTAAGCACTACATCTTTGTGTTTTTGAAACACTTCCAGGGTGATTCCACAGCTTCCCTGGGCAGCCTGTTCCAATGACTGACCGTCCTTTCTGTGAAGAATTTTTTCCAAATATCCAGTCTAAATCTCCCCTGGCATAACTTGAAGCCATTTCCTCCTGTCCTGTCGCTTGTTACCTGGATTAATTTCAGTACCAATGACTCTTGGTCAGTCACTGGGAGTTGGCATCTTTCAGAAAAACTCTCTGAGATACCTAAATGCTCTGCATATGAATAATGCCTTTAAAGCAGTGGAGTAAGAAGAACATCCCAGTGACCTGTCAGCTCTGTTTAGACTGCTGTGAGATGTTATGTAGGAATGGCAGTTTCATTTTTTTTTGACCTCCTACCTGAAATCTAGAGCTGGGTGCTAGGGAACTTGTAGGTGCCCATCAACACCATTCCCATGGAGTAGCACAGACACTTCCTACTTCCCAGAGCCTCAGAATCATTACAGTTACTTCTCATTGCAGTGTATTCACTGCAAAGCATTTCCATTAGCCGAGTACTTGGGTTACTGAAGGTGATGTGCATGCTTCTGTGCTGTAACATCACATACCACTGTGACTGAGTCAGGATAAAGGTTCTGGAAAGAGTCCAAAGCAAGGAAGGGCTTAGTTCAGCTGGTCAGTCTTGTTCATTGTCCTTCATTACTGAACTGGATCCCACCTGCATCTTTTCCAAAAATGCATCACCTTACACATCTTTTCTGTAATGGGGCTGTCCTCCGTAACAGGACATAAAGGGATGAGCACATGAGGTGGTCCAGGCAGGCCTCTAAGGCAGCTGTATCTGGACTGGATGCAGCAGCATTGATGATACAGCATTGAACACAAAGTTTAAAAAGACAGGTATCAAAGTAGCCTGACCTGAAGGTGCAAAAGAAAAGCTTCAGCCTCACATGAAAGAGCAGCCAGTGACCCTCCCCCTCAGTTCTGCCCCATTTTCACCCCTGCCTCGCTTCCTTGTCTGTGCTCAACAAATGGTCAAGGATGAAGCTGGCTGCTGGTATATGAAGACCACAAAGACACAACCTGAGGAAGCATGTTAATTGCAGAACACTGGAAGAGTAAAGCCCCCAAGGACAGCTGCCTCCAAAGTGGGCTCAGTATGTGCAGCACACTTGACACTGAGTTGTAATTTGGTGTGAGTGGTAGGCTGTGTGTTTCTTCTGAGTCACTAGCAGTTGTAGACATGGGAACACCCACGGTGATACCTGCCTGGTCAGCCAGAAAGATAAGAACAGAGCATCTGGCTTATGAAGACAGCCTAGTCTGTGGAGTGGAATTGTCTTGTTTTTATGCAAGGAAGGTTTCTGTTGTTTGGGTGGGTTTTGCTTTTTTTTTTTTTTTACCACAACCAGTTAAATATAGCCTATCAATTAAGGATAAGCCAGCATTTCTACCACAAACTCATAAAGAAACACACTAAATAATTTGTCAGTAGTTTTTTAAAACAGTCACTCTCTTGAGAGGAAAGGTCTAGAATTAAATTAGCAAGAATGCTACAGGTCAGGTTTGAAATACTGCACAGTGACAGAATTGTTTGGAAAGATTTGCCTGGAATTCTCTTTCATTACAGCCATATCCAGCGAACACTTGCAGAAGATGCAGTTCGTGCTTATCTGAGTTGTCCTTCTGAAATCACTCAGATTGTTTAAATGAAGAGTGCCTTTCTCTAAGCAAGAATTTTCAGGATCTTTTTTTGAATAGTGACTCAATTCAGTCAGGGCTGGCTTTTATTAATAAACCTTTAATTGAAATGCTGCTATCCATAACAGCACAGAACGATCACTTTACAGTATCAAACTTCTGTTTCAGAATTTTCTAAGGTAAGTATAGACAATATGGTGGCATGAAAATTTGTGATAGCTTTTCCATTAAATGGTGTTTTATCTTCCTTAAGAGATTCCAATCCGATTTATTTTTTACAGCTATAAATCAGCAGTTTGATTCTATATTTTTTATACCAGTTCTTACAGTGCTATTTCTTGTTTCCCTGTGAAGAAAGGTTCATTTTTTAGACATGGAGATTAGGGTATCCAAACATGATCAAATGCTAATTTTGGTGCAATGCAGATCATCTAGGTCGTTTTTTAAAAAACTTCGTTTCATGACATCAAATGAGACACAGAACTTAGCTTGATCCAACCAAAACCTGAGCAAAATCATATTGATTCATTCAGACAGAATATTTGCATTTGTAAATGAGCAAGAAGGTTTGATTAACATTATATCGAGCTTTTTGTTTTCTCTGTTCCTCGGTTCTCTTTCTCAAAATGGATGTGATGAACATATCCGAGTTCAAAGGAAGTCTGGAACCCAGGCAGTGCCTGAGAGTCTGTGTGATGCTTAACTTTGTGAGCCTAATGAATTTGCATACTATAAATGTTGAGGCACTCCTGGTCAAATTGTGTATCCATTAGCTGTCTGTCCTTTATTATTTCTGATTCCTCATGGTTAGCTACTGTATGTCCAAAGTCTGGGTTAGAAAGTTTTTTTCCTCTGTGTGATTAAGACGTTCTTGAGTTCTCTTTTCTTCAGCCTTTATCTTCTGTGCCTTTCTCTGGGAATAGATTTAAGGTTAAAATAATATAAGAGTTTATAAATGTTCTGTAACAGATAGATTCTGATAAAAAGCAGTCCGCTGAAGTTATTGTCATAATACACAGAAGAGGAACAAATTTTAGAAGTCTGTCTGAAGAAGTACTGTTGGTACCATAGGTGGGACAGGGAGGTCTAAGACCATAGCAGTGCATGAAGCGGGGGGCAGAGCCTAGCAGACACACTGCTTTGAACCTCTGTGCCTGGGTGTGGTGTAGCAGAGTGGTAGGACCTCATAAGGACCCAAGAAAAAAGCTAGCTCCACGCTATTCTGTAGAAAGCAATGAAGGTGCTGGAGGCTGCCAGAAGAAAATGGTTCTCAACTATTACAAAACAGGATCAAAAATAGTGTGGATCATGCAGGAGAGGAGTCACATTAGAGGCAGAAAAACTTGACTTTTTCTACAAGGAGGAGAGCAGGTTTTTTTCCTACAAACCAAATGCAGTTGAAGAATTAAACTTCCTCTGGTCAAAAGGTGGATTAATGAACAATTTATTGATTTATTAATTTTGACACTTTGGACTGATACATGGATTTCAGTTTTGTTTAAAATGTAGACAGGGTGAGACAGTTACCTGAAATATCTGCCTTTTGGTGGTGGAGATGACAGTGAGATGAACCTGAATGGGTGGGGTGAAGTTGAGGTGAAGAACCATATGCTGATATCCTGAATTAGAGGATTGTTTCCTTGAATGAAACAATTTTACTTCTCCTAGGTAAATTGGTCTAGCATCCCAGCACAGTACCTGTAATTCAGTTTCTAATTATGTACAAACCTAAACCAAAAGAAAAATAAAAAAACACCCAAACCCCACACCCAAACCAAAACATATCCGTATACGTACACCAAGTACATAAGAATCAGCAGCTTGAAGACATTGTATTTAAAGTAATATTTTAAAAAGTTGGCAAGATTATTGCTGTGAGAATGGCTGCCTTTTTCAGCAGTGTGTTATTTCGTTGAACAGTTTTTCATTCCTGACTTAGAAACTGATTATGCATCCACTGAGCATGAAACTTTCATATAGCAAGAGAAATCCAATCAGTGTTTTTATAAAAATGCACAAGAGCCACTGCTGAAGTCTCATAGTTTTGTGAAGCTATGCAGAGGGTCCTGGCATGCGGACTGCTTGGTTAGATCCACTCCTCTGTGACCCAGGCAGATTTTAAAGTTTAAAAATCTTCACTTTCACTTGAGAAAGCTTCTTTGGATACATAGTAAGTAACGCTTTTAGCTCCTCAGCATATAGCAAAAAATAAGTCCAAAACCAGTTTGAAGAACTATGAACCTTTTAAAATTTCAGAAGTTCCTTACTTCAGAATTTACTTAATTCAGAAGAATTAAAACAACAAGGAGATCATGAGTGGTATGATGGAGTTTTCTGCTCCAGTTTCTATAAGGAGTCATTCAGAGAGCCCTGTGCCCCTTAGGAGTGGAGGAGCTGCACTGCCTGATTTCAGGTACTCGTGTGGGTGATCTGAATCTCCCCCTTCGAGCCTTTCCTTCTTCCTCTTGCCTCCATGGGAAATTAGGGTCCTTAATCTCGGTGCTCTCACTCGTATCCTACTTGCAGACCAAAAGTCTCAGTGATGATACCATCTTTAGGGCCCCTCCAACTGCCTTCTGTGCACACATTGTTATGATGGGAGGTGACGGGGATGAGATGTTATCATTTATTAAATGGCCAAACTGAGTCTTACTTGATGTTGCCAGTTAAGGTAACGTGTAGGAAACAGCCATATCCTGTACGTTCTGCCCAGGGCTCTGTACCCAGAGCATATTCAAAAGGGACATACAAAAAGAACGTGGTAGAGTATCTTTAAAGAAAGAGCAGATGCAGTATTTTCCCAGTCTTTTAAACTCTAAGCTGACCAAGAAACACTCAAAGTCCCATGGTTTATTCTTATCTCTGAAGTTAATTCAATTTCTTGCCGTTTCCCAGTTCTGATGCCATCTGCGTGCACCAAAAGCTCAGCTCACATACAGACAGCCCATAGCCATGTTCACCATTTTCCCAAGCAGTGCGTGTACAAATGGCACATACAAAAAGCAGTGCACGTACATGTAAACCACTGCCAGAGGGGTTTAACTGGCGTTTTCTCATCAGAGAACAGGTAAAGGTTACAGTTGTACTTTTCTGAAAAAAAGTAAAATACTTCAGTATGTGAAATTTCTGATTTTTCTGAATTTCTGAAGATTCTGGTTTCATGCCAAAGCAGGTTTTATGGCCGTATGTTGATTTTTCTAGACAGAGTTACAGCAAGTGACTAGATTGTGTGATCACCTTGTCTTATCATGCCTGCAGGAAGCCTTGAAAAGGAAGATAAGCATCAAAAGTATAATACAATCTGAGTGTGAGAATGACATATGTGAGAATGTTTTAGGAAATCAGCGTTGTTTAGATGGAGCTGAAAAGATTCTGAATTCTGGCATTGTTTTGAAGTGCACTTTAAAGTTAAGTGCAATCGGTGAAATCCTCAATGTTATGTCATTTACCCTCATGAAGCAAATGGTTGTCTGTGGAAGCTCTGACAATGCTGTTTCAGTCCTCTTACTATATATTTCTTAATGCCTATTCTATTCCTCTTAAAGATATGTTAAATTACGTTAATTTTTTCCATGACCTGGCATAAAAAAGTCCAATCAGAATGTAAAAAATACTGCATATTTACCTAAGCATTCTGAGGTAGGTTGCAGAAATACCACTGACTCTGTTTACCTTTTCTACCTGCATCTTTTAAAAAAAATACTTTTACCTTTTACGGTTGTAATTAAAGAGATCACCTACTCGAAGACTAAACCTGTCACAGTTTAGTTGTCTTAATGAAAGAATTGTTA
Source organism: Microhierax caerulescens (assembly GCA_035590215.1). Lineage (NCBI taxonomy): Eukaryota > Metazoa > Chordata > Aves > Falconiformes > Falconidae > Microhierax > Microhierax caerulescens. Next base: position 14,177,702 of record JAVJGJ010000001.1, on the reverse strand, counting down.
CATACTTTCAGTAGATCTCTTTTTTTTATTGTCACTGAAATAAAACTTGAATGTCTTCACTATTTAATTTTTATTTATTTCTTGAAACAACTACACCAATTTTTGTTGCTTGATATTTGTATAAATGATAAGGTTAGTTGAGCTAACTGTTTAGTTTGGAAGATTCACTCTGTCTTTTTAGACTGTCATCCTACAAATGCTTATATAATTTACTTGGCATATATGTGTAGCAAGGTTTCAATTAAATGAATAACGATGGAACTATTACCTTAAGTTATAAAATAATCAACCAGAGATTGTTTTAGTTTTGTTATCATGGAATACCAAATATTTTATTGGGACTTAACAACTAAACATGTGTGCACATACTTCCAAGTTTTTGTGTGTAAAATCAAATATATACTAGTGTGTGATACCTATGTATGAAATGTGCAGATACTAAAAAAAGTGCAATATTAATGGTATATTTTTATTTTGCAGCTTGGATCATCCTCCTCTGTGCCTTTTACATCTATATTCTCGCAGCTTTTTATGACTGTTGTAGTCCCCCTTATTATTGGACAGGTATGTCTTTTAAATATACATTCTTATTTAAAAAAATAAGATAAAGAGAGCTATCTTAAAGACAGACTGGCAACCTCATAAACTGCCACATAGGAACAGCCTCAGGATAGTGAAGTCTAATATCAAAGAAAAGATGCTACAGTGCTCCCTGGAGCCACATTGATCTTTGTTGAGATTGAGCATCTGTCCCTCACTACCACAAACATACGCTACTGCATATCGAGAAGGGAGTTTGTGAACATAAAGTGGGAAAAATGGCAGCCCAGACTGTGAGAAATTCCAGACCCATACAAATGAGCTTTGAGAATACTATATAGGCCTTTTGTCACATGCCCTTTGCCTGGATAATGAAGGAAGTTCTCCCTGTGTAGTATCTACTACTAATTACAGGAATAAAAAATTCTCAACATTAAAAAACATATAAGGGCTAAGCAGTCAGAAGTTAAGAAATCATAAAATTAAGGCTGCTCGAGCTGTTTTGCATATGCTTTCCAATAGGGGTTTTAATTGCACAATTGCAAACTCTTCTTTTGCCATGACTCCTCTATCATTTGTTACACTGGATGGAGGGTATTCATGGAATGAGCAGCTGTTCAATATTTCATTTTATACTCATTGTTCATGTTGTAACACAAGGCCTTATTTTTCATGGCATATGATAGAAACTTTTCACTGAATGTAAAGATACTAATTGCAATATAAGATTTTCTGTGACAGTTGTCTCTGTAATATCTGTTTTTTCGCGAATATTAATTACTGTTTTCTCCCACGTCATGGTGGGAAATTGCTGTATTAAGACCAAAAGTTGTCAGAACTGTCCACTATTCTTGGACACCAAAACACCCGAAGCCTAATTGTTAATACCTGTAAGTATTTGTTGTTCTCAGGCATTCAGAATGCACAAAGGGAATATCAGTGGGATTTGCAGTTCATTCCCAAGGGGTACCATTGCTGAATGTAGCATCCACTTTAACTCTGGGTTCAGCTGGAACTTTCTGAATTTTTTCAGCCTAAAGCAGACTTTGAAATGGAAAGTGTGGTTAAAATGTAGGCAAATCAAAGTGGAGTCTATAAAGGAGCACCTTGGACAAGGTTAAGAATATCTGTCATTGCCTGTGCTATGTAGAACAGGCAGGCAGTCTTGTATCAAACTATAACTGCATATTTCAAAATTGGTATGTACTGTAACTTACTGAAGTCCTAGTGAAATTTGTTTCTTATGTGATCAAAATACCCCATTAAAGTCTAATAAGATGAGCGTGATAAGCATGAAAGTAGCCACCAGCATCAGCACCTGTGTAACCTGGCTGTAACTATACCATGTGGAAAATGGACATAACCTCTGTGTCCCTGAATCCTATTGAATTGCTCATGTGCTTAGAGTTAAATGCCTAAGAATCTCCTTATTAATTAGGACCACAAAGGGTTTCTGACAAACCTATGGGTGTATCACATTCTTACCTTGTCAAGATTAAATTAAGTGTCCACCAAAAGTGGACAAGCAAAAGTATTTGAATCCTTTCATCCTGAAAGGTCCAAAACCTGGAAGCTATTAGTTGGAAGCCTTAGTTGGAAATTTCTAGGAAACAAATAGCATGACAGCAGATCTAGTAATAAAGAACCTATAGTGATGTAATATCAGCAAGTAATATTAAATCTGAAGATGATGGTAGATTACTAGATAAAGTGATTGCAAAATTTCAAGAGGACTTCCATATATATATATATATATATATATATACACACACAATGGCATGTTACTTTGGAAAGATGTTATAAGAAACAGCTATGTGAACTAACTGGTGGATTTGGTTTTTTTTTGGCTACAGCAAATAATATGGCTATGTAACATGAATTGAGCAGTAAGGAGGTGAAATCTGCTGTGAGTGGTCATAAGTTCAAAATCAGAATTGTGATGAGACTTAACTGAGAAAAGATGTGATTTAGGAGTTCTGATAAAGACTGATCAAAAAATACAGATAATCTCGAAGCTTGTGTAACTCAGAAATATATATAAGAATTTTTGGTTTTTATAAATACACTTCAAGAAGAAATAGGCTATTTCTCCTTTAAAAGTGTTTGAAGCACTTTTTGGAAAAGAATGGTCAACAGAAATAGCTCACATTCCTCTAATTGTGAAGACTTTGTTTCTAAAGTTATTGCACTTGTTATACCTGTTCAGAGGAAATGGAAGAATGGAAATGCTAAGGATGGCTACAGATAAAAAATGCCAGGGGTAGTTTATGTTGATTGTCTTGATTAGGTAGAACTGTACAAAGGTAAACCAACCTGCCCAGATAGGAGGAAGAGAAACCATTTTTGAAGGGGGAGTATAAAAAAATAGTGTGTAGTAATTGGGGGAAAACAATAAGCAAGAAAAGAACTGACACCAAGAAGTAACAGCAATAGGTCTGCTTGCCCTTCATCCGGAGGTGGTGTGGATCTGTTCTGATTAAATGGGAAGTTTTGCATTTTGTTCATAGACCATTCCTCACTCATTGCTAACTGTTGCACAACATGCAGCACAGCCAGGTAACATTGCTTTGTGAATCACAAGTTGCTCACTTTGGGATTATAGATGCGTTAAGAGATAGTGGTCCGCAATTAAGAGTGATGGTTTCAGCACTTCTGATTTATCATTTCATGCTCACAGTGTCAATTCCTTACCATGCAAAATCATACTGTTCAGCAGAAAAGTCAGTGGAAGAATGCCTGGTAGGGTTACCTGGTAGAAAAAAGTTTGACTGGGAAAAAAATGGACTTGGAATGTGCCTGCTTGGAGGATTGCTTCTTTTCAGCCTTCCTAACTCAGTTGTGAATAGCAGAGGCTTTGTGCTGGATCCACATCAGTGTAAAACAGAGATGGCAGCTTAAAGGAAGCATTCTCCAAGGGCTTTATTTTGCTTTAAAAAAAAATCTCGCCTCTGGGAAAACCTGTGTTGCCTAAATGCTCATTTCCTGAGCAGGCTGCAGAGCTGGCTGTTCGAGGAGCCCCTGGGACATAAGCAAAGCAGATGAGAAGGTGCTTTTAGATTTGTTTTGTTTGGGTGTGCGGTTTTTTTGTTTGCTTTATGGCAAAGTGTGTCAAGAGTTTTGGTTGCTTGGCTGACTTGTCAGAATTTTTAATGATGGTTGGGAGAAAGAGGGCACAATAGTGTAATTGATGCTTATTTTCTACTGTTTCTTGAACAATTTTTTCAGTGTGGCAAGACTGCCATTGACAGGAGTCACGCTTTTCTAGCCACTGACAATGAAATGTGTGAGGGCTTGCAGGTACAGGCTCTGCTCAGGTGGTGCCTGCCATTTGGTAGGTAAAGAAAGAACGGTTAAAGGAGGAGGAAGATCCTATGTTATCAGAAAGGCACGGAGTCTTGCACATAGCAGTTGCTGATAAATGGTCTTCAGTAAAGAGAACTGCTGTGCTGTGTTCTTTGTCAGGGATGTGCAGTTGTCTAAGCCTAAAAAAGTGTTGTGGCCTGCATCCTCTGTGTCTGCAGATGTGCTTTGCTAATTGACAGTATGATGTTACTCAAATCAGTACTGGTAGTATAATATCTGATTTACTGCTGGTCAAATATAATTTGTATTTATAGAGTAACGAATAAGACCTCTCTGACAAGAGATCTTGAAAAGAGAAATAATCTGTAGTATATTTTATAAAGATCTAATGTTCTACAAGCCTTGAAGATCTGTAGTGTGTAAGAGCTGGGTATTTGTGCACCACTCTTGTATACCTCTAAGAGGAATTTGAGAATACTTGTTATACTATAAACTTGATGATAGGTATTTCATGGAAAAGCTTTTGAATTTGCTCTGGAAACTTGAAGTTCTGATGATTTTTTTTTTTTCCTGGGTAGCAGAGTTCTGATGCAGATGACTGCTCCTGAGCTGTTGTGATTTTGCTAAAATAATTGTTCCTTGTCTATAGACGTTGGTAATACTTTTAGCCAGTAAAATGTAAGGTGTCAAGAACTGTCTAAGTGGTTTCTTCATGACCAGTTGTGAGATTTGGCTGAAGACTGTCATTTCTTTGCTTATTTTTTTCTTCTGAAGTGACAGACAACAGGAACAGTGAAAACCACTGCAATATTTCCTTTCCCCTTTTTGCAGACTTTCTCCATTCCCTACACCTAAATGCTTATGACAGACTTTTATTTTATGTTTTATATTAAAGAGCGATTTATGATTAAATGTTAATGAAATAGAATTTTCACTGTGCTTTCATTATATTCTACTAGTTTGAACATTTTTCAAAGCAGCACACCAAAACCCACTGTTTTCTATGAATAAATAATAAAAAGCTTGTCTGTACATTATCATTCATGCATTCTCTAGTTGCCCCATTGGTAATTTGTCTGCCAGCGTAAAGTGGGCACTTCACATTAAACAGACCTTAACTAAAGTTAAAATTAATGTTATGATTCTAAGTAGTTCTTCTTCCCAAATCTGTGAAATTAAGCCAGTTGTACAGAAATCCTCGCTGAATCTAGTCACAAAAAAATCATGATGTCCTACAAGTAAAGGATTTTAAGTGCCTTCTGCATCGGTGCCCAAAATGTTCCAGAGGAACCCTATTGTGTTTGGGAGGTGTGCATGTAAACAACTCTAAAAGGGTGCTATGTTGCAATACAAGTTGTCAGTGAAATTGAAACTAAAAAGCTTAGCAATGTATTTATTTTTAAAAGAATTTTAAAGAATAAATTGAAAGGGAAAGGCAGTTGCTTCAGAGTAGAAGGTACTATTCACCTAAGCCTAATGTTTGTTTATAGTGGGTGGATGGGGGAAACAATAGTTAAAGAAACTGTTATAAAAAGGGAACAGTGTCAAATCCTTTTGTTCTTGTAACTTAAATCCACATGGAAGTAGCCCTACTTTCCCCTCAAAGTCCAGTGGAGCTGCAGGGAGGAGGCATGGTACCCTGGGAGATAAGCACTTCTAGAAGCTTGTTACAGAAAACTGAGATGGCAGATAAACAGCCTTCAGACCACAGTTCTGTCCCTTCTGATGCTGAACTCAAACAGGGAGCAGAACCTAGTCTCCACAGAAATAGAAAATATGACGAAACCATGTACTGCTGCTACAGGCTCTCTTTGATTTTTTGACGATGCGCCTGTTTGTAAGCTTTTAAAGCAATAGTTGTAAATTACCCCAAAATGCGAAAGTTAATTTTGAAAATGGCCTTGTGTGGGTTTTATAAAGATTGCTTTGAAAAGGTGTAGATGTGTCAGGAGCTGTCTCTTGGGAGTATACTGACTGACATAATGGAGTAAGATAGCTTTTTTTGGGGGCATAGGGGCATTGATGGGAGTGGTAAGCTGAGATTGCAAAAATGTTTTTTGTTCCATCCCATCATTGTGTGCTCCATAGAATAAGGATAGATTTGATGTTTGTTGATGTCCCAGAAGGTATAGAAGGGTGGGTGAACCAGTACAAAGTCTGGGACTTTATAGCAGCATATAGGAACAGGTGAGAATGTGTGCCTTCACACAGGTACGGTCCCTATAAAATTACTGGGACAAGGGTCTGGCTGAAGTTATAAGAGCTCCGCTTTGGAAAAGGGTCTATGCATTTGAATTGTGATGCAGACCTTGGGTATATGGAGGGTGGTTATACTACAGAAATCTGTGAAGGATTTTCCATCTTATTTATGTCATTTCTGCAACCTGCATAATCTCCCTTCCATTCTAACATCTGTTGTTTTTTCTACTGGTCTTCACAGTCACTGTCATCTTAGTTTACTTTTTTCCAATTTTTTTCCCCTTTTGTGTCTTCCAAGCTTCACTGAAGCAGTTCCAAATATTCCATGCAGGCTTCTTTCTTGGTTTGCCATCATTATGTAAGAAGAAATATTGGAAACTTACTGAACTCCTGCAAATAACTAGCCCGACTGAAAGCTTTTCCAGAGAAAATTTTGTATGGCAGAGTTCATTGTAAATGTCTGTTGATGTAAGTAGTAATAATCTTCATTAAGAATTAGTTAGGAATCTTACCTTAAAGTAAATAAGGTAACTGCTGCATTTAGGTATAGTAATAATCCATCATAGCTTCAGCTTGTTGCCTTGTATGTTTCAACATGAGGAAAAAGTCACTTGTGTTACTTTGTGGAAATGGTAAAGCCCTGGGTGTTTTTCCCAGGTATTTAGAAGTACCTACCGATACATAATAAACAAGAGGAGCAGAAATGCAGTAAAACATTGTACTTTCTGTTAAAGATTAAATCACTCCAAAAGAGTTGATAGAATAAGGAAAACTCTACTTTGTGTAATGATGTAAATACCAAGAGATACTCTTGTGTGTATAATGGAAACAGAAAAAGTGACTTCATAACCATCTCCACAGGGTTGGGTTTGGGTTTTTTTTTCATTTCATGGATTTTTTTTAAAAAAAGCTGAAGATCTAGATAATTTTTTAAAGATGTACTACATTACAAATGTCAGAAATTATTTTATTCCATATAAATGGTGAGGGAGCTCCTTGCTATGTTTAGTTCAATTAATAATGAACATTAACGAATTACATTGTTTATTCCATCTTTTTGTCTTGTATGGCCAGCACTTGAATGGGCATATGGAAACAGCCTAGCTGTATTTTACTGACAAATTTCTCTGGGTATACAGTGACAGTGTGTGACTGTTATGAAGGTATGATTAGATAAGTGAATTGGGTTTTAGTAATAGATCTTCTGTTATTTTCATGTATGACCTAACAGGTGAGCATTATTTACCTGCTTTGCTGGAATAGCAGATTGTGTTTCTTTGTACAGGGGATGTTAGGTGAATTAAGCATATAAGCAGTAAGCCCATTTGCTTAGGGAGGCTGGTGTTTAGACAGGGAGGTTATGGCAGGATACGGAGCAGTCTGGAGGAAAAACACTGGATGTAACCATTCTGGTAGAAGAACAAAATGGAAATGGGGACAGTACAGTTAATTCATGTGTAATTACATTCCTTTGTTTTTAAAAATTAAATCCTGGGCATGAGGAAAGTTTGAGCCTCAAGTTGTGTTTTGAAGGAAATTTGAGCTGATGTTTTTCCAGAAACCTTTGGAGATTACCAGGGCATAGTCAACAGGAGGTATTTGCCTTCTGGACGTGTTTATGTTCTTTTATCATGTAACTTTTCTGTGAGTTTATCAGCCCTTTTCATTATGCAGGGTATTCATAAAATATCACCTACTTTTCCAGTCTCCTGTCCACTAAACCATAGTTTGAGGGAAGAATTCACCATTCACAAAAGTCTTTATAGTTTATTGTACCTGATGAGATCACTACCGCAGGCCCAGAGGCCCCGAAGCCCTCCTCACAGAAGTACTTCTGCAGGAGTCTCTGCAGGGATATGGGCTGCAAGGCCTTTGCACCTTGAGATTCGTATCTTAAAAATTGTGCATGCATTCTCTGCAACATGGTAGCATCCTGGAGCATTTCCCCTGTAAAATAAGTTTTAAAATGCTGTTATGTTTCACGTAATGATTATTCTTCCAATATCTCTGCCTCTTTCTCCCTGCCCACACACATGCACGCACACATACATCTGATGTTGGTTTTAACTGCTTTTTTTAATGTGAGGAATTCCCTTCCACTGTGGGATTACTGCATCTGAAGGTACTCCCCTGTGGTGGGCTGACCCTGGTGGGGCGCCAGGTGCCCACCGAAGCCGCCCTGTCACTGCCCTCCTCAGGGGAGGGAGAAAACGTAATGGAAGGCTCTGGGTTGAGGTAAGGACAGGGAGAGATTATCCACTAATTACTGTCATGGGCAAACCAGACTCAACTTGTGGAAATCAGTTTTAATTAATTACCAATCAAATCAGTGTAGGATAATGAGAAATAAAAAACTTCCCCTCACACCTCCCTTCTTCCTTGGTTTACCTTCCCTCCTGATTGTCTCTCCCCCCTGAGCAGCACAGGGGAACAGGGTCCCCTCAGCCCCCCACATGCTGCCCCTGCCGCCCCTTCCCCTGCTGGGGACCCCTCACACCCTGCCCTGCCCCAGGCGGCCCCCCTGGCAGGCGGCCCCCCACCAGCCTCTGGGGCTG
>JAVJGJ010000001.1:14131207-14169005 GCA_035590215.1 Microhierax caerulescens | reverse complement strand
CGGCCCCCCTGGCAGGCGGCCCCCCACCAGCCTCTGGGGCTGCAGCTGGTCACACACTGCCGGGGGGGGCGGAAATCTGCCCCCCGCGGGCTGAGGGGCACAGCCTGCCCTGCCAGGGGCTGCACCAGGGGCTGCCAGGGCATCTGCTCTGGGCCTGGAGCCCCCCTGGCCTCCTGCACCCACCTGGGGGGCTGCAGAGTTGCTGCTCACATAGTCTCACTCCTCTCTCCGGCTGCAACTTTCCCCCCCTTAAATACATTATCCCAGGGGCGCTACCACTGTCACTGATGGGCTCAGCAGTGGATCCATCTCGGAGCCACCTGACATCGGCTCCATCGGACATGGAGGAAGCTTCCAGCAGTTTCTCACAGAAGCCAGCTCTGTAGCCCCCCTGCTAATGAAACCTTGCCATGCGAACCCAGTACATCCCCTTTTTGCTCTTTTCCATCAGCGTGCCCATTTGATGCATTTGTTTTGGATGTTGGTCAGTCACACTTCTGCCCCAGGCTGGAAGTTCATCCTTTCACAGGGGTTTCAGTTCAGAGGTTTTCTCAACTGCTTGTTTGTTTGCTGCTTGTCCCTCCCTTGTGCACTGTTCTACTGGCATGTGCTTCAAAATACTGGACTTTGTTATTTCAGCAGAGGGCTGGCATGCTGGTTTGGAGCCCAAGTCTGGTGTCCTTCGTACAGGCCATAACACATAAAAATGATTGTATTAGCTTTTGCTGTGTTTGCAGACAAATGAATCTTAAAATCTCTGCCCAGGCTCCAGATCACCTATGAGATTCTTTATGTAATCATTTACACCTGCATTGCTCGTGGCTTTTCAACCTCCATTAGACTTCACATCAGAGAGCGCCAGCACCACAGAACAGCAAGGTTCACTGGCTGGCTGGTTCTGTGCTTTATTGTGTGTTGTCTCCATTGTATCTGTGGGATTTATCGTTATTTCACTACAAATTTTCACAATTTTTTTTTAAGTTCTGTGTTAACCCTGAAAAGTTACAGAATTGGGTTAAGAATTAAAAGGCTTTCAAAGCATCTGTGTCCTGAAGGAGCTCTGCAGGGCATGAATAAGTAACAAATGGATTGTTTTTCAGTCAAAATGAATCAGCTGACATGACCTTCCTTGTGAAAAATCTAGCTGAGTTTTTAGAGATGCCTGTAGGGGGTCATACTTTTCCCCTCTTAAGTTATGCAAGAATTTAGATTACCTTGAATCAGTGATCATAGGCTGATTCAACCTCTGAAACTGTAGATCTTCTTGAACCTTGTGAGAAGATCAAAATGTATGGGATTCCATGTTAGAGAGGATGTATTTTGGGGGGTTTTTTTACAGCGTACATTTAGTATGATGCTGGTTTGATCAGATGGTTTCCTGAAGCAACAATTCAGTTCTTCAGGGTCCAACTATGTCATTTTTTAAAAAGTACAATGTGCAGTAAGAAGCCATACTGGTATTTGTGATGGTTGATTCACAATAATTCCAGACTAGACAGAGGTGGATATTTAAAGAAGATATCAGCCAGTTGAGGATTTTGAGGAAATACTGCTTGCAGTTACATTTTTAACTCTTTTCTTTCTTTTATATGTCAGTCCTTGATAAAGTTGTTATTATCATGTATGTTATAATTGTACCTTGTGCAGGGTTATAGTTTTGTAATAAATACCTCCGGTATAAATTGTACTGTGGCATAGTTAACTATCACTTTTCTTTTTCCACATCTCATTACTTTCAGTATAAATCTTCTGGAATGACCATAAATAAATAGGTGGTCTTCAGTAGCTTTTCTTTCCCCCCAGTGTGACCTTAATTTAGGGGATATGGGATTTTTAAAAAACTTCCTTAGAAAACACTCACCTTTAAAGGTGAAAGTCTTTGCTTTTTACTTCTGATAATTACAAAGTCCCAAATCTGCTCAGATTAGACAAATCTGGTCTTCCTCTTGATGTCTTTCACACTGCACACTAAGGGTCTTCACTGAAGTTTTCTTACCTTTCTTCATCAATAGTCTTATTCCTACCCCGGTGGCTTATAAGGAGGTGGCTGAAGGAGCTCCATGGAATGCTCTTTCAGAACTTTGGCTGTATATTCTGAGTTGTGTTTTTAACATCTGGCAAGCGTGAAATTTTAAAGTTGTGTGTTTTCACTGGGGTGTTAAGCATTCCCTTACATGGTTTCCTGTAAATCTGTTGTTTTTTCCTAAGTGGGAAACATAGAAGTGCTGAGAGGTAAGTGCTGGTCTTCAGCCTGCTTAGCTTTGTGTGAACCCTGTGTGCCAGATTTTTAGTATGTGCCCTGCCATGTGGCTCTTGAAGTCTGTATGCTGTGGTGACTGGGGTAGCTGCTTCCAGGACTTCCCTATTGAGAGACTTGCAAACAAGCTGGGAAGGCAGTGGGGAAAACTTGACAGCTGTGAAGTCAATCCCACAGGTTTGGCAGTGTGTGTGTGAAAAGGTCATGTGGTAGCATTGGTGATGATGCTTTGGTATCAATCTTGAATACCTCTAAAATAAAAATACTGTATTATTAAACCAGTAATGGTGATGTTTGTTAATGGTACTGCTATGGGGAGGTAACAAGACACCTTTAGAGCCCTCTGGTAGAAATGTTTCAGGTTCTTGTGCTATTATTCCTGGAAGAGCATGGTTACAGAGAACATCAGGAGGTCTCAGGAGAAATTAAGCAAGATAATATGATTGCTGAAAAATTAACACAAGTCACAGCTGTATGATAAAAGCTTTAAAAAGTTTTTTCAAACCATATAAAGTAGAGAGAAACTAAAAGCGACTCCCCAGGCAGGGCTGAAATAGATGCGTTGTATCTGCTGAGGCTTAGTCCTGTAGTATTTGGCATAATTTGCAGTTGAAGTTGCTTTAAAGTTTATAGTTGTTTCTAAAAAATTCTTGAAAAACAACTTTAGATTTTGTTTCCTGAAAGTGCAAATGTTCTGCTAAGTATGGTAGGTTTCCTTGTTCTCATGTGTTAATTCTGGTATTCTAAAAGCGTGCAAATGGCATTTGTCTTTGGATTTACAAAAACTCTAGATATTCAGAGTCTGAATTATTTAAACTCCCACAACACATGCACTTTTGCTTTTCAAGCTTGAGTTATAATTTAATTAAAAACTTCTGGTGCATCGCTAGCTATTTAAATATTAAAATATTCCATGGATCACTTTCGATTATCTGCCGTCGTGAAATTCCTGAAGATGTCAGATTTTTAAGATTCCCAAAGTTGCACTTGGAATTGTCTGTTGATGCAAAGGGGACTGTGATAATTACATACATCCATTAGTATCAGCAGAGGAGATAAACTTTGGGGAGGCTTAATGGGCATGTCTCAGTGACAGCTAGCAAAGAACATTTGGCATGATTAAGGATGGATTTGAATGTACTTGAAAATATACTCTCATTATGGACGCCCAGTGGAAGTTGCACTACAAATGTTAAATTCCCCAGAAGAAGAGTTGTGTGGCAGGGAAGCTTTGAAATCCACTGTGGCCGTCATCCAAATTACTCTCTTCTCTTTGTGTCTTTCCGCTGTCAGATTCACTTTGTGATGCCCAACTTGGCTCCCTGCATCTTTGAAAAGAGGCAACCTGTTGGTTTCTGTGTTTCAGATTGTCCGAAGATATATCAAGGACTGGCTTGAAAGGAAGAAGCCTCCATTTGGCACTATCAGCAGCTGTGTGCTCCTGATGATCATCTACACAACATTCTGTGATACTTTCGCCAATCCAAATATTGACCTTGATAAATTTAGCTTGATTATAATAGTGTTCATAAGTAAGTTCAGCCTTAAAGCACCTCTTTTATCTGTTTCAGGTGTGTTATGAGTTATATGTGCTGGAAAGGGTGGGGCTGTGGAGAAACTGGCATGGGCTTAAGTTTGTACTTCTAAGGCATCTAGTAAACCAGATTACCAGACTTTGTAGGAGCCAGATGCTTTTAGGGGATTGAGTAAGCATTTAGAGAGGGATGAAGGATGAACCCCACTATTTAGGTGTGCCTGGGATTGCTTAGTAGTCCTCCCTTTCTAAAGGGGCATGGTATTACTTTCCAAGTGTTTACAGCCATTCTGGTTTGGCTTCTTAGTTATTAAAGAACTGTAAATGCTCAGATGTTGCATTCCAAACAGAAAGGAAAGATTTGGGTTTGAGCTATTACTCAAAACATGGTTATAACTTTTAAATAGTTCTTCCTTACCATATAATAAACCTAGAAGCTAGCTGGGAGTTTGAGTATGTTGATATATTTCTGTGGATAAACACATTTCTTGCAGAGTTTGTTTTAGAAGCATTCTAGTCATTCGGCCTTAAATAACATACACATGAGAGTAGACAGGTGGTATCCTTGCCATCAGTTAAAAACACACTTGCAGATCACTCACTACCTCCCAGGGAAAGTCAGTGGTATACAGGCACTGTCTGCTGTCCCAGCAGGGAATTCCTGTCTTGCTTCAGGGTTTCCAGATACAGGAGTTTCAGTTTGCTTGGGGGGAGAGGTAACTACACATCTCATACCCTTCAAAACTGTTAGATTTTAAGGAATCAGTGCATCACTACTTTGAAATATGTGTTTGCACACATATTTCTGTCTAATAAAAATAATGTATCTTCTATAAATCCAACCTCTGCTAAAGTGAGTAGGAAATTTGCCCCTGCCCTTTGTGGGTCAGTTCTTACTCTATCCTAATTGTGGCAGGTTTGGGTTTTTTTATTATGAAATGCTATACATGTGTGAAATACTACGTGGGATTATAAATGGTACTGTATAAATACTGTATTTTGAAAGGAAAGAAGGAAGCCATGCTAAGGAGGTTGTTTTTTTTTCCCAAATGGAGGAAATACTTGATTGCATAGGCACCTGAGAAGGACCACATCCCAGGTGCACTTAAATCACTGCAGAGTTGTCAGCAAGAGAGAGGGATATGGAAATTTTAAACTCTGACTTAACATGCAGAGAAACTCAGAATAAAGTAATTTTATGTTACTGTGCTGATGGCTACTTAGAAAAAACAAAGGTTTTTTTTCAGTTTAAAAGGCATATTTTTCCTTGAACAGTTGGTGTAGAGTGGTTGCTTCCGTTGCCTTTCTTGTCCATCCTTTTATTCCTCTACAAGGCAACTCTGCATTTATGCCATGTGTAATTATATATACCACTTGCAGTGCAACACACTGAAATTCATTATATATATGTTTTCACTGCCAGCGTGCATAACTGGAGTTTCTTAGTAAGAATATTAACAAAAGCATTGAAACTGCTTGGAACATATTAGACATTTGGGTTTTTTTCTAAAATATTTATAAAACAACAAAAAAAATCCCAAGTAACTTGTGGAGACGGATATGCACATTGTGTTCTAGAAAAAACTTTCTGTATTGCTGTTGGATGTGTTGGCTGGATGTGTGTGTTGTGTTATACCAGGATGTGAAATAAGCACGAGGAGTTTGAGATGAAACTGCATTTATTATTCTGCTGATTAATGTTTTTATGTAATTTTTATGTTAATATTCTAGCCACAGCTAAATATGCACAGGGGATAATTGGTAGCAACACATACTTACTGCTTTACAGAATTATATGTATTAAGGGATCTTTTGGTTTTTTCTGTGCATATTAAATTAATGTACTTAGTTGCAGAAATAATGTAATTCAGGAACAATGGATTGCTTCCTTAGTTCATGAAGGAAGGATTAAGTGCATGCTGAGGTGACATTTATACATCCTAGGAAATGTATGTGAGAGAATGGAAAATGTCACTGGTAATAGCTAATATCCCTGCCACATCCCCCAGTTGTAAACTGGGGTCAAAATCAAATGTATTGTCTTGGCTTGACTGCCCTATGGGACACATTAGCCTTATTGCATTCACAAGTTTTGCAAGGAAAGGGAAGAGGATCCACCCCAGATTCTGCTGCAGGTAAAAGCCTTTCCCCCATAACCCACAAACACCCAGAAAATGTCTGTGCAGCTCACAAGAGTTTCTTCTCCAGCTCTGTGAGGAGTTCCTGCACTCTGGCATGATGCTCAGTCTCTGCAGTCCCAGCAGCTACTCATGGCACAAGGGGGGAAGCTGCCTGCTTCTCCCCACATCTCCCCAGACCAAGGGTGGGCTCAGTGCATCCCACAACCCCTGTGGGTGTCAGGAGGGCTGGCAGAGAGGAGAGCTCCCCTCAGGATGCTCAGAGAAGCCAAAGCTGACTGAGCTGCAACAAAAGCTGCTTTGTCTGATGTACACTGCCCAGTTCAGGAATCAGCCTTTGTCTCAGAGGGAATTAAAATATCTGTGATGATCTTCTCTTAATAGTGATCATTCATCAGGAGAGTAATATACCCAGTGTGTGAGAATATTTATTGTGATCCCGCTTACACATTGTACTTTCCATTGTTAAATAGAAAGGGGCTAAATTTAAATATTTGGCAACCAGAGCATGTCCGAGAGATTTTATGTTGTCAACCCAATAAGCAAAACTAGTGTGAAGAGATGTGGAGCGTGCAGTAGGGAAGTGTCCTGCCATTCACTGTGTCAAGAAATACTTGATTCAGAAGAGTTACCTTGGGAAGAACTTTTGTGTAGCCACGATATGATCTCTGGCTTTCTGGATGTAGTAATACGTATTGTTCTTCCAAACAGTGTTTAAAGCTTGTCTGTCCATGGGTTTCTCTGGACAGACTTGGTCCAGCCTAGCTTCTGACCTGTTGTGTGGGGGCAAAAGGCACGTACACAGAAATTGCAGAGATATAAGTGATCTTTACTTCTGTGATCTAAGTCTAATTTTGACTTGTTTCTCTTTCAGTATTTTCTGTTCAGATGAGCTTCATGTTCCTGACTTTCCTCTTCTCTACAAGGTAATTGAATGTGCTGAGTCAGAACCTTTGAATATTTGTTTTGCGTGATATCTTTGGTTTGGTTGATACAGTTTATGCAAATGTGGAAGGGCAGATTTCTGAACAGGGGTGACCTCATTTTGGCATTTCATATTGTCCTTACTGCATTTTCTCTGTTAGAGTTTCATAGGCTAAAAGAGCAGGACCTGAATTCTGTCCTTTCTTGTGTGTTAATTACAGAGTTGTTAAATCTCAATCAATCACTGCTATACCTCATCCACTGAAAAAAATGGATTTGCACAGATGTCACTGAAGGTATAATTTGCCCTGCAGACATGCTGATGACATATGAGAGAGAGAACTCAGTTTGACTTTTTACATCTCAAGATACATTTGCTGGGCTGGCAATTTACTCTTCTCTGTATATGTCAAATTTGTTACATTTATATGGTGATTCTTAAAAGACGGCTGTCCTGAACCAATGTTTCGTAGAGCTATTTTTTTTTTTCTTTTAAAATATCAACGAGGAAGAACAGTTGCACATTCACTTCTCAAAAAAACAGTACCATGAGAACGGTGTTAGCCAATGGCTTAGTGCATCACTTGAGCTGGTCAGAGTATTCACCACTGTCCTCTCACTTAAGCTTACTGGAGCGGGTTTTTTAGCAGTGCTCTGCTGAACGGGAGGTGCCACAATACAGCAGACTCAGACATATGCTTTATATAAATTATAGAATATTTGTAAGGGAGAATCACAAAGAATGGTGCAATGTCTTAGAGCTACTTAGAGGGATTTTTAGTGCCACAGGAAAATTTCTCTGTGACAAGATCATCCCCTGACCTTAAAAGGCATTTTTAAATAACTTTTGAATTGCTAGTCTTAACCTGGGGGGAAGATACGTCCCAACACCAAAATCTAAAATGCCATAATAACCAACTCAGCATGGTAAATATCTAGAATCTCATAAAATGATTCCTAACTTGGACCAAAGGGTGATCCATTGGCCAGTTGTATACCTCTCTGTGTATGTAATTTTTCCACCCTTTCTGGTCTTACTCCCAGTGTGTAAACCCTTAGATGCAATTTTTCTCTGAAGTGAAAGATAACTGCGTATTCTAAGCAGTGCTTATAGTGCAGACTCAACATACTATCTAAATTGAGCATTTTGTTAACGTTGCATACTAGGAAAAGAAATTGTAGGTCATTCGGGGTTTTTTTTATAGGGTTAAGCTGGCCACTGCTGTGATATAGCATGTTTGCAAAAATAACCTTGGCTGGAATAAAGTTGTGTCCTACATACCATGTGTTCTGAATTCCTCTCCTTCATACAGGAGCATATTCATTAGAGAGTTTGCTACCACTGAGAAACAATTCTGCTTTTAAAAAAAAAAATCAAACACTACTGTTCATTTGTGGGTAGAATTATTTCTGTCACTAGACCTGATCAAAGTGATGTGAACATTCGATGATGTTTTAAGAAGGTGTTCGCTATCAAAGGTTATTAAAACTCTTTCTTTTCTAGGAATAACTCTAGTTTCACACCAGCAGACACAGTGGCTATCATTTTCTGTTCCACACACAAATCCCTCACCCTGGGTAAGTCAGGAGATAAGCTTTTGAGCAAAACAACAGTAACATTCATACCTTGCTGTCTTGAAAAAAACCCACGTTGGTAGTGTCTGGCTTTTCTGCTTAAATGGTTTTGGTTTTAGTGTGACAAGTAATGCTACCAGTATGATACTCTTAGTAGGATAATATTCTTCCACAGATAAAATAAATGCTTATTATGGGGCAGACAAAATAGTCTTCTCACTCAGCTGAGATTGTAGTGGTTAATACAGTAAGACCACCTTGTTCATGGAAAGCTGCATTTTTCTTTCTGTTCTTATTCTGGTTTGTTGCCTAATCCAATACTGATAAAATTTCAGGTTTGTTACTAAAGAGATTGTAAGGAATTATCTGCCCAATCTCACAGTAAAATCTTAAAAGCTGGGATGTACAAGTGAAAGTCAAAGCATGTAGTATATTCAGAAATCACAAATAGACAATACTGTCTTTTGCTTAACACGAGCAAAATGTATGTGTTTAAGTCTGCTGATGTTTTGGGTAGTTTTGCTTATTAGAATTCATTTATCAAAACATCATTGAGATATTTGTCACTTGCGACACTTCAGTGATGATAAGATGTTCTGATGGATATTCACAGAATATTGCTAAATCAGTTATGCTTACAGCCACTTCATCCATTATATTCCATCAGTGAAATGACTAGAATATATTCTTAGTGTTTTTCAAAATATGAAAACATGTGTTTGATAAAGTATATGCGACTGAATATATGCCTTTTCAAGACTGTACCTGTCAAAGAGAAACACAGCTAGTGTCAATAACAAAGGTAAGAACTCAGCCTGAAACAGGGGAAGAACAAGTCGGGACTTAGGTGTTTTCCAAGTCAGTTTGATACAGCAAAACTCATCTCAGGGTTCTTTGCTTCAGCCAGGCCTGTGCAGCAGAACTGTTAGCAAGTGCCCTTGAAAGTCTGTGGGAAGTGAAGGAGTTCCTGGAAGACAAGAAAAAGGCAAACATAATGCCTCTTTTTCACAATGGAAACGAGGAGGGGACAAGGAATTATAGATCAGTGAGTTTAACTTCATTTTGTAGAAAACTACTGAAACAAATAATTAAACTATTTTAACAGTGCAGGAAGAACCAAGGAAATGAGTAACAGCCTCTTAGATTTGTTAAATGCATATCATACCAAACTAACCCAATTTCCTTTCACACACAGTCTCATGGGTTGCAGAAAAGTAGCAAAAGTTGTTTGGCTTGAGTGTGGTATGGCTTTTGACATTTGCATGATATTTTGGGCTCCACAATTCAAAAATTATGTGGGCCAACTGGAAAGAGATCGGAGGAGAGTGCCATGAATGATCACAGATCTCAAAAAAGTGACCACAGAGGAAGGCTGAAACAATTGGGATTGTTGAGAAAAGACAGTGGAAATACAGTTGTGATCTTCAAATGTATAAAAGGTTGATGCAAAGGAGGAAAAGAAGTAACTTTCACAGTGGACTTTGAAAAGGGAAGGACTCAGCTAACAATCAGGGAAACCTGTCTCATGTAAAACACTTTAGTTGTGGAATATGTTGCTTGTTGATGTCTTGACTCCCCTATCATTGTAGACAAGCCTTAGGCAGGTATTAGATAGCTAGAGTTGACTCTGCCTTGGAGCAGAAGATAGGTTAAATGATGTTAGGTCTTTTCCCCCAAATGTTCTACAAAACTGAAGCTTCAACTAATAGATGAGCTTGTATTCAGGAGGACAGTTACACTTACATTTCTAGAAAGCAACCACACAAATTAGTCGTAACACGCTACCGTACTTGCTATTTGGAGGTGTGTATAAACTTAGGACACACCTGTGAGACCACAAATGAGAAGCTGGTTGTATTTAACAGTACAAATGTGTAAGTCTCCCCTCTGTGAAAATAGTTTTATATATACTCTGTTGAGGACTTCTGCAGCTTGCCATGACACTAAGAAAATACACACAGACTTTTCCAATATTTAAGTCCTAGAGGGACTTGCCATCACCCAGAAAAAAAAATGAGGATTCTTCCATTTCTTTTATGCACTCTACTAAGCATCCTCATGCAGCTTGTCTTGACCTGCATCCTGTGCACACAGCTGAGTCAGTTCACTTCTGCTAGTATGCTCTCCTTTTTATATTTTATTTTCTTCTTTAGAAGAAGCTTGTTTGATGCTCCTAGCTTGTTGACTTTTTGGCTCACATTTTCTCAGTTCCAAGCTACTGCGCTGATTAGCATAGCCTGATGAGTCAAGCTTTGTATTTTGCAGCTTTCTTGGCTGAAGCACACAAAAAGCCCCAAAATCTTTGGCCACCTTGACTACAAGGACTCCTACAGCTTCTCCCTAGCCATACATACTTTTACCCTGCTAATACAGATGTCTCATGGGTAAGTGTGCAAGTTGAAATGAAACAGTAGGCGGTGGAACGGAATATTGTGGGACTGTTTCTTGCCTCCAGACTGTTCTGTTTGTCAGCTTCAGGACAGACTGCTTTACCTTCATCCTTGTAGAGCTGGCATCTCATGGAAACAAGTTTGCCTCCTAGGTGGCTAGTCAGAAGATGCAGTTCATTCTTGGGCTTTGCACTTTTGCACTACCTTTCCTTCCTGCCGAGGCCCTGCGTTGAGATCGCTGGTGGCTGGGACCTGTGCTTCCCGTGCTGTATGCCATCTCAGGGGCTCAGCCTTGTCAGGATTGCTTTGAGGCTTCAGGCTTGTCTTGTGTGGGACCAGCAGCAGCATGTCCTGAATCAGGCACCAGCCCTGATGGGGAAATGCTCTTTTTTTGGAAGTCGCTGGGAGCCCATCTTTGGCAAACCTGAGGGTCCCGCTGCTCCTGTGTGCACCCCTACACCGTGTGTGCACAACGTAGGTGTGCCTGCTGTGAATCAGATTCAAGCTGACTAGTTTTGAGACCGCTGGTATTTTACTGGCCTCAGATAAGATAGAGCTGTATAAACACACATTTCTAGGTAAACAGGGATGATTGGGTTTTATAAAGCTGTAGTGCGATGAGGCATGCCCCTGAGCTGATGATGTAAACAGGAATGTTAACCAGAGCAGTGAGCATTTATTGCTTGGCTGAAGGTGGAAGCAGAGTAGATCTAATTTGTTTTTAAGGATCAGCCATTTCTGAATGACAGTTAAATCTATAAACAGCACAGTCTTGTCCACTCTGATCTCAGCAGAAATGAGAACAGACGCGGGCACTTTGGCCCTTTACTCTTTTGTTGTTCTGTCACGTTTCTGCTTGTCCAGAGGTGTTTGCTATAAATGGTGCAATGAGAAACCTTCTGTTCTCTTGTAGCAGAGAGAGTTTTTCCCTCTCCGTCATTACAATGCCTGAAAGAACAAACACAGTTCAGGGTCTGGTTTCACATCCGTTGTGGAGCTCTGCTTTGTTTGTCTTCAAGATTCCAGTGGTAGCGTATAAATGACCCCCCAACATGTGTTCTTTCGCTTTGAAACTGATTTCTCTCAGCTTGGCAGGTGAAACTCCAAATAGGTACGTCTGGCCCATTCCCTGGGGAGCTTAGAATGGCACTGACTAAAATGGGAGAAGAGCTGACAGCTTTAAAGCTTTAGAAGTGGTAATGGGAGAGGCATGAGAAGACTTTTGTAAGTCAGTTTCTCCCACACCATATTATGAAACCAACTAATTCCCATGCAGTGCATGCTCATGAGGCCAACTGCCACTTCCACTGTTGAATCCATGAATAAGCGCTTGCTCTGCACGGAGATGAGTGCCGTTTCCATATGCTGGGTTTTATTTTGTAGACAGAACAGTTGACACACTTTTTGTCTCAAAGATCAGAGTGCAGGGCATGTTTGTGTAGGGACAAATTGCACAGGGTAGGTGCCTTTGTGTTTCTTAGTTAGGAACAGAAGCTGGTATTTCTGCATAGAGTTGGGTGCTTTGGCAGTTTTTTGAATACAGTGTGTCATATACACAGAAAAACTAATGTTTATTTGTATTTCACTTAATGAGTGAAACGGGATATAAACTTACAAGGAGAGAAGATAAATATAGTATTCACAATGCCCTCTGGCATATTCATCCACACTTTGTTCTCTTTCTCTCCTTTGCCCTACTCACATATATGCACAGTACATGTGGGCACATACATATGCGGACATTTGATGCATGGCTTTTATTAGTGCATTTGCCATTGATTGATTAGTACTTAGTATTAGTACTTCTTCTATTGATTGATTGCAGATGAAGTGACTATTTGACCTTTAATTATGAGCCCTGCTATTGAAAATGACATTGAGCTATGGCTTCACATAATCCATCTGGAAAGCCCGACATGATGCCATTCCCTGGAGTTCATTCAGTGAGAAGAGGCCTCAAGGAAGTGCAAAGCTATCAGTGTGGCTTATCTAAAAGAATACCACAGTTGTTGCTTGCACTTAAACAAAAGTTACAGCCAAGTACAGAACGTTATTTTATTTTTTGCAGAGAGGGAATTGCTAGCTAGAAGTTACAACTCCAAACGTAAAATGCAGAACTGTAAAAAAAAAAAAAAAAAAAAAAAAAAAAAGTCTTTGTATTTACTATGTAAAATTATTTTATCAGCAAAAAATGGAGTGCACTACCTATTTTGGCTACCAGAAGTGCAAATGTTAGTACTGTAGGTATGATGAGCAGCAGATTGGTAAAAAAATAAGATGGGGTTATTTTTGTTAGTTTATAATAAAATCAGGGTATTGTTTATGATGCAGAGTACATTCTTGCCCATTTAGATTTATCAGCATAGCAGTTTGTTCACCATGGGTTACTTAAAGTAATGCAATCAAAATTTTTAGGCTACAAAATACTTTAAGGAGAGAGAGCTAATTTTGCAAATAAAAGCCAAAGCGCAAACTTCTTCTATTGTTTTAATTTAATTCAGATTTATTTTTTAAATACTCAGCTTCTTGCTGCACAGGTATGGAACTGATAGTCTGTACTTGAACAATTCTTAAAAGCCTGCTGTAATGCATAAGCAGATTTACAGACAACTCAAATTGTCTGTGCACGGATCATCTGGGCTATGGATTAGTCAGCCTGTGCTTTCCCCCATGTTCCCCAGCTGCACAATGTGACAGAGTGTATTGTGCTCACATATAGCTCCAGTCTGCTCACAGCTATCTATAGTTTGCTCATATTTTCTACAAATACCTCCTTACAACATTTTTCAGAGATAAACAATATATTCATACAGCATAAACCACTGCTGTTTAATATTAGCTGGATTTTTGCTTCATCTGTTCTTTTCCTGCACCCAAACTCTGTGAAATGCTGTACTAATCAAGCACAGACTCTTATTCTGTGGTGATAATCACCTTTCTCCTTTACACAGAAAAAATGCCAAAACGTTCTAACTCGTGTTAAGATAAAAGGTAGATAGATCATTTCGATTTTAAAAAGGGGGCATCTCTTAATAATTGAATAGAAAGTAAGATGGTAAAATTGCGTGCATTGCCCTAAGTGAACGTTCAGACTATACTCTGGTATTTTTGAAATGTGGTGGCGGTTCTCAGTTCCTGGCAGAGAATTGTCCTTTAAGGCGATTGATTGTTCATCAGGGTACTAGCTGTGACTAGCTGTAAGTTTGTAAATAATTCCTCTGACTTTTACAAATAGATCTAGAAAATAATCCTGGTTAACTGCTCTCTGAAAGTTTTCAAGAGTGAGACCTTTGATACTGTCTGTTTTACTTCCGAAATTTTCCTATGAGTGTCGAACAGGAGACATTACTGCTGGTATCATGTCATACTTCTTGGTGTTACTAGTGCTTGAATTTGTGTATTTTCTTACTTGTTACAGACTTCTACTCTCACTTCTTCCCTGCGTGTCCGGTAGAGTGATGTAAGTGAAAATGATCTAGTGACTCCTGTGCCTAGAGTTGGTGGGTGCTGACCCTTGGGGCAGAAGGGAAGCTGATGAGAGGAATATTCTTGAAAGAATGAGTGTCATGGAGGCCACGTCTGGGCCAATATGTACCCCTCACTGTTGCCAGTGAGTTAGAAACTCTTTCCTGTTCCAGCTTCTGGGATCCCAAGGGGCTTAGTGGCTGCTAAGAACCTGTAATGAGTTTTGACACAGTGATTCTTTGAGCCAAATTGAAAAGTTTTTCTCATCTCTTCAGTCTTTACCCAGCATTTGCTTGGAAGGAGCAGCAAGGAATTGCCTGAGCTTTTTCCTCAGCTCTGGGATTCCCCTTTTTGTCCTCTCTCTGTCCCTTGCAAATAAGTACTGAGGGATTCATGTTACATGATATGACAGTAAGGAGAGCAGAAGCACCTGGACCTACTGCACTTCTCTCATGTTTGCATCTCTTCTTGTAGCCCAACTTGAAGGCAGCTGGATTGCCTTTCCTAGCTCAGCAGTCTTCTAGAACCAACATTTGGTTCCTATCAAACGATATTATTGGTCAGGTTATTGCCATGTAATTGGTATGTCTTCCTTCCCAATACATGCCAAAGAATGCCGGGGAAATGCTGCTGTTTCCAGTACAGCTGCTATGTCAGGATACTAACAACACCAAATACAGACTGTATATTTCTGTAATTGGGAATGGTATGAATGTTTCCTGCTTTCACGGACAAATCCAGCCATGCTGAGATGCCATTTTGCATGTGTAAGCATTTCTGTAACACTAAGGCCACCACCCACTTGAAGGGGCTATCTCCTCAAGAAATCAAACTGACAGTTTTGAGTAGGCTGTTGTCGCTGAGATAGTCTGTGCCAGAGCATCTCTTTTATTTTCCCTTGCTACTCCTATACGTGGCTGGGCAAACACCCCCTGTTTGTCTCCTTCACACCAGAGCATCCCTAGGGGCTCTACTTTTGGGAAGGAAAGGTGGCAGCAGGCCATTCCGAAAGTAGGAAATGGTATAATCTGGTGAGTTATAGTGGCTTTTGGACACCAAGTACGTGATTCTCCCTTGGTTTTCTAATCACAGATTCACAATATAGCATTTTAATCTATTGCAATTTACTCATCTTGACCTCTCTGTGATTCCAGAAGGGGAAATACTAGAGTAAATTAGGGAAACACCTTTCCTTTTGGACCTGAAACGTATGTTTCTTTGATTTGGCTTAGAATGTGGCAAGAAATTCTGTACTGGCTCCCAGGGCTTCCTTTTCATCTGTATAGGTTTTTTATTAATATTTAGAAAGTTTGCCTCCAGCAGTACTAAAATGTGCATCAGAGGACAACAGTTGTTTACTGTGTTTGAACTGAAGAATCTCACCCAGGAGATCTCATTCACTTGAAGTTTACATCTCTCAATCTCGACTTGCAGAAAGAGATCGATGAATAACAATTGTCATTTCAGAGTTGCACCTCTCCAATTATTTATTTGGTTGTGTGTCTTCCCAGATGTACACGTAATTGGATCAGACACTAAAAACCAGATTGCCGGTTTTTAATGACAGCAAGCTCATACCTCTTTATAATAATAATAAAAAAAATAAACACATATATTCATCTGTAAAATGATAATGACAGAAGAGCTCTCCCTCCCCACCAAAAACAAAGTTAATTTACCTACTTTAAGAAACTACATTATATTCAGCAGACAGCTGACAGGTTACCCTTGGGAAGATCCACGTTTGGACATGACTCAAGATTTTTTTTTTACCTCAAGCTGGCAGAGGCTACAAGTGTCACCCATACTAAAGCTGGCAAGTATTGAAGATGATGTTGAGTGTCCCTGAGAGAGTTGCATCTACATTTGCAGCTCTCAGTGCACCTTCTGGCAGCCAGTCTGAGCTGCTGACTCCAGACACTTCTAAAACAGTGGGTGCAAAGATGTGAAAAATCAACAGCAGCAGCAAAATTTAGAAGTCTCCTATTACAGGATAGTCTTGGGAATCTGGAAGAGGGATCCTCCTCTAAAAGTTGCCATCACCACAGCAAGTACATAACCCTAGTCCACAGAATTTCAGAACAGAAAATAGTATCCCTCAGTATTGTTTTCTCAAAATGCCTTCCCGAATGACTGGAGCATTAAAGCTTTTCTGGCCTCATATCTTCCTTTCTTGGACACAGAAATCAAATGAAGAGAGAATTAAAGGAAAAATTACACTAGTATTCCTAACTTTTTTCTTTATGAAAAGAAGTGTTTTCTTGTTTTACCATTTATAATGAATTTGTGTATCGTATTTTTCTTTGCATCAAGGTTTCAGAAAAAAAAAAAAGCTTTTAAAAAATCTAATTAAAAGGTAGTATGAAACAGCTGGGAGCATAACCCTTTCCTGCTTGTGCTTACGAATACAGTTAGAACAAGTATAACGCGTTAATATGTGTAAATAAAATCCACATAATCAAAAGTTTAATGCTAAGAAATCTTAGCCTCAGCTTTGTGTGGAAAGGCAGTAATGTTGAAGGAAATAATCAAATTAACCAAATTGCAGCTTTGTGTTTTTAGAACATTTGCCAATCTCCTTGTCCAGAATTCCTTTCATTAGTAGGTCTAATCTATTAAACATTCAAAAAGTGTTGGCTACAAGAATTATAAAGAAGGGAAGGAAGTGTTTAAATCTCGTTGGTTTAAATGTCATAGCTTAGATATTGCCAGTGAATTGTAAAGGAAGAATTTACCCTGTGCCTTGAGTAAGTTATGTGTATTAAGAGTGAACTGATACCCAAGCAATTAAAAAAAACAGCACTGAAGTGTGAGGATCAGTATACAACATTGCTGCGCCCACGTTATGATGCCAAATTAAGGATAGGTCACCTTTAAAATATGACTTATGGTAGTTCAATTAATTCTTTAATTCCCTGTTAACTAATTGCTACTACCATATTGTCAGACAGGTGGAGGTGTTTTGGAGTCTAAAGCACTAGTCTTCAGTTGTTGGTGTTAAATGTTTCATTGTTAGCATCTGGTAAGATTGCCTGTGTTGTTCGTTAAACATCACTTCTAATCTGAACGCACATGTTGAAACCCCAGAAATAGACAAACTGTCTTTCTCTTTCTCCCAGCTTTTACATTTTTATTTACTTAAAACTTATCAAGTAAAAAAATCAAAGGAAGTATCAAGATGTGCTGTTTCCTAGTAACTGTATTGACTAAATACACTTAATTTACACTTAAATTACTGATTCTCTGAGCAGTATAGTGAGCCAGCTATCTGAAGAACAAGAATTAATAAAAGCATTCAAAGCATATTAGGTTTTCTCCTTTTTTAGTTCTTGCTATAGCAAAAAAATACCTTATTTCTCATTCATTTCTCTTCTTCCTTCTTCTTTACTTAACTCTTAGACCAGCCCAATCTCTTACAGCATGGTGTGGGTCTCAGTGAAATTCTTGCATCCTAGCATAACTATATGGCCCATATGTGACCACACCGCTCTGATTCAGTACAGAGCCTTCCCAATAATTCTACGCCACCAAAACAAGTGAGTCATTTAATGTAATGTGAAGGCTTGTTGAATATTCTGGTAAATAACTGTTCTTTCCCAAGGAGAGGGATGAAGGTGAAAATGCTTTTGAAGATGAGGGTCCACGCAGACCTCCAGACTGACCTAGGATAGCTCTCCATCTTGCAGTTTTCCTCTGCAGCTCTTCCAAACTCCCTTAATGTCTCACCAGTCCCTTGTAAAACCTCCCCCTCAAATGTTTGTTTTTATCACTTTTTGAGCCTGGTTTTTGCTTTCCATTACACTTATCGCTGACCTGAAATATGAAAACATACTGAAAGAATCGTCTTTTTTCCCTGAAAATATTTTAAGCCCAAGTCTTCGTGCAGCATGTATGTGGGCAAAAAGGCAGGGGAAATGCAGTTTCAACTGCTACAAACATTGTAGATCCTTCCCAGTCAGGGAGGGAGTGTCCTGTCAGCTGGAGGCAGCTGTGGTTGATGGATGATCTCTTTATACCTTCAGGAAAATCAGATTTCCATGGTAACACTAGGCTTTGTCACCAAGGTGTGATTGAACCAAAAGTGCCACAAACCATTTTACTGCTGTAAACCATTGCCTAGCCACTGTGCATGGACTCTGACATTGTTATTTGCTTCTGGACAAGACAGTAGCAACTTGTCCTGTTGCTGTTAACCTGTTGTTGTCCTGGTTGTCTGTTAACTTTGCTCAGCCTTGATTCCTTTGCAGGGTACAAAATTACTGTAAGGTTTAGAATACCTTGGTTAGGGCTAAGAGCAAAAGAAATCTGTTACAGCTGGAGTGGGCCTGGAAAAGGGCTACCAGATTTTCCCCTGAGGAATTTTTCACCTGGAGAAGAGCTTGGCTGCCTTTTTAGCAGGCTCAGCTTCAGGTAACATTTGCCTTCCAATGTGGTGTGATTTCATATTATGTTGGAAGGGACTGTCTTCAGCTAAAATGGGAATACTCAGAGGCCAGCAAATATTTGAATTGTTATGGGTTGTCAGCTATCATTTAGCTATTCCCATACCTGAAACAAACTGGTCTGGAGGGAAAAGCATTTAACCTGAGTTCAGTGCATGATTTGGAGAGGGCATGGATATAGGAAAAAGAATCGTTAGGCACTTGATTTCTCAAAAGCATCTTCTCCTGTTGTGATCTCTAACAGAGTCTGGACAAGGGCAAGAAATGCCTTCTATACCTGGCTAACTTTCCCTGAGGATAGGCAGAGTATGTAAGCATCTGTCTCCCCAAAACTAACCGTGGCAATGTGACTTGCCTGGGAAGAAAAGGGAAGATTAGCAGCATCTTGCCATTCTGGTAGCTATCTGCATGAACAACTTTTTTCTAATCCTCTAAACTGGATTTTGCCTAGATTTCACCACCCTTTCCCACTGTGCGGTCAGTGGGCTGTATGTGATACTGTTGTGAAACTCGGCAGTAAAATTTCAGGTGCTCAGTTGGCACTATCTTTGCAGGGATAAGCTCAGGCACCCTCTGCTCTGGCAGCTTAGGAGTGGTTTAATGCAATATATGCCCCTCTTTACAGGCCTTTTCTCAGCTGAAAAGAAGAAATAGCTATTTGACCTACTAATGTTCCCTTCACATGAACCCCTGAGAGGATCCCTTCAGAGAGAGAGTAGCATGGAGAGTGTCAGAGAAGCTACCATCATACATTTAATTCATTTTGTATATTACACTTGAAGATTATGGCAATGGAGAGTTCTGAAATGCATAGATGAGTAGAAGGAAGAACTGAAAATCCAGAGGTTAAGGCTTTTCTTCAAAGTATTTCCTCTGCCTCTTTACGAGGGTCATTTGGCATTCTGATGCCTGAATGCCTGGTTGTTGCATAGCCTCAGTGATGACCTCTTTGTTTTGCTCCAAACCTCTTTTTCTAAGAAATGCTGCAGCATTTTGTGATTTGGAATGTATTTCAGTAATGTAAGCAATAAAGTTTTAAGATAAATTTTTTGTTGTGAAGACATTGAAGGGGAAAAACCTATACAGTGGAGTATGTAAGTAGAGCATCTAGCAATAATTCTGCTTTGGGTGTGAGAGATAATGGCCTATGTTTTGGTGGTAATAAAAATGTTCTATTAAGCTCTCTGAACCCACTGCAATGTGATAGAAAACAGCAAATGATGAAACAGTGCTTTAAGGGGAGCTCACACATTCAGCAAGCATAAAATAAACATATTAAAATAGAAAAAAAACCCTGATTTCCAGTACTTACTGTTTTATCACTTCCATCATGGGTATAGGATAAAAGAAAACTCTTACTTGCTTGTTAGAAGAAGAAAGCTCCTACTTGAAGTTCTTACTTGGCAGATGTCAGTTGAAAGCCCTGCTATGGAATATGCTGCAGTGTCAAACTCTGTTGGGTAATTTTAGACAAATGTGTCATGTGTGACATGGAAATATGGCATGCTGTACATTAGTGATTTCCCAAGTGTTTGGATCAGGTAGTAATGCGCTGAGAAAGTGCTCTTTATCTCTCCACACTGTGTACTTGTATAGCAGTGGGGAAAGGCTTTTGGTAGAAATTACTTTAGTCAGAAAAAGAATCCATTTACAATATGTGCCTTCTAACATCTTTGAGACAATGCATTGTATTAAAGAGGCATTTTTTGATTAATGTTTTATAAACATTTTTCAGCATGACAGCTTAAAGTCCCTGTAAAATTGTAAATGCGTGCATAGTGCTCACTTCCATAAAGTCAAATGCCATCTCATAAAGTCTAGTTGGATCCTGTCAGTGACAGTGACACAGAATCAGTACCTTGGAGCATTAAAATTAATTTGCTTCATTTATATTACTGCAGTGATAGCTAGATGAAAAGAGTCCTATATTTAAATTCTCTTAAAAATACCTTCAAATCTTTTAGGATTTTTTATTATTATTATTTTACAGTTAACTAAATGTAGTGAAGCGCAGCATAATATTTTCATGGGCCTTTTAAGAAGGTGACTACGAAGTGTGAAAGTAGCAAAGGGGAAAGGGGAGGATGTGGGAGGTTATGCTGGGTGCAGAGCTGGAGGAATGATCAGGAGCTTTCGGTCGTGCAGGCTACTAGAGAAACGGTGGCCTTTGACCGGGGCCGATAAACCACAGCCTTGGAGCCAAACTGGAATACCCTGGAGCAATGGAGAGCAAACAGGGCTTCCCTATACCAGACTGGTGAGAGCAGCCCTCTCACTCCTCCTCGCCGTTGTTGAAGGTCACGGATAAACAGCTTTTGCCTTGCTGGCTTTTCCTCAGGTTTGCAAAGTTCTTAGGTGAAACGGGCAGAGTGAGGACACAAACAGGGAGACAAATGAAATGTGCTCCATGTCACAGGCCTAACTCTTCTCTTGGTTGCAGTGGGACTGTGATTTTAGTGGAAGAACCCAAAATTTACACTGCTACAAGTGAGCAGAATGAAAGGTCTTGGGAAGCAAACCCAAGCAGGCTAGAAGCATGGGAATGGAGAGGAGGAGAAAGAAAGAGGAAGGGAAAAAATAGAAACAGAAAAAAGAAAAAGAGCCTCTGAATACTAGAGCCAAAGAGCAAGGAGGAAGATGGGAACACGGGGGAGCGCTGGTAGGAGAAACGTAGCCAAACAAAAGCAGAAGAGGGAAGTTCAGGGTAAAAAGCTGGGAACACCAATGATCCTGTTTGTAAGGGCCATCTGTGAGATGATCTCAGTGCTTCCTCTCTTCTGAGACACCACACTAGTCCTGCTCAGGTGAGGTGCTGTTTTCTCACCCAGCTGGGTATCACATTTTCTCTTTCTTTGGAGGTGGATGGGATACAACCCTGACTTGTATTTGGTCAGCTTTGATCCAGGAGTTGGACATACATTCGTGCAATAAATCCCATTAAAAGGATTTTGGCAACTCAACAGTTTGCTACACCCCTACTTTGAGCAAAGCTGCCCAAGTTGGCAAGAAACCACAGAGGAGCGCTTTGCCATTCAGTTCTCATGATAGATAGTGAGTGAGGATCTTTGGCAGAGGAGTTGAACCAAGCTGCTGGAAGCCTGTAACTACATAAACCGCAGCAACACAAATGGGTGTTTGTGGTATGAGCCTTCAGATCATGACAGCAGTCTTAAAACTTAAAGACTGTCTATAAACTGATAATACCAATGTTCCTCCTCCAGTGTTAATCAAGATGAAGACCCATAGAAGTCAGTCCAATTACCCTGAGATGCAGATAAGCATGATTAATGGCTCTGTGAAAACAAAATGAAAAATCCTTACAGGCATTATTCTTCACACGTCTGAATGCAGCCTTAATGCTCCAGATGGCAAATAAGTACCCTAGTAATATTAGGGCATGGGAGGAGCTGCTATGTACTTTCAGGACATCCAAGAGTAAGGTGGTGGTCTGGGTTTTAATATATGTGATTTGATCCTCTAATTTTATTTATCTTAGACTTGGCGTAGCTGCCATACTCCATTAGCACTGGAAGCAATATGCTATAAAAGATGAGGAAAAGAGAAGTAGACAGCCCAAAATAAGGATAACCATATTCATTTTGCTTAGCATCTTCATTCCTTGCTATCTATCTGAAAGATTTAAACTCATCTCATTCACTTCTGTAGGTTTGTTACAGCCACACCTGTTCACGTCGCTACTGTTGCAGTCAGTGTCTGTGTTTCTGTTACAGCTTCTCTTAGTGCTGGGTCATGATCTCATCTTGAAAATGCATTATGGGCTAAGATTGAGCGTACAGTATCAGCCCAGGTGTCACAATGTCACTTTTATTCCTTTGGCTGGGATTTGGTTTTCATTTTGGTCGTCCTGTCCCCCTGTGTGTGTCCCCCAGTGGTTTTTTTTGTTTTGGTTTTTTTTTGTTTGTTTGTTTTTTTTAAAAAAAATACAGTGGTTTGGTTTTTTTTAAGAAAGGGAAAAATAACTGTTAAAATACATTTTTCTTAATTATGAATCTGTATGAGTTTTATGCATTTGGAAAACAGTAGTAGTCATACCAATGCCTGCAGTCACAATGTATTGCTACAAAAAAGTTCCGACAACATTTTAAAAAATAAAGAAAGTTCTGTTTAGCTTTGTGGTAATATTTCTGATGCAAGCATTTGTGACTGTAGTTTCTGGGTCTCTTGTCATGAAGTATTTTCTGAGAGAGTTGCTTACTGGCAAAGTTGGAATTACAAAAATCAGAAAGTACGTAAGAAGCCGACAGGGCTTTTTCTTTCCATTGAAGTAATGCTTACCTGCAAAAATGATTATTATTTCTTCTTTTCAGCAGTTAGGTTTTCCTGGTAAATAACAGGAACTTTAATTGCACATTAGTAGCTTACAGGAACCTATTGTTGTGACACGTATTTAAACAAGCTGTGAATTAAGAACCTCTTTCCACCCAGTGATCTAATTATATTGTCACACTAATTACAGTATTTTGTATTTGTATTTGACAACAATAATTTTCTTTTCCTAGTTTACTGAAATAGCTTTTCTCTAGAGAATTTACCTTTTAGGCTGGAATTTCTCATCTTTTCTTTCAGAAAATGTACAGTAATTTAAAGTGTGTCTCCGTCACTTTGGGTCCATTCTGTTCACGTCTCTGCTGTTAGTTTTCTGTGTGATCCTAGGCTAGTCATTTTAGTGTTCTCTGATTCTCTGTAGGAGTCCTGTTCAGCTTACTAAAGTGTTTTTGGATCTGTGGATGAAATTGCACTACCAAAACACCAGGTACTGTCTTACAAACATAAATTCAGCATGTTCATAGCTTGGGACTCTATTTTTCTGTGGTTAGAGAACAGGAAAGGACCCACAAGGGTCAATTCAAAACTTGGAAATGGGCAATAAAACCTTTATCTGTTTACAAAAGCAGTATGATGGACATCTGAAGTAAATTATGCTCCTTAATATCATGTGGATGCCCATTTAATTTTTATCCCAATACTAACTATTCCCAAGCCCCAGAAACTGGTGTTAATAATAAGCAGCCCTACTGTGTGATAAGCCCATGATGTTGTTTTGAAGGTAATTATAATACTGAAATTAAGCACTCAAGCCTTTATTTATTTGATTTAATCTTTCCCTGGAAATGTCCACTAAGTAAAGGCTACTGGTATGGGGACAGCATTGTTAGTGGTGTAATGTGATGAAGCCAATGAAAATAATTACAAGAAATGGTGCTGTGGAAACATCATGAAGATTCCAACAAGCCCAGACATGTGTCAGCAACAGTGGGGCACCAGTGGAATGGTAATATTTAAGAAATAAGCTGCTTCCTCACATAGGGAGAAGGCAGCTTTCATTAAGGGAAACTTGAAATGGTGTGGAGAATGGGAATTTATCCGGGACACAGAGAAGCATTTATGTAAATGCGGCAACTTTGGCTGATCTGAAACGTCTTCTGTTGGAGGAACGGAGGGCGCGTAGCACTACGCTCAGCTTTTTGTCATTGCTAAGAAAGGAGACAGACAGATGAGTTCTGTGAAAACCGTGTGTAGTCTGCTTTGCTGCAGGGTTGATGCTGGTGGAAGATTCATAGAATGACATTTAAGATGAGGGAAAAAATAAGGTATGTTCTCAGGGGGTTCCTGAGGGATTGCAGCTGCTCTTGTTGGCGACTATGCAGATGTCCGGTCAAGTGAGACAGAGATGGCTGCAAGTTTTGCCCACACCTATGCTTTGTGGAGCACAGTAGCAAAGATTTAAGCAGGTAATTTTGACCAACGTGTTCAAAGTAAACAATCAGTTTAATTACTGCAAAACTAGATCAAATTTAATTTTACGTATCACATCGTCGAGTGGGAAAATTGTGCATGGAGATGTCTAATAGAATTAGCATTGCTGAGTGCAAACGAGCTCTTGGGAAAAATGGCCCATCTCTAGCTCTTAACAGTCACTTCTTTCAGCATCTGGCAACTTCTGTACTCAGCTGCTTCCCAACTCTTCATAGACATGACCACTTCATATTGCTCACTCGGTTCACGAAACCTTTTCTCTCACACTGTAGCTCTTCTGAAACATACAGGTAGAGTAGAGTTTTGTTCTCTAACACGTGAGCACTTACCTGTAGGGCATCTGACTCTCTACCTTGACTGCATGAATCAAAGCAGGGAAGGCTGTCATTTGGGTACTCACCAGCTGGCAGGGGGTATGCCAGGACTGAAGAAAGGTTGCAAGCAGGAGTCAGGCAGGTTGGATGGAGGATGATCATGAAAACACAAACCAGAGCACAGGGAGAGAGAGGAATAAGTAAATAAGCAGTACAGAATGATGCTCAGCAACCCAACAACAGTCATGCAATAGCAGAACGTATTTTATATCAAATCTTCAGCAGGAGTTTGACAGCTAATAGCATAATTATAAAAGATCTTTTATGGCATTCCCCTACTCCTTCCTTTCTGCCACAGAATCTTCTCTGCCATGTATTTTATTTGTTCATGTTCTTGTTGGTTTATTTGGGTTGGTTTTTTTGTACAAAACTTTTGAGTCCTCATTTTGTTTCTTTCAAGTTCATTTGGGTTTTGTGGGTTTTATTTTGGTTTGGGTTTGGTTTCTTGTTTGGGTTTTTTTTGTTGTTGTTTTTCTCTTTTTTTCTTTTTTCTTTTTTTTTTTTTGTGTGAAATGTCAGTGCCATATAAAATGCTTTGCTCTTATCTGGAGCTTAAAGTCTGATGTGAGAGTCTGTCTGCTGTTTTTCTGTCTACAGGGATTCCAATGCTGAAGATAGTATTTATGGGTTATGAACACCTGTCCTTAATTTCCGTCCCCTTACTCATCTATCATCCTGCTCAGATTCTTCTTGGCAGTCTGTTGGTACCAACAATAAAATCTTGGATGGTTTCTAGGCAAAAGGTAAGAATCGCTGGTTTTGATTTATAATGGCTGATGTACTATGAGGAAAAAAAAATACCTAAACACGTCTTAAACTCCTTAGGTTCCTTCTTGAGGATTCCATGGTAGGATTTTTCTGTTTCTTTTCTCCCTTTATGGCAGTGGTAGTCACAGTAGTGTCAAATTAAAAATGCAGAACTTTTTCCCCCTTGGTTCTGAAAAGGTTCAAATCTTGAAGTCAGACCTCTACGGTTAGTTCAGATTATGAATTCATTCAAATTACAAATTCAGATTATGCCAAATAAGAATGGCTCTTACTTTAGCTAATAACTACATCTTTGGATCTCCCTTTTGGAGAAGTAACAAAGATCTGTCCACTGGTGTGGGCGCTGGGGAAATTGGGTAAAATGAGGGCACTTTCTGAATTGAATGGAAGCAGGATGTAAAGTTTTTTAATTTTTTTTTTTTCTGTTTGTGTCACCCTGTACAATAGCAAGAAGTCTTAGAAGTCTGATGCATCACATTTCATGCCACAATTATGGCATGGGATAGCTTGTTAGGATTATTGACTGTAACTAGAGGTTTTTGCATTGACATCCCTGATTCAAATTATGCTTATTGCAATACAAATTGAAGCTACTAACATCTACATGAAATAATTGCAATGGTTTTGGTCAGGTTCTCAGAACAGTAGTAACTACCTCGCAGAAAGCTAGTTCATGCAACTAATTTTAGTGCTATCTTTAATTTTCTAAGATAATATGGATCAAGAAGCTGATGCTTTGTCTTTGACAGCCATTTTAGATGAAGGTTGGGACCTACTGTGGGAAGCCCAGTGCCACCAGTACCTTGTATTCTCCACTTCTCAGTGGAGGAATTTTTTTTTTTAACTTCCATGTTTTGAATTTTCAGCAAAACCCAACAGACTTCCATTTTAGTAGCTTCACTAAAGTCACCTTGTTAACTTGAATGCTAAAATCCCCCACATTAGTGATTTTTATACGGCTCCACTTTTGCTTACCTGAATGGCACAAAGCAGGAAAATTCTCAATGTGCAGGAGCTGTGTCCACAAATCAGACCTTGCTAAGATGCACTTATTGTAGTATCTGAAAATGGAAATTGAGAATCATATGTCTTTTCTCTTATCAGCTCAAAAGTCTTTCTTTGTATGTTTTTAATGAGAAATTATCAGGAGACATTACAGGTTGTGTAAAGAAAATTCCATTGCTATTCCTGCAGAAAGATAAGCCTAAGTTGACACTACTGGTGAATGATCCCTGCAATGCTGGCTTCTCTTCAGCATCTGACTGCTCTCTGCTGCCAAGACCAGGAGTGGGGCTGGAGCTCATCCAGACCTCCCTGATCCTCAGGGGTGATCGTGGCCTTTAGGGGCTGCTGTCAGTCACTGCAAGTTAACACTGCCTTTAAACAGGACATCAGAAAAGTCAGCCAGTACTGGAGAGACTTACAGTTCACCAGCACTAGTTTCTTATTCATTAAGCATCAAATAAACCTCCTGTGCTAATCAGACTGTAATGCTGCTGTAGAGCCACTTTGGGGGATTGTTGTTCTGTTGCAGCGGTTTCTTCAGTTGGTCTTCTGTATTATTCACAAATGTTATTTTAATTACTCTTTGAAAAAAATCAATGAGTTGGGTCGGGTACAGTTGCAATAAGTATAATAGAAGTGAATGTTGTGACTGGATAATGGTCTCCTGCTTTGAAAATAAACATGTCATCATCACCCTTGATGTTTATTTTCTATAAACACCTTGGCTTCATTTTGGCATCTCTCTTGCAGGGGGAGACTGTTATCCAGTCACAGTACTCATCTGCAGTGACATTCTTACTTAATTATGATAGTACATGTGATCTGGTTGTATGAAATTGAATTTAAATATTTAGAGGTTCATCTACACTAAGGTATTTCTAGTTTGTAAATATGGCAGCAGAATCTGCCAAACTACAAAGTTAAAAAATTGTTTCCCCAAACAAAATGTGAAATGATGTCTCTCTCCAAAGTCTCTTGCTGAATAATATCCAAAAGACTAATCTCAAACGGCTAGATTTAACAATAGTTAAATGTTGGTGTTTCTGAAAGCTGGTGTTTCTGAGGGGAATATAGCCTATTTATTTTTAAAGGTTTGGATTTTTTTAAGGGTTTACATTTGTGCTAGAGCATTTTTCAAGCAGTGCTTACAAGCTTTAAATGTACAATATTAAAGGTTAATATCTACACTAAGAAGAACCATCAGACATCTCTCAGACTGAAAATCGCTTGTTTAGCCAGCCCTCCAGAAATGATAAGTCTCTCACTTGACAGGCAACTGCCAGTCTGGCAGGGCACTTCACCCAAAAGGCTAAGGGGAGCAGTTTTCCCTCTCTCTCAGGCTGATTTGTCCCACACAAGAAAGCACTAAGCTTTTTTGTTGCAGAGCACACCAGCAACAGGCATCTTCACAGTGACCACGCCAGTGTAACAGGGGAGCAGCTGAAAACCTGAGACGTTTTAAGCCTGTCGCATTTGCCTCCCAGGTTAGAGGGGCTGCTTCCAGCCAAACCAGAAGCACAGGTGCCTGCCATTTGAGTTGAACTGTCACACTCTGAATAAATAGCTCAGCTACCATAGCTGACCCACCCTGCAGGGAACACAGACCCTGCTATCAGGTAAAGGCAAGTGGTTTCCCTCAGTTAAGAGTAGACTAGAGCTACAAAGGCTTCAAGTGTCCGCTACCATTAGATCACCTCTGGGCTGATGGACTTTGGCTTCTTTTTACCTTTTCTCGGAAAGGTACAGACATCAGGGGTGCCCAACATCCACCTCTGTGGCAGTGACTATACTCTGAGCAGCCTTCGAGCCATATGGAAGGAGGCCAGGGAACACAAAGGTGTTGGCAGAAATGCTCTTCACAGTCTTTCCCTGAGTGGGTGAGAAGCTCTCGTATCTGTGCCACAAGTGGTTTGAGTGGGGTTCAAATAGCCACTTTCTAAAAGGCATCTGAGACGCACCTCCGCTTCCTTTACTGGCGCTGTGGCCGTATTCCTTGTGGTTCTGCTGTGAAGACTATCTGTAGCTGAGGAGGTTGTGATGGGCTATCAGAGAGGAAAACATCATCACAGATCCCAGAGCGGCCTGTCAGCTGCATGCTGACTCCTCACTCGGCCTCCCAGCAGTCAAGCAGCATTCTCTTGCCCCTTATAAATTAAAATCTTGTCTTATTCTGTTGATCGTCTTTGGAGAATATAAAAAAGTGACTGTTTTGTTTCCTCTTCACAGGCACTGAAGTTAACCAGGCAGCCCAAAGCACCTGTGAAGGTATAACTACAGAGATGGCCCATGTCACAGTGAATGTATATATGTACTATACTGTACACACAGACAATTGAGACAACTGGGTATTTGTGAATGTTGCTTCAGTGCATATTTTATTTTTATATATATATATTAAAAAGATACCTGTTAAGTGCCTTACAGATGCATTTTTGGCAAAAGCGTTGTTTCCAGAAGCTACTTTGTTGGTTACTGCAGAGGTTGTACAGTATTTTGGAGTCCTTTAGTTTTTATTTTTCTAACGGAGTGAATGGTCATGACTAACAGCTGTTTCTTCTATTGCCCCTGCTTTGAAGCCAGGGTGCACCAGCTGTAAGACTCTGTTTTAAACTAGCCAAAATGACCAGAAGCTTATCCCACTGCTGGCTTACCTTGGGGAAGAGCTTTCTGAAGGTTTTTTTTCCAGGACTGACTTGAATTTTTGTGTGACTCTGTTACACTCCCTAGTCATATGACTGTGACATGCCTTTTTCTTCTGAGTTTGTGTATACTCAGCATGGGGCCATCCATTGGATAGAAGCTGAGAAGCATGAATTATTTGCATTTGTTGACACAGTTGTCTAGACATTCCTTCAAAGTTAATGGTTTCTCAAGAAAATTCTTTCAATTCCATTGTATGATATTGTGCCATTGTATATCTTAAATGCCTCATAAGCTTCTTCAAAGAAATGGTCTGGTGCTTGGGTTATGAGTGAAGTATTTGTGTTTGCAGCTAGGAGATCTTTTATAATTTACCCTGAAGAACACAAATTCTTGTTTTTCTTTTCCTTCCCCTGATGCAATGCATGGAGATCCGCAGTGACAGAATTTAGGATGCTAATATTCAGCAGAGCCTTTATTGTAGTAAGCCAAGCTATGTTTTCTATATTGCTGCATTGTTAATGAATAATAGCTTGTGAGGACAAGAAAGTTGACAATATTTTTTTTTCCAATTAAAAGGATTCTTTTAGCAACAGCAACGCTGTCTTAGCTGATTTGACAATCAGTCACAACTTTTTTAAAAGTAAAATGTTACTCTTTTTAATAAACTTACATGAAAAAGAATACAAGATACTATTTCTAAGAGGAGTGTTAAAGAGAAAGGAATACAGGCATGTACTTAAAAATATAGTCAGCACTGCACCTTGACCAGGAGACTTGGATGCCAGAAATGTACTCTAGTCCAGACTCTGAAGTGTGCCCATCCGCAAAAACTATGCTGGCAATTGTGCATTAAA
Source organism: Microhierax caerulescens (assembly GCA_035590215.1). Taxonomy (NCBI): domain Eukaryota; kingdom Metazoa; phylum Chordata; class Aves; order Falconiformes; family Falconidae; genus Microhierax; species Microhierax caerulescens. The sequence continues at coordinate 14,138,858 of JAVJGJ010000001.1, read as the reverse complement.
ACATTAAAAGGAATGAAAGAAACAGGTCAAAGTGGGATCAATATAAATGCAGAAGTTCCATGTGTGTCACGGTTAGCGCTGCAGTTAATGGTGCAACTGAGTGCAAACACCTAGGAGCAGATCTTTAGCAGATGTAAATTATCATAGCTCTGATAAGACTATAGCCATTTACACAAGCTAAAGATCTTTTGTATGACAGTAGGCATGTGAAATTCCTTTTGCCTTTGTAAAATAATCTGTGTTTGGTTTACCTAGTCTGTTATTCCTAGTCCATTACTCCTGTGAACAACAGGAAAGTAATCTGGTACCAATTGTCAGTGCTTTACCTGGTGGCCAGTCAGTTCAAGACTGCTCTGTTGTCACCTGTGAGAAAAACGACTGGGAGCTGACAGCATCACTTTGTTCAGCATTATCACCAATAAAATGACCATGTAACAAAGGTACGTGGAGGTGGCAACATGCTGGATTCTTGCGTTCCCTGGCGGGGGATCAGGCTGTGCACACTGAGCAGGTGGGGGGGCTGAGGGACCCGTGTCCCCCAGGGCTGCGCTCTGCTCTCACCAGCCAGTGATGCAAAGGGCAGCGGGCAGCGAGCTCACGCTTTTGATGAGCACACCCTGAGGTAGCACAGTCACATCCACCAGCAGGCCAACCTGTCAGGTAATTGGAGAGAACAACACGCGTGTTCTTGGACCAAATTCAAGGTTCCCCTTCTTTAAACCTGCTAACCAGTAACTGGCTCCACATGGGGGAAAAATCCTTTGTCTGGGCTTAAAAACCCTCCTTGCAGCGGAGGACAGTGTGGTTTTGTTCTGCTTCCATAAACCTGAACTTGCAGAGTATATAAGGACTTAATCCCAACCCCACTGAAACCGATGACTCTTTCTGTGGGTTTTGAATGGCAAAGCAACAGGCCCAGAAAGAGCGGTCACTTCTTTTAAGGATGTAGGAAGACTTCATGCATACAGTAATGTACCGTGGTTGTGTCAATGCCAAGTAGTCAGAGCACTGCAAGTACCCCTTCTGAGCTACCTCTACGTAGTGAACCTCCAACTTCCAGTGCATCAAACAACTCGCTTAGATCCACTGAACACATCCTTTTTTCTTCATTATTTTTTTTTCTGTGTTACAGAATATTTCAAACTGGTTTACGATGGAGTTTTGTTAGAGCCTTACAAAGTCCTTGTTAATTGTTTGGGGCAGCCTAAATGCTGTGTATGAGTGTTGGAGGTGTTGATCTGAAAGGAATATAAAGCAAAACTGAAATACATATTTTAAATCCATACTTCATTATGCATATCAATTCTGTTACGTTTAAAGACTATTAAGATGTTTGTTTTATGACTTGTTATTATGCCTACTTGTTATTATGTCTTTAATAAACAGAATGGGTTTGAATTTCATTTTGTTAGTAGGAAAACAAGATAAAATTACTTATCCTGTAGGTTGACTTTTACCTTTGTTACCTATGTTTTGTTCTTTTGTGGGTAAGCTTTCAAACTGTTTGCTTGTTCTTAAAAAAAATAATCTGTGAACTGTACTGAAATATTTTATGAACTAAATTTGGAGAAAGAAAATCCTCAGAATACTGCAAATTATCACTGACTGAAAATTAATTAATTGAACTCCTCCATTTTTTCAGTACAGGGTTAGAACAGTTCTGAATCAACTTCTTGGCTTTAAATCTGAGAGATACCTGGTACTGAATATAATCAGGCAAAACTGATGGTAAATGAGAACTTTGCCTATGTTAAAACATAAGGATTTTCTTGATTATCAACACTTCTTACCTTCTGTGTATCTGTACTCCCATCTAATGATAGCAGAGGAAAAAATGTCTGAACAATAAAAGAGCACTTCAGAGGTCACAGGGAATCCTAGCACTTTGTGTTGGGTTACTCAAATATTTTGTTTCCCATTTTTGTGCACTAAATTGAGAAGCTTTTGATGACCTCAGTAATAGGTCTAAGATAAATCACTTTTTATGTAGTTAAAATCAAAACTGTGGTTGTGTTTTTTCTTATAAATCCTTTAGTTAATGCAAATAGGTTATATGACGGAAAAGGCAATCTCAGCAGATGCTGCACGGTTGTGCTTGTTCGCAGAGCGAAAGGAGAGTGATCCAGCAGCTTGGTTTTACAGAAGTAGTCCCCTACGTTATTCTGGCAGTCAGGGAGAGAGGAGCCATTAGTTTTATTTGTGTATGGTTTTCTGTGGAAATATCTTGACAGCAGGAGGTTAGAAGGCAAGATGAAATATTGTCTGTCTGCAACCACATTTATTTATGTGCAAGTGCATACGTGCATAAGAAATGAGTGGTTATATATGTAGAAATTGCTAGAAAGAACCAAGTCCCTGGTATACATTTTTTTTGCAAGACTGCATATGGAGAAAGAGCTACTTTTTTGATGTTACTCTGACATTAAAAATGAAATTTCAGACACTGAATTGTTTTGTGTTGAATCATAATCTCATGCAGAATCTTTACAGCAGACAATCGCAGCATTGTATTTGTAAACTGTAGACTATTTTGCACTTAAATAGATGTTGATGCATTTGGGAATTACAACACAGTTAAGGGCTAAATCATAGTTTCTCCAAGTTGTTATAATCCAAATGCATTTATATTACTATTATTATAAAGTGCCAGAAACACATACAGTCCCTCGTAAACACATTAAATAGACAAGAGACTAAATTCTGCCCTTGGTTACACTTGCACATCTCCAGTGAAAGGGCTGTTAAGCTGCAGAGCGGTCTCCCTAGGGAAGCTGTTTGAAAAGCCCTGCCATTGTTCTAACAAAGCTCGGTGATAATGTCGCACATGATGAGAGTAAATGAAGAGTATTTTACTTTAGATTTGATGGCCTGCCCTTTCCAGCATCTAACAAACTGAATCTCTTTTGTCCCTATTTCCATGGGTAGTCCCCATCTTCCAGACTAAAACCACGTCATCATAACAGAACGATGTCAGAAGGAGGAGGTTGTCTCCTCTCTGCCATTTTCTCGCTTAAACCACGTTACCCCTTGTGATCATTAGACGGTGACTTCTTCGAGGAGGCATTTTTAATTAAATCCTTCAAAGTTTATGTGTACGGTTCCTGTAAAATTCTCGTTTGACAGGGAAAACACCCTGCCCGATGGCAAGTAATCTCCTGGGTCACCACGGACAAGGACTGCGCAGTGGCTTTAGATGTGCAGGACTGGAGAAAGCAATGCCAGGAAATGCAGGTGCGAGGCACTGCTACAGGCAGGTTGCTTCGTGCTGGCATCTCGAGCTGCAGCAGAGGTGATGAAAGCAGCCTCTAAATTGTTCTCTTGCCAGAAAGGTGGAGAGTGAGATCTTCAGTGAGAAGTGAAATTAAATTTGTTAGTGATTAAAAGGACAAGAGAGATTTGTTGGAAGCAATTGGTGCCAATGAGGCCTCTCGGCTGCTCCCCTAAGCAAATTGCAGTCTCAGTGGAATATCAGCTTCTCAGTCCATCAAACTGCAGTAATCAAGTCTGGAGCTGATGGGAGCATGAGTCACCACTTAATTTTCTCATCAGCAGAGGCCAAGTTTTCAAAATATTTTTAGATGCGTTTCTGCAGAGATTTCTGCCAGCTAGTGACCTATAGAGTGACTGGAAAATGAGCAATAGCTGCTGTTGAACCAGCTCTGGTCCCTGCCACCTGCCCTACTGACTGCTCTTTTGGGCAGGGAGGGCAGGCAGGGCAGGCAGATGGATGGCCTTTGGCATCGTTACACAGGAAAGAGCCCCACTGAGTTGATCCCAACACCTGAATTTGTTAAGTAATAACATAACCTGTTCATTCTCAGGCTATCTGGTAGGTTCAAATCAACTCTTGCCTCATGTGTTGGCAGCCCAGCCCAGAAGCAGGCGTGAGATTAGAAATGGATCGTGATGCCTGCTCAGAGAGACAGCCGGTACTGAACAGCTGCAGCACGCAGAACAGGCCGTGCATCCCACGGATCCCATGCTGGTGTGTACTGTCCGCTCTCTACCTGTGAGTAAGGTAACTTCACAGTTGCCACCTGGCGTAACCGTTTTCCACCCAGTTAAGAGGAAGAAGAAAAAACGCCTCTTTGGATGGCATCCTCTGTGGGTGAGCTCCGTCTAGTATGATTGTAGCAAAATCAAAGGCTTGCAGATGTTAGCATGCTGATGTTTGTTCATCTTTCTGTAAGAGAAAACAGTATTTATGGTCAGTTTTCTTATGAAAGTTCCAAATTCTAAGAGAAGACAGCTGTCTTAGAAGAAAATGGGCGGTCTCAAAGGAAAGACTATTTCATTGATAGGATTAAAAAAATTACAGAGGTCATATGAAAACTGGCCTTTTGCCAGAAGAACTGCAGGAAATAAAATCTGAGAGTCCCGTGACAATAATTGGGTATGAAGTTCTATTGACAAAAGCTTTTGCAGTTCTGTGCTCCCTTCATTTCTTAGCATTGTGACTGCAGCCCTTCCCCACCGGTGTCCTTTGTCTGCTGCACAGTCCATACCCGGTATGTTACAGAATTCTGTCTTATCTCCTGGTGCCTTCCATATGTAGTTTTGCCACTTCTTGTCAACACTTTTTAATGAAATAAGTGATAAAATGTCTTTTTGCCCCATCTTCAGCCTAAATCCCCACACACACCCTTTTTTTTTTAACTTCTCCCAGTTAGCTGTCGTTAACTGAACCTGTTGCTGTCGTCACCAAGACATCCTCTCATCTGCTTGGAGAGCATCTCTTAAAGAGGCTGTCTTCTTCCAGACTCCAGCCCATGCCAGCATGCAGGATAACCGAGAGCGAGAAACTAGGGCAGCTTTCCAAGATACTGCCTGGGGAAGCAGAAGTCAGGTTTTTGTGCTGACGCTGAAGGACTTTACCCATGCAAATTATGGTTCTCGTGTTCTTCATTAGGACTTGCAGCTCCCTGGGATGGAAACATCCACATGTGTGTGGGGCTGCAGCTCACCAGTGTATCAGTTGCAGTCACTTGGTCCTCTGGGCAATCCTGTGCCACCGCATGATATGTTCTGTCAAGTTCTGCAAATTCTGACTTGTTCTGTGTCGTAATGTTGCTTTAACTTAAGAGAAATTTTGGGAGAACTTCAATATTTTTCTTTATAAAAATTACAAAAGTCTTTTTTCAGGGAAATATTTTAGATCGTTGTCTGAAAAGTTAACTGTGTTTTCCAAACAGTCGTTCAGGACTAAAAAAAGATGAATGTAGAGTATGTAGGTCACACATTCACTCTGCCCCTTCCCCAAAACATACATGCAGTCTTTCAGGTACTCCACGGTAAGTTGCCTAAAGCCCCCTTTAAAAAAAACGCTACATCTGTTTAGGTCCGATTCCCTGATAAATAAAATATATCCCAGAGGCATAATAGCGCGCTAAAAATAAGAGTATGACACCATTTCAGCCCGCTAATACGATAACGCTGTTTGATGCCGCTCGTGGAGTGTTAATGTGGGAAGCCTGTATCTTTCCAGCTCGGCTGTCTGCAAGCTTCGCACACAGATCGCTCCCGGAGCCGGAGCCAAATCCCACGGCCGGCTGCGTGAACAGCAGCCTGGGAGCCGTACATCCCCAGGGAGACGGGGGGGTTGCCGCTCTGTGCTCACAAACCCCTCTCTGTCTGGCCCCTCCACGTGTAAAAACAGCTGGGTTCCGGTATGTCAGATCTGGTGTGAGTCGGGGGAGCAGAATAAAAGCGCTGCAGCCCACGGAGCCTGACCTGCATCATGTTTCTGATCAGGTAACACGTGTTTGTGATGTGTAACGCTAAGGTGTAACCCCTCTGATTTTAAAGGGCATAAAGAGCTGTACATAGCAGTGCTATCACATATTGGTGTTCGCAAATGATCTCATTTGAAGTATCTGTTGGGATATCGTTGAAAAACTCAAAATCCTGCTGGTACCAGTTTTTTGGAAGATTTTTAGGTAGCTTTTTTTAAGTAAGGTGCATATTATATGTAGAAAAAATGTTCTCTGTGTAACAGGATGTATGTTAAACCTTTATCCTCTATGCTCTACAATTAAGTATTTTACTTCTTTGTATTGAACTCAACTGAACTGAATTGAGGAACGTGTTTTGCTTGTCTAGCTCTTTTACTTTCAGCAGCAAACTCTGCTAATACATCCCATCTGAATTTTTAGCTTGGGTGTACACATAAATATGCTCCATTTTATGCAAGCAGCAGCTTTCTTTGTTTTAAAAAATAACTTTAGTGAGAAATTTCAATATTTCCCGGTACTACTGGAAGTACAAGTTTAGTCTCTGAAGATGGCATAGTGGTATTCTTTGAATAGCTGCTGCTCGGAATGTGCTTGATTTTTTATTATTATTATTTTTTTTCCCACAAGCCCCAATTTAGGAGTTTATTGTCTTAGCAACAAAATGCTTGCTCTGAACAATCCCAGAAGCATGATACATTAGCGGAAAGACAACAGCATAGCCCGTAATTCAGCTGTTTACAGTTTATGCCTGTTAAAGAAAGAGAAAAGGTTTCCTTTTTAAAACTTGCTGCCATGTTCTGGTTTCAGTGATGCTGAGTAAGGTAAATCATGTTCTTTTGATTAACAGTCAAGACTTGAGTGGTTTTCATTTAAAGAAGACTTTATTAAGCTTTTTTCTCAAATTTATCTTTTTTCTTCTGTTTTGAACGAACTTCCATCTGAAGAAAACTCCCCATGATTTTTTAGCCTACATTAAACAAACAGGAGAATTATTAATTTACTCCAGAAAAAACTAATAGGCTTTGACAAGTAAATCATGCAGATCACCAAGTGTGCTATCTCTTCTGCATATTATTGCTTTAAAAATCGTGATAGTTGTCCTTTAGAAATCAACAGTCAAATCTGTCCTTTGACTTAAGTGAAAAATTTGACCGATGGTTGTCTTGGGCCTTACTTTTTTGGTTTGTTTGCAGTTCAGAAAATGACAGCTGGTGAGCCTGGATTTCTAGCTTCTAGGATTCTATTAATTTGTTCCTTCAATGCATTCTGTTGTGCCTGCATCCTCTGCTCGAGTGGCACTTTGCAACTCAGTCAACGCGGAGACTGGAGGGAACTGGTGCGTGTCAGCAGTCAGCAAATGGCTCAGGGATGCCCTGGTCACCAACTGCCACCAGCGGTGGGGTGTCTGTGTGTGTGCGCCTGTCCAGGTGTCACTTTGTGTGCCCCTCTGTGCCTGTTTGCCTGTGGGAGGGGGGTGTCTGGGTGTGCCTGTCTCGGTGTGTGTGTGTGTGTGTGTGTCTGGGTGTGTGCCTGTGTCTGGGTGGCTGTCTGGGTGCCCATGTGTCTGTCTGGGGTGCCCATCTGTGTCTGGGTGCCCATCTGGGTACATCTGTGTCTGGGTATGTGCCTCTGTCTGGGTGCCCATCTGTGTGTTTGGGTGCCTATCTGGGGGGGATGGGGGGTGTGTGCCCACACAGGCGTGCCGGTCTCAGGTGTGTGTATGTCTGGGTGCCTGTCTGGGTACGTGCTCATCTGTGTGTTTGGCGGTGCCTGTCTGGGGGTGATGGTGTCGGTGTGTGTGCCTGTGTCTGGGTGTGCACGTGTCTGGGAGCCCATCTGTGTGTCTGGGTGCCCATCTGGGGACATCTGTCTCTGCCTGGGTGCCCATGTGGGTGCATCTGTCTGTGTCTGGGTGCTCG
>JAVJGJ010000001.1:14101149-14130295 GCA_035590215.1 Microhierax caerulescens | reverse complement strand
CCGCGCCCCCCCCCCCGCCACGAGGGCGCCCGCGCCCCACACCCCCACCCCCCCCCCCCCCCCAGCAGTCCCCGCCCTGGGCGCTGCCCGCCGGGCCGGCCCGGGGGAGAGCGCCGGGCCCGGGCGCGGCCGCCATCGCCGGGGCAAGGCTGCCCTCTGGCGGCGGCGGGGAGCGGGGGCCGGGGCTCTGTTGGAGTTACATGGGGAACGTGTGTCCGGGCGGCGGCCCGCGCCGGGCCCGGCGGTGAACTCGGCAGGCGTGGAGCGTTTGCGCTCCATTAGGCGCTGGGAGCGACCGGTGGCGCTTCACTAGACTGGGTTAAGTGGTTTTCTCCGGTTGGGGCCGTGCATTCGCACAATACGGACCAGTGGGTCACCTCTGCGGCCTTGCCCTTGGCGGCAGCCACCTCACGTCCCTCACACCTGGGCACCTGCCTGCCGCCACCTCACGCAGGGCGGCGCGGACGCGAGGCTGCTCTCCGGCTCGCCTTTCAAACAGCAACACGCTTCCTCCACAACAAATCATACTTTGACATTAGAAGGTGGCAGCCTGTAATGGATACTGCAATCCGAAGATTCAGAGAGGCTCCCTGTGATCTTTGTCCTCAGCCGAGCAGGCTGGAGTCTCTCATCCCTCCTACGCGTTATTTGATTGCAGTACGTAACCTTGGATGTACTAATAATCATTAGTCAGAGCTGATAGATCCTTTATGGGCCTGCCCTGCTTGGGGAGGGAGACATTCTCTACAACAGCAGTTAATCAGCCAAACCTGCACTTAAATATACAGTAAAATGTGGTTGCAGACACGATCCTTCATACATTGTATAACAAAATGCTTTATTGAGAGAGCGGCGTGCACGCTGGCGAGGGAGGGGGCCTGCTGGAGCAGCGTGGCATCAGGAGGGAGCCAGGAGAGACCCCCAGCAGCTGGCGGGCCGAGGGCAGGTGTGACTCCCCGGGTCTTCCTCTGCCCTCTCGTAGGTGATGTGGTGCCTGGGAGGAGCTGGCAGGGGAGAGGGGAGCCCTGCGGAGCTGCCCAGGCATGGTGACCTGTGGACTGAGAAGGTGGCAGGGGCAGGGGAGGGGGCCCAGCTGGCCTGGAGCGGTGAGGGGGCTGTTCAGTTGCTCACCGGCTGGGCAGGTTGGGTTGCTGCTGCATCGTCGGGTTTTGCCTGTCTTTTTGCAGCCAAACATTGCAGGAAGTGTTAGAGCATCTCCTTTCTACAGGCGTTTCTCGTTGATACTTAAATCTAAGTGAATAAATGACACACGCATCTGCAGCTCCACCAGGAAGCTGGCTGAAGCAGGGGCAGACCCTCAAGGGTGACAGACACATCCTCACCCCTCAGCAAGGCATCATCTCCCTGTGCTCAGCTTGCTGGGGGGTGTGCTGAACGTTGTACTCTCCAGGTTCCTGGCCTTACTGCTTTGCCTCCCTTGGTTAGTGTGATCTTACATAACTGCAGAAACTGTGCCAAAAAGGCCAGCCAAGCCATCCAGCCAGGTCTCCATAGTGCCTGGGGCCTCATCCCACACTGCTGTGTGGGGGAGCGCTGCCTCTGCTGAGAGCCTGGGCTTACACCTCCCTGCTGATCATGGCAGCTGGGGCCCCGTGGCTTGTCACCCATTTTGGAGCTGACTGAATCAGTGCATATTTGGCTTTTTTGGTTTACCAGTGGCAATTCAACCAAGGAAATGTCCACGATGACTTAACTAAGCTTCAAGCCAACTGCATTGCTTAACGCAACCTCTCCATGTCACATTTAGTGCTACTAATGCACTGGAGGGCTGCCATCCTCTGCTAACTGTAGTTGTGGTGGGCATCTTTAATAAAGCAGATGCAGCATTGCATAAGATGACATCTCTGAAGCAGAAGGGCAACAGATTTATGGAAGGGCTTGATGAGGGGCAGAAACAAGTTGATTTCAGATACCATGAAAAAGCAGTAAGAATCAGCAATGGTGTTACACACTCAACATGGAGGACTGATGGTTTAGGAGCAGTGGTTTATATTTCTGTAGATCAGAGCGAAAGCAGGAATCACAGTGATGTGAGGTGGGGAAAATGAGGATGCAAGTAAGGGTGTGATGAATGGGCATGTCTGCATGCAAATCAGTTATTTCAAAGTTGTTGACGTTTTGATTTTGAGTTAGGATAGCTCAAGCATCATAGTGGCATCAGAGGATTTAAGCCATAGGATTTTTCACTGTCAAAAATGTGTTTGATGTTTGTTTGGCCGGTAGGGAAACAGACTTGGGATAGGTGTGCATTGGAGCAGAATGTGAGCTGCTTTCCACACCTTTGGCCAGTAATTCTGACCCAAAGCCCTCTCACTTTGCTGAGGGATGGCAGCCTAACATGGGCTATGGACGCCTGCAGGCTGGCCCGTGCTGGAGGAACTGAGATCCCCCAGTTCCAGCAGAGTATCTGTGGCCAACACTATCTCATGCAACTAGAGGTGGAAATAAAGCAAGTCTTTCACTTGTCTCTCCAGTAATATTAGAATGGTTTGTGCCTTTCTTCTCCTAATTCTGTCTTTTTTTTTCTCCTAAACCTGTTCCAAACATGAGTACAGATGAATTTCCATACAGAGCAAGTCAGTTGACAATGGGGGAGTTTGAATGGTTTGGCTTTTAATAAATTAATCAGTGCTCATGTTTTTAACAGCTGTAAGAGATAAAACCTCCATCCCTCTTGTCATGGCAACTACAATAAATGAAACATCATTCAGAAGTCAAGGGAAAAAAACCCCACAAGCACTTTAGGTCTCAGCCAAGTCCGCAAAGTAGCAAAACTCATTACTAATTCAAAGAAGCTGTGTCCCTCAGAGCTCACCATTGCTGGTTTTACTACTAATAATACTGGAGCTGCATAAATTTAATGGAAGGCAGAGTTTGGCAGAAAACAAAGTGGTATTGCAGTGCCGCTGTCCTCCTCAAACATCTCCATGAGGCCTTCACTTGCTTTGGTCAGCCTGGCAAGGAGTGGTGCTGGGTTGTGGGGAAAGGGCTGGGGAGAGGAAGGTTACAGTCTTATAGCTATAGCAGTCTGGTGACATTAAACCTAGACAGAGAGTGGAAGAGGCCATAGGTATTTGTAATTTATTCATAAACAGCTATGCCATCATAAGAAACTTTTTAAAATAATATGTGATAGTTCTTTAAATATTAAAGAGTTTGTTGGCCTATTTTCTCAGTTAATTAGGACCTTTTTTTTTTTTTTTTGGCTGCATTAACAATGACTTGAATGCAGTCTGATTTAGTTGCTCCACAGTTCAGCTACACTGGGTTACAGAAACCTGAATTCTTTCTAAGGCGCATGACACAGGGGAGGAATGCCACTGTAAGTGTGTAGACCTGCACTTAAAAACATGTAGACTTCCTAGTAGGTAGTGCTTAGGCTCGATTTATTGAACATAAAACCATTCATCTGGCATCCTTTCCAGTCCTAACAAATGTCTTCTCGATTACAGCACTACCCTTGGTTACTCTGCAGTGAAAGGGCCATGGTGTGGCTGCCATTCTTTTCAAAGCACAGTGGTTAGCAGCATGAAGCTCATCTCTGCAAGCCACATTTGTGAGTACACTTCTTTTCTTACTCATTTATTTTGCCCAAGGCTTATAGGCCTAGAAGTTAACTCGATAGAAATTTGGCTGTGTGTGTAGCGCAGCGTCGTGTCACTAATCACAGTACAGCAGTATGGTTGGAAACCAGCTCTTTCTGAGCACACATAGAAGGCACTGTTAGCAACAGATGCTCTATGTTCATCATGCTGTAGGGGTCTGAATAGGAGAATTCATCTGTGTCCCACCTGTCTCCTCTGAAGGCAATGGCAAGGTAAGGCAGAATATGGGAGCAGAGCTTTGACTGACTATCAAGCATGAAGATGGCCATGGGGGCTTCCTGACAGAGGGGGAAGTTGTCACTGGGAAGGATGTGTGAGCCACCAGTGTCCTGCCATTATGTGCTCTAGCTCAGGGGAGATTGCTGTGGGCTGCGAAAGAAGCTGCAGCACCAAAGTCTGACCCCCCGTTACACAGCTTGGGGACCATCTGAGTCCCTCCATTCTAGAAAAGGACACCAGAAGGGGTGACTCCTGCTCCCTGAAAGAGTCTAAAATTCTCATCTCAAGAGGATTGTTATCAGGACTATTTCTGGCTCTTTCAAAGCTGCAGTTAAATAAACCTTTACCCTTGTGGTCATCACCTCTCCTTCTTGGAAGGTGTCCAAGATCTTCATGTTTTACCAAGGGCTGTTTCAGTGGCTTCCTGCAGAAAACCATGTGGTCAAAGAGAAGTTTTCACAAACTCAGAGTACAAGGATGCCGTTAACTTTCCACACAGCTTTTGCTGAGCATCTCCAGAGTGACCTGGGAAGGGTACTTCTCAGTGCGTGTTTCTGCACAGAGTGTTACTGAGCTGACTTGAAGTAAAAGACTAAGTAAATGCTGGCTGTCAGGCTTCAACAAGCTTCCTCATCAGGTGCAAATGGACAGGAAAGATTTTCTTCCATTTGCACCTGATAAGGAGGTATGTTTCTTCCCCAAAAGCTAGTGTCCGCCACCCTGTGCTTTGCTCCCATAGATAAATTCGGTGTTCTTTGGATCAATGTTCTCCACGAATGAGTTACTGCTTTTTATTTTCAAATTGAAACTTAAAATCTACTGGCAAATATTTTGTCATCTGAGAGATATCAAGTACACAGAATCAAACCAGCAAGCTCCTAAATGAGAATGGTTGGGTTTATATCAGGGGTTTCTAGTTCCTAAAAAGAAATACAATAGTAGAAACTTTTACTGAAGTTAAACAGGAGACAATACTACAGCGCAGAGGAAGAATTTCTATTTTTGGCTACACCCTTAAGGCAACAGAGGAAGTATATGTCATGGCTGCCGTGACAGCTAATGAGCAGAAATACAATATTAATTGCAGTAAGTGTAACAAGCTGAACAGTCTATCAACTTCTATTTTCTTAGCAGCTGTAGTTTAGATACTTTTGGCTAACACCTCTGTCTGAACTGCCTGCTTCAAGTTTGTATACCTATATGGCAGCACATAGAGGAACTACACCTCTAGATGTAGACGTTCAGGTGATTGTCTTCTTCCCGCTGCTTGAGGGGCTGACCCAGTTGTACTCGGCTTGCACCAGCACGAAGCCGTTCTCCCGGATCTTTCGGAAGTGGATCACCTCCCCGTTTTCTCTGACGGCGATGATGTTAGGGTCTGGCTCGCTGAAGGAGACCTCCGTCCGCTTGTGGCAGTGCTGGGGACAGACACAGCGCACAGCAGCTGCCAGCGCCAGGCCCAGAGCTGCGGTGCAGACCAGGAGGATGCCCAGTTGGGCTGCAAGGAGTCGGGTTCCTCTGCCAGGCTCTTCCCCCTTCCCAGGAACAGCAGATTCAGGAGCTGCTCTGGTCACCCATGGCAGGGTGTTCCCACCCACCTCTTCCTCCTCGCCCCTGGCATCTGCCTCCTCTGGCTGCGGTGCTGGCTTTCTTTCTGCTATTTGCCTTGAAGCCGATGACAAATTGCCAGCAGCGTCGGCATCACCAAACCAGGCTGTTGTCACAGTGGTGTCACCCAGGTGAGTGTGAACATATGGTGCAGAAGGAGACACTGTCACACGTGGGGAGGCTTTCAAGATGGCTCCACTCTTGGTATTGGCCTTTGAAAGCAAAAGCATGACAAGGTGTGCAGAGAGGGAAGGGAAAGGGGGCTGATTAGATGCTCACAGCCTATGTCGTGATACAGTTCAGCTCTGTATTTCTGACACCCAGGTGTCCCCCTGGCCTTGGAGTAACCTTGCTGTATCCCCTGGTTACTCAGTAGTTTTAGAAAATGAGGCAGATTCAGTGCCACTCCATCTGTGTCAGAATTGCCACGAGAGGGACAAGGCACTGGGAGCTGGTCCCAGGGGGGCAAAGCAGAGTGGGTGGAGGGGACAGAGGTGAAGGGCACAGGCAGAGAGGAAGGTCCCTGCTCTGCCTAAGAAAAATTCTGCAGCTCCCGTTGAGGCAGTGACAGCAGTAGCATTTTTCACAGGCATTGTTATCACAAAAAAAATCACTTAATAAACAGTACCCCCCTTGAGTGGTGCCAGGGCAATGCTGGAAGGACAGGCATGATCTCCTCAGCCAAGCTCCATGTTTAGGGTCACAGCAGACCCACTGGGATTCAGTATTGCCCTTCTGAAGCTGTGGATGGAACCGTGGAGCAGAGGGACCCAGGAGGCTTGGGATGGTCTTTGACATCAGCATTTTGGGGGCAGTCACCTACTACCTGTGAACTCTACCCCAAGCCCATCTTGCTTTCTCATTCTATACAGCCAGTTTGAAACCTGCTGCCTCAGAGTGCTGCTTAACCACCCATTTTTGTGGTAATGACTCCTGTTCCTAGGGGCTCAGTTTTGTGCCGTGCACCTTATTTTATCTGTCACAAAATGACAGCCAGTCCATGCCTGTTCTGCAGCCCAGGCTTTGCTGCAGATATCATCCAAGCCTTAACGGTGAAACCGGCATACAGTTTAGGAGGTCCCCAATGAATTTTTCCATTCCTACTGTGCACCTGAGCCCCCATCCAAAACCTGGAAAATGTACTGGATTTTTTTCTTTGGCTCCACTGAGATTTGGATCTGGCCCTCAGTAGCTGGCACCTCTCCAGCCTGTCCAGCCCAGCAGGCTTTTTCACACATCCATTAATTACACCAGAGAAACTCTCACCCTCTACCATCATTAGCAATTTCTAAAGCTTGCTGGGAAGACAGTGTGACAGGAGCATAAAGCTGAGGTAGGAGACCTGGCAAGCTGTGAAGTGAAGTAGGGGAGGGTCAGAGTATTCTTTGTGGAAGAAAAGGCTTCTGAAGGTGCTGGTAAAATACAGTGGCAAATAAAAGACTTTCAGTGGCTGAACTGCAAACTGTAAAGTAGCTGGCTGTCAAAGTTGGGACTGCACGTGTATGGATCACTTGCCCTTAAAATGCAAACACTATGCTGTAAGGATATACTGCAGGATTTGGGACTTTAGGATACAAAATGGAATTGCATTGCAAGTCCTTGCCCTATCTCACCCCAATTTTTCCTTTCTGTTTTTTTGTTGTTTTTTTTTACTTCTCTCCATTCTTGCCTAATGTCTCAATAGTTTTATTTTGTTATGCCCTTCTGGTCTTGCCTTGCACAGTAACTGTTCCTTTCCTTTGGTTACCATCTTCTGTCATTTCTCAGGTTCTCTCCATGGCTATGGCAGGTGCCCACGTTACACATCTCTCCTTTACTTGTTCTCAGTCCTCCACTCCTTTCTAAATATTTCTGCCTCATCATTCTCTGCTGTATGGCCCCTTCCTCTTCTATTTTCTTTGAGATTACTTCTCTTCCTCCTGTGCCATCCTGCAACCCAGATCTGGTTCTTTATTTTCCTTGTATTTTTTTTCTCTCCATTCCCTATGTGTAACTCTGTATCCCATGTCTCTAAGTTATCCCTGCTTTCCAGCTTCTCCACTGGTTCCCATCTGAGCATCCTCCTCTCTCTGCAGCCCTGGTATTCTTCAGTTTCTCTCCCTTCTCTTGCTCTCCTTTTCTTTAACTAATTTCTTGCATGCCCTTTCCAGCTCCCACATCTCCTTCCATACATACAGCCACCTCGCTCCCCCAAGGCTGCAGTCCTCTCACACCTTTCTGGGCTTCCTCTCCTGAGGCCACCCTTTCCCAAAAGGCACTCCCACGTACTCATCCCGTCTGCCAGCTCCTGCTCTTCCAACTGTCTCCAGTGAGTGCACCCCACACCTGTAGCTAACCCCACCATCACCTCTGCCTTTCTGCTCCATCCAGCCTCCTAGGCTGACCCTGCCCTCGGAAGGCACATGGCTTCCTTGGCTGTCCTCGGGAAAGCTGAAGTCTTTGACCTCTGGTGAATGTCATGGATGGTAGCTATCCAGCATCTCTGGAAAGGAACAGCCTTCCACGGGAACAAAACATGTTTCCAACACAGTAACATCCAGAAGCCTGCAGTCATGTCTACATATGGAAAAGTTATTTTAGCTTTTACAGGGGCACTCTTAAAAACCCAGGCAGTGGTGTCAAAAGGAAAACAAAAAAGAGATACAAAAACTAATTCCCAGTTAAAGTAAAAAAATAAAACTCTTAACAGTGTCAGTGTAGTTTCACTTATGAGAGCTGCACGGGCTGCTTGGAGCTGTGGTGCAGTAGAGGGGGTTTACCCTCATCTTCTCTTAGACCTTTCTGTCTTCAGAGAAGACATCCTACCCAACCCCGCTGCTTACCTGCCTGTCATCTTTACACGTCAGACACAAGCGTGTGGCGGTAGCACTGGCAATGCTTCCTGCGCTAAGATATGGACAGAGGAAGGGCAGGGTTAGTAAATGAGACCTGTCGCTGCAGCTCATGTGGGAATCCCTGGGCTCTGCACTACTGGAGAATCCCCATCATTTTCACCCAGACTACAAAATGTTGCATGAAAGCTCATGTGGCCCAAACCCTCTAAGAGTTCTGAGCAGAGATCCTCAACCCAAAATTTCATCATTGCTTTTGAATCCTTTCTTCCTTTTCCCTGCAGATGGAGAAATAGGTCTGCTGAGTTCACCATTTCATTGACTATTTGTATGCGCTTCTGGAAAAATACTGTAGCCACTAATAGTTTTTATCACATTTTTTCAGCCACTGGCCGGTCCTCTGCTGGGCTGAGCAGCACAGCGTTGAGTTTTTAAGAGTTGGATTTTCTCCCTGTCACTGTCTGTTGTGTGCAATCTCCAAAGAATTATTTCTTAAGATCTCCAAAAAATGATTTCTCAAGATCTGGGCAAGCAAACACCCTCTCTTCTCCCTGCCCCGAGCTGCAGACACCTTCCTACATGGACCCTCGCTCATCTGTGGGTAAACTATTACTGTTTTCCTTCTCCACAAGGGCTGGAGAAATAGCTCTTCCAACCACCTAGTTTACCTGTCAGAGGTGCTGTAGCTGGAAGTGTCATCCTGGGAGAGGAAACCTCGCAAGGTGTCCGTCATGCGGGGGTCTCGGGTGGGGAGGGATGGCTCCAGCCCCCAGCCGCTGGACCCGCTGCTCCTGCCAGACACAGCCCGTGAAGGGCGGGCTGGCTGCTTCGGTTCCGCAACGGGACGGGCATCTGACCTGACACCAAAACCTGGCTCTGATGCCGGCGTTGCTGCCATGCCAGTGGGGCTGGCAGGCGGCGTGGTGCGCAGGGGAGAGTTGGTGGCAGCCACAGGAGAGGTGGGACCTTGTCCAGCACAGAGAGAAAACAAGCAGGGAGGGAGGAACAGAAGTCTATTGTCTTTGGTTTGTTTATTTCAGATCCCACTCGGTGTTAATGTTTGCCAGGAAGGATCATAACAGTGACTATTTTTTATCTTCATGTCACTTAAAATTAAGTGGGAACCCAGCTGGAAAGTAAAGCAGGAAAACCTGCTGCCTAAATTACGGTCAAGTGAAATAATTAAAACCCAGTCTCGGTGCCATGCTGAAAATGCTGAGAAATGCATCTGATTTGGGTGTAAGTAAATTATTGGAGCATTTTACTGACCAAAGGCTGCATAAATACAACTAAATACAGACCTGAAGGGCAATAGTGACATTTAGAGACAAATGTATTCGCTTATTTAGAGCTCAGTGCTAATTGCACTTGCTTGTCCTAAGGGGCTGAGGTTTTACATAAAGCATGTTGTATTTTAGGTTTTGCATTGGAATTATAAGATCAGGCAGCCCCGTTTGTCTCTCTGGTGCCCTCCTCGGAACTGGCTCTGTCACCTCGAATACTGACCCATACCCTGACTTCAGGGTGTTCACCATGGCCATCGCTGATCTCCCCAGTGGCCACAGGAGTTAAATGGGTCCCACCAGCTTGTTTGGGTCACTTGTCACTTTGATGCTTGCCTGGAATAAGCTTTAAAACTACTCTGAAGGAGTGGTTGGTAAGAAAGCCGTACCTTTGTTTGCCATACCTGTGGGCGGTGGGTCAGCTGGTCCCTGTGAGGGTGTGGGGATTATGGAGTCGGGCTTCTTGCCGCTGCCAGCAAGTGTTTTGTTCTGTCCTCGCTGAGCCACGGTAGCAGATTCAATCTTTGCCCAGTAAACAAAGTATGACTGGACTATGGAGATGCTGTTAAAACATAATTAGGCATTTACTAATTAACATTAGGAATTTACTGGCTGTATGACATTAATAAAATATCCAACTGTTTCACAGGGATCAATTCACAAGGACTGCTTTAATCCAAAGACAGGAGTGATGCAAAAGTATTTTAAAGGATTAGCCCATCACATGTTTTATATTACAAATAAAAGATACCAGGCTCCATAAGAAAGATATAGGGTGAAGAATCACCAGCCATAATCAAGATCAGCCAAAAAAATGTGTGGGAACTTAAATTAAAAAAAACAGAAGAACAAAAAAAAAAAGCTGTTGTATTTGCCATGTTGTTAGAAGCACATTTGGAAAACTTGGACTAGCTCTGCTGATAATCTTCTGTAGGCAGGGATACAACAGTGGTATTTACTAATTAAAACAAGTCAATGTAACTTGTAGAAACAGCAGAATAGGTAGGGAAAAAAAAAAGTCTCTCTGCTTAGCCCTCTGATATTTGAGCCCATCTAACCCTCTGCCTTTTGTCAGGTGCCAAAACTGCATTGGCCAACCTTTAACTATTCACCCGGAGAGCCTTATTTAAGCTGGAGGTTTTGGGAGAATTTCAGCTCGGATTGCTCAGCTGCTTCTGTGAATTAGCTAAGGGGAAAACAACCCGGGTTTTCCTGTGCCAGCTGACTCTTATGAGGCATTTTTAAACCTAACAAGGAGTTTTTCCAGATGCTGTTGATAGGGAGAAAAGGGAGAGGCTATTAGAAATCAGCTTGGAGGATCAAAAGCCAGAGGGTGAAGGAAGCATAAGAGTGGGTGGCTAGGAGTAGGTGGTGTTTGGTTTGGTTTGGTTTGGGTTGGGTTTATTTGGTTGCTTGAGTTTTATGTGTTTTTAATAGTATTTCCTGATCTAAAACAACAGCCGAAAACTGGAAATGCCAAGCAAGCAGCAATATTTCTGTTTCAATGAATTTGTGTTGAATCACGATGAGATGCACAAGCCACATCACTCACCAGGACACTTGTGTTTTGGGGAGCGGCCAAGGATCTAGCCAAGCAGCTTCTAAGTGGTTTTGTAAAGTCAAAATGTAACAATTTAATTTCTTCCAAAATGAAAGGTCTCTGTGCTTCCTCTAGGACAGCCAGTTAGAAGATGTTTAATTTCATTCCAAATCAGAACCAAAATACTTGGATAGTTTGGGACTTCGGTGCAAAATAGAGATGTCAAGTTTTGACCCAGTGCTCCCTCTGTCTTCCTACTGTGAATAATTATGTTTACATATAACTTCTTTTAAAGCCACTCATTTTTAATTATTTTTTCTTCAAAGAAGTGATATACAAGATTATTCTATAGGCAGGGAAGTCCTGTGGGCTGTGTTATTTAGAAAGACAGGCAACATGATCACACAGTTCTCTATGCCTTAATATTTCTGTTTCCTAAGTGCTTATGCTGTCATCTTCCAGTGTATTTATTGTGAGAAAATAGTGACCATGTAAATAAAAAGCAGCACTACCCAGCAGATATAAATAGTGATTTATCTACCAGCTGGGATACTGTTGCAGCATTTGAGAAGTATTTAGCTATATGGGGTTCAAGATACATAAACCACTGTGCTGGACAAGTACAATGGAAAAATAAAGCCAAACCTTAACTAAGAATACACAAATTCTGGTTAGGAACCAGTGATGTCCTTACAAAAACTTGATGTCTCCAATGGGTTGGTCTGGTGCTTTCCATACGAAGGACAGGTTTCTCTTCAGTGACTTGTCCGAGTGGGTGACGGTGTCACCATCTTCAAAGCAACTCAGCAGCTTGGAACCAGGAGGGACGAAGACAAACGTGCCAGTGATTTCATCATTAGACACTTTGCGAGCTTGAAGCAAAAAGCCCATAAAATCCCGGGTGCTCCTCACTGTTACTGCAAGACAAACCAGGGGACACAAAGAGATTTGTCTCATAGTTATGGGGTGAACTGTTTGCAATGGACTTTCCAGTGGTAGCACTGTAACTAAAAGAAAACCCTCTGCAACACCAGCAAAAACATTTTACTGTCTTTGTCCTGACGGTCTGTCTTGGACATGCTGGATGCAGGAGGCCAGACTTTAACTTTGCAGTATGGAATTGCACCCAAAATTTGCTTGAGTCATTTTTTTTTCCCCCTCTCCTCGATGATAAGCTCCGAAGGACATTGCATTAGGCAGCATGCGGCCATTTTCAAGGAAGGAGGTTTGGGTACCACCTCGTAAATATGCAAAAGCTTGAGTGGTGCCCTCGGAGAGGTTTTATTTTACATGGGGATGAGCAGGCAAGCGGCCAGGCTGGGGAGCAGTGCCTCTCAGCTCTGCATCTGCCTTGGGAGCAACGATGCTGGGGCCGGGGCATGCTGCCCAGCCATACCTACGAGTCAGGTGAGCCAGCCAGACCCCTTCTTGCAGTGCAGAGGAGCAGGGGAGGGAACTTTACCCTCTGGAGGTGGCTCTCATGCACCATTGTGGCGATGAGGTCCGGTATGGTCAAGACAAATGGATCCCACCCAAAGCATCCAAACCTACTGGCTTCCTCTAGCAAACAGCTGGTCAACATCATGGTGAAAACCTGGGGTCAGCCACCACCTGAGAAACCTCAGGCCAAGCGCCGCCAGTGGAATCCCTCTGTAAGTATGTTTGTTTCCTCATGACGAGAGAGATGGCGTAGCTCACTGGGGGCAGTTGTCCCTCTTCTCAGCCCCCACAAAGATTAATGCCATCACTTGAGATTAGTTACCATGAATTTTTCAGATGCAGGAATGAGAAGCTATTCCCTACCTGGAACCTTGTCACCTGGGAAGTAGAAGGACATGTTGGTGTGGACAGTGATGTAGTTGTTGCCGGGGCTGTGCAGCTGCACTCTCAGGTGCCTGGGCATCATGTCAGTGCAGGCAGAGAGGCTCGCGCCATGTGAGAAGGCAGCCACGTAGGAGACCAAGCACAGGGTTGTGCATGCCCAGCCAGTGATGGCAACGTGGGCTCTTCTGCCGTCCTCCATCCTATGGCAGAAAACAACGGGCAGGTTCACTTCAAAACAGCAGCTTCAGCTGCCCATGAGCCCCTCTGGTGCCTTTGAATTAGCCGAGTTCTGGAGCTACCCTGCCCACTGCCTTTGAACAAAGGACAATAAATGATATCTGTGGCACATGGAGCCACCTCCGTAATCCACAGCATTTCACATTTTGCTTTAAATTGTTGAGGCCGGGGTTGAGGGGAGGCCGTGCAAGAGGATGCATTTCTTGCAAAGTGGCCCATGAAGGGAGCGGTTGGGAGAGACTTGCTCTAGAAAATCTCGTGGCTCTAAGAGGAGGAGAAGGCTCTGCATGACAGTGCTTAGCACCCTCCGCCATTCCCAGCCCAAACGCACAACTTGATCAACAGGGGAAACATTTACCCTCGGACCCGCAGAGCTGCTGCAGGCCCCATGGCTCGCCGAGCTGGCGCCCAGCACAGAGCCTCTCCCTGCCCGCTGGCGCAGAGCCATGGCCCTGCAGGGACGGCACGTGGCTGCCTCCCACTCTGCCCTGGGGGAGCACGAGGCACCTCTTAGCAGCCCACACGTCGCAGCTCAGAGCTGCTGGGCTGCTAGTGACTGTGGGACCCTTCCCCAGCTGCCCAGCAGCATTCCGGCTTGTCCTTGTTGGTCAGGGCTTGCTGTTGCTGATGAGACAGCAGCAATGCTGACTTTGAAGTGTGCACTGGAAGCGAGATAAATGGGCAGCCCTTTTGGCTAATGCCAGGATTTCTCCTTCTTCTCCAATTTTTCATCCAAGCAAGCATCTTTCCTCAACACAGTCAAAGTTTAATATTTGGTATGCCATGTCTTTAGTACCGCTCAGCTTTGGTGGCTGGAACAAAACACATCTCCAGATTAGCTGGGCTATTGTGTTATTCTGAGTTTTCAGAATGCACTTTTGAAAGTGAAGCTGAAGGACAAGCGTGTGGCATTTATCGTAATGGGTATCGTAAGGCAGGTAGTCTTGCTTTTAACATAGCGCTTTCTAACATCTTCTTGTCAACATGCAGCTTTTCCTGGCTTAGATTTCACAGCAGATGTAGATAAATCCGAGGAAACCAGCGGCTGAGGCGGTCTCGCTTACAGCTCCATCCCTAGCACTTCTGAAACTTGCCAGCTGAGTATAACAAACCACCACCGCACACGAAACGGTCTGTGCCCAGCCTGAAGCAGGGTCAGACGGACGCAGTTTAACCTCCCACAGCTGAGCATCGTGCCACTCCAACCATTTATGTGCCAGAAGATGCCTGTGGGACTCACAGGAGCCTTTGCTAAATATCCCAGCCCCTGCAGGACCAGTGTCAGGATGCCTCCTCTTCGTGGAGTCAGCCTCCGCCTAGGCACACCTAAACCTCCCTCGGTGGATACGATTCCTTGCAGGAGCTCACGGAAGCACCCCGAGCAGCAGCAGCTCTTTCCCTCAGGCACTTCCCAGGCTGCGCTGCTGTTTCCCATCCCTCTCCCAGCCGCCCTCTGCACCCCTTGCAGCTGGAGCACGGGGAGCAGGTCCATGATCCCCAGCCCCCCCCGGAATGGGGCTGCCGGTGCCACTGTCGCTTACCTTGGGACACGTACGCCTGCGGGCTCGCCGCTGCCGCTGCCCTCCCGGCCTGCCGGAGACCCATCCTTTCAGGGACCTTCTTCGCTTTCTCCTCTAATGGGAAGCGCAGCAGCTGTTACTGCTAATACCCACCACCTACGGCAGCTCTCCGGCAGTGCCCAAATCCTGCCTTAATCATATTAGTTTTCCTCTTCATATCCCACCCTTTTTTTTTTTTTTTTTTTTTTAAAAAATAAATCTCCAAGCTTCTGCAATGAAAACAAAGGCAATCAGCAGGGGGGCCAGCAGCAAGCCGCAGGGTTTGTGTGGGACACCCTGGGACTCCTTGGCAGAGGTGCAGGAGGATCAGACTCTTGCTCACCCCGTTACCCTCCCCACACCCCCTGCTTCCATGCTGAAGCTTTGCAAAGCAAAGCCACGTCAGCTCCCTCCAGGCCGTAACCCCCAGGCTGTGCGTGCCCTGGTTCTCACACTTAACAGGAGCTATTTTGGCAGTAAAAGCAGAATTCTGCTAGAAAGGCCAGGTAGGTTCCTCCCACTCACCAGCCCTGCCAGAAGGAGCCATCAACACCCCCCAAACCCACCAGAGCTGGCACAGGGGACTGAATATCTGGTATGTGAGACTGTCCCCTGGCACACAAGCTGCATTTAAATCCAGGCTGCCACCCTGCTCCTTGCTGGAGCTACGCTGCAGCCATGCCAGTGCCTGGCCATGGAGCCAATCCTGTCCCTGGGCTTCCCGGTTCCTCCTCGGATCTGTCTTGTCACGGCAGGCTGCTCTTGTGATGGGGACTCTCAGCTGACCCTGGCCACTGTCACCAGGCTCGCCCCGCTCCCTGCCAGCAGCTCCTTGCTCACAACGGATGGAAATTAGGGTTCAATTCCTTGTCATTATTAGAGCTGCCATCAGGAGATGCCAAACAAATTGCTGGCAGCTTGCGGCCCAGAGAAGTGCCAGAGGAACAGAGGAACAGCCCCATTGGCTGCCTGACTGGCTTTTCTTCAGTCAGCAGACCCTCAGGAGGCAGCACTGGATGTCCGAGGGCCACCAGGACGCGGGCTGGCCCTGTGGTGCAGAAAAGCTATTGAAGATGGGCAAAAGAGCGCTTGGTGCCCTTTAGTCCTCATCTCCTCAGGTAAATGCGTGTCTGACGGCTGAATGAATTCATGCTGCTGCTTAGGCCGCTCTCCCTGCAGGACACCACAAAGCTCTGTCTTGCCCTGTGACTTAAGGACAGACACCAACACCACCTCATTTCATTTCTGCAGCTCCAGTGGTGCCTGTATTCAACGTTGCCTGGGGTCTGACCAGCATGGGAATCCAGCCAGAGTGGGCATCGTGGTGACCTATGCCCGGGGCAGCCCCTGCAAACTGGAGGCAGGCTTGCAGACACCCCACTTATTAGCACTGTTCCCGTCAGCCTGCCCTGGTCTACAGCTGATCCTTCAGATGGGAAACAAGATGCTGGGCTGGCACTGAGGTACCACCACCAACAGCCCAGCTCTTGTTTTTTTAACCAGTTTGAAAGCATGGGAACTGATGGTCCCGGGCTCTCAGCAGCCTGCTCTCCTCTGCGTTTGGAAGAGGTCTTACAGCCACTGAATTTCGAGTTATAATGCAAGTCTTACAGTTTTCCTTCCTTTTGTCAGTGGAAGCAGAGGGTAGTTCAGGGGAAGGGGGGAAGGGTTTGCATTACTGATTCTATTCCAGTTTGTCATTGCCCATACTTTATATAAAAAAAAGAAACTACCTTTGTGCTATATGAAAGACTAATCCTTTCCTGAAACCAGCTGGTCTCTTACAGCCTTTCCTTAGTAACTTTACCCTACACTAAACTATCCCTTGCTGGTAACTCCAGCGTAACAAAGCAGCAGCTCCAGACCTTGGGCAGTCTGCAGGAAAAATGCCAAACACATCGCAGCTGTTCTGGCACAGCGGCCAGGTCTGAAACTTACTTATTGCCGGTAAATATAGGTCGTTGCACTGCAGCATGGCCTTGCATGACATGGTCTTCAGCTGCTGCCATGCGTTGGGCATATATTTTTGTATTGGACCATTTCTCCATGGGCTTCCACCTGAAAAAGGGGGAAAAGCAGCAGCAGAGTGCAGACCCTGAAACTGCGCTGTTGGGTGCTCCCTGGAGCTCTGTGCAAAGTATAGGGAGAAAAGCTTCAAACAAATAAGACCCAGACCCAACCCGTCCGTAAGAGCATGGGATGTACCGCAGGGCAGAGCTGGCTCTGCTGTCTCCCGAAGCTGCGGCAGCCTGGGAGGAGAGCAGGGTGTGCTGCCTGGTGGCGCAGGACGCAGGTTTAGCAGCACCAGTCAGCGGTGCTGCACAGTGCTGCCTGGATGCAGCGTTAATTGCTGGGCTGATCTGAAATACAGCCTTCTGCAGAGCTCATCCTTGCTGCTGGCTCTCAAGCAGAGGAGCTCAGTGGCTTCAAAGCCACCCTCAAACCGAATGTCATAGCCATCCCCTCCTTAGAGATGGAAAAAGCCTGTCACAGCCATTACCGTGACATGAGCATTCTACCAGCAGCCTCAAAACGTACATTTGAATACCAAGTGACAGGCAGATGCTTCCAAAGAGAAATACAGCCCTCTCCATAGCCTCTGGTTGCATCACCCACCAGGACAGCATTGCCTCAGCCTTCTCTGGCCAGAGCTTTGACCTGATGGAGTCACTTGAGCTCAGCCAGGCTCTGCGTATCACTCTGACAATGGGGCCCAGACAGACACGAGAAGACCAGGTGGCACTGCTGTCACTAGAGAGAGGTTTGCCTTTTTTCTGTCATAAATTTCTTTGTTAGTAGGGAGCTTGCAAGAAGGGGACATATCACAACTTAGACCCAGCCTGTTGTTTTCTCAGCAGCACTTGCGTAGTGGATTTTTAGAAGGAAAAAACCCACAGCTGGGATTTAAAAATAGCACTAGGGAAAAGTGTGGATGCTCTGTAGTAGCTTGATAACCAAGATAGACTATCTACAAAGTGCACAGAAGGATTATAAACCCAGTAACATCTCAGGCTCTTTGATACAGAAACTTTCTCCTTGCAGATTGCTTCCACATCTCTGCTTTGTTGGGGCATAACAGGGACAGCAGATGTGGAGCAGGTATAGTGGAGGTCACTATGTAATGCAGACATGGATGTAAGCAACCCAGAGCTGACACCCAAGAGCAATCTGGTTGCTTCATTGGCAGGTTGAGGAATGCTCTGCTACTGCAAGATAGTAAGAGCTATATAACAAGTTACAGGTCCTTCCTGGTCAGCTAGTGGCTACCTGAGTCCTGTGAACAAAGTCGGAGGGTGTTAGAGTGGGCAGGTTGATCAAGTGGGGAGCTTGAAGGGGGCAACAGCTGAGTCCAGATCACAAGGAACTGATCGTTAAACCAACGAAGCCAGCAGCACCATCTTATTTAGGAAAATTTCAGGTCATCTTTAAAACAAGCAGCAGTGGCCAGCTGTGAGAGGAGTGGTTAAAAACTCACAGTAGGAGAGCAGCAAAACCCCATGGTAGTGCCCCAGGGGGACTTGAGAACAACGCCAACAGACTGGCATCTCAGGCTTGACCTGCGCATGTCCGTGGGTCTGTGTTTGGGGAGACCAGGGGAAAGAGGATGTTTCTCTGACATCTAGTTAGGCAGAAGGTTGGCAGAAGTACTGAGAGGTCCTTCCATTTCCACCCAGTTGACTATTCTTACTGTTCTTCTATCCCACTTACCGTAGTGTGACAGTGGATTCAGATGTTACTGCTGGGAATGAACTGACACACACACATGCATGCATAGTAAAATGTAAGCCTCCTTCCCTTACAAATTCAGCCTAAAAACCCACAAACCAACCCTTTATTTGGTAACTGCTGCAACCTGGGCAGCTGTTCGGCACTGGGGGATGGGGTTGAGGGAAAGAGATGGTGCAGGGCTCTTTCTGGATCTCAGTAAAAAGGGCTCAGCAACAAATAGCTTAATGACTGCTTTAACAAGACAGATGAGGAATACAGACAGCAAGTAAATTGTACGTCCCTTCAGATACTGAGCACCCCATGTTCATGTAGCATCAGATGGAGCCCAGATGGATTTTCCGGTGGTGCATTGCTCAGATCAGATGCAGCCCCGTCCATGGAGAGCAGCTCTCCCCTTCCATCACCTAAGCTATTTTATAATTTCCTTACAAGAAAACAACCCTCCTTCTAAAGGATGTTCTCATGAGAACTTGTTGCTGCTCTGCTAGATAAAGGCAAGGCCAGGCAGGTGGTGCAGTCGCAGTACTGTGTGGGAGCTGCCCGTGCCCTCCGCTGTCAGGACGACGAGGTGTCCTGCAGCCAAGGGGTCTGTGCAGCCCGGCAGGGACCTGGTAGCCACGCTGCCAGCCCGAAGCTGCCGTGTGGATCACTGACTCTGACCTGGAGGCCATAGTGCCAGCCCAAAGCTGCTGTGTGGATCACCGACTCTGACGTGTTCATGGGCCCCTCGGCCAGGATCAATACAGCAGCTCAGAAAAAGCCTCCTCCCGTCTGGTGTCTCAGCCTTGGAGAACAGTTTGGCACAGGGAACCTGAAACTTTGCTGGCTCCACAGCCTGTTTGCTTTCAAAACTGTAATGGGCCTGGAGCCGGACACAGGCATGGGTTAGCACAGCAAAGATCAGGCATGGGTTTGGTACCATCAGTCCACCGTTCCATGGCCATCACTTTGCAAACGCTTTCACACTGCCCCGACTGCTGTGAATAACTGCCAAAACCTGCAGCGCCGGGTGAGAGCCTGAGGGCTCGGTGGGCAAGTCGTAGCCACCAGGGCTCTGGGTAGCGCTTTGGTCATCGCAACATTGTGAAAAAGATGGAAAGAACTCAAATATGGGATGTTCAGGGCGGTTTGCACTAGATTCCCTTTGAAATAGGAACCAGGTGGCAACCGAGTGGCCACCTGTGTGTACCTTTAAAGCAGCCTCCCAGCATGCTCTGCTGCCTTCATATAGGGGCACTCCAGCCTTCAGTAGGGACCTGGCTTCTGGCTGCCCTACCACACAGTGAGTACTTACCCTCTCCTCACAGATGGGCTTGCTTTAGTTTCCACAGGCTGTGCTGTATTGCTGCTTCCAGCCAGGCTTTTGCTTGAGGAGATGTGGCTTAGTTTGGCTTTTCAAGCGTAGGAAGGTTACACTGGATGTGGGACGAGCAGATCCCGGGTTACTGCTCTTCCCAGAGTCTATCTGTGAGCTGGATGTGTGGTGAGGGTGGGGCAGTGGTTGAAGAGCCTTGGTTTCATGAAGTGACCTCGTTGCATGGAAGTACTAACTATGGACATGAAAGTGTGAAGGCAGCTTTAGTCCTTGAAATCCAGTTAATTTTTGTTTGTTAGTTTTGGATTGCTTAGTTTTGGGTGTATCCTTCTAAGACAAGATATGGACCAGCACTTGTGAAGTTCCCCAAGGAATGTTTCATTATCAGTCCTCAGCTAGATGAGCCTGATCATGAGTAAAACTGGTTTATACTGGTTTATGTAGATACTGGGGCAAGAGCATTAGGATGTGGTAGATGAGGTAACGTGAAGGACATGAGCATTGTAACATGAGACTATGTAACACAGTCTTTTGTGTAGGAAGATACATTTGTGTTTCTAAGTTTGTATGTCCCAATGGGATAAAGATATTATAAACTAGGTTGCGATATTCTTAAGCATCAAGACTTCGTGGAATACACCATTCTGCTTTGATGTTTACATACATATATAATGGGATGCCTCACCTTAAAACTTTGGATAGTGTTCCATGTGCTGCTCTGAAAGCTGTCCAGCCAGTGTCTGATTTACTTGCAACCGGTATGGTGTCCTACAGAATATATTAAGTGAAAACAAATTCTAAAAGATAAGTAAAAAAAAAAAATCAAAGGTGAAGGTTTTATTCAACTCAAAACAGACTACATCCAAACATTGGACTACCTAGCTGAAGCCAAGCTTAAATGTTCACTTGATTTAAATATAGAGGCTGAAAATTGAATTAAGGAGGAAAAAAAATCCTGTAAAATGTAGATAAAGGTCAGTGATTGTGGGAATTAAATGTTCAATTTCTTTAGCTACTTTTGAGATTTGAATATGAATTACAACTCATCTTGATGCAAACTTTCCTGTCTACCTCACATGGTAAATAGTGACTTCATGATCTAGAATACATTTTAAAAAGCAACCCTTAGCATGTAAACTACATAGTATTTTCCAAGTTTGGAGTTTAGTATGTGACGAGACCAGCTGAAGTAGATATCACAACTGAAAAATGTTCTATAACTAGACTTGGAGGAACAGAACTGCAGATGAAAAGTTAGTGAAGCAAACTTTTGAGACTAAATCAAAGTCTGTGCAGAACACATTGCTACAGGTGGGTAGGTGGAGGAAGGGTGGGAAAAACTAACCCTGTATTGAAATAAAAATGAGAAAACCCCAAACCCCAGATAGTCTCCAGAAACAAAATGCGCAGCAACCTGCCAGCTGTGTATAGATGGCAAAACAAAAAAAGAAGTCACATGCTCCACTTGAAGACATCTTCCTTTTTTAAAAAAAAAGTCACTTTTTTAAAATGAGTGACTTACAGAAGAGCAAGTTGGTGATTTGTACTTAGATCCTGGACCCTTTTCAACCCTTGTCAGAAAACAATACACTTTTGAAGCATATTATAAACTAGCATCTCTATGTGTTCTGTAGTGGCTTCTGAAGTGTTTAATGTGGAAAGGTTAACTATTGATTGCAAAATAATTTTGAATTATTCCTTGACCTTAAAAAAAAAAAAACAAACCAAACAACAGAATTTAAAATTTGCAACCCACATTCTCTCCCTTGGATAACTACAAGGTTACTGTTCCCTGCTTGCGTTACAGCTACTGGTACTTTGGTACTTGGGAAGAATGGGCCAATGTTACATTCACACAATTGTCTGGTGTTCCTCCATCCACAACTAGAAGTGTTTTTGTTCCTGGAGGCACTATAAACTGCCCATAGAATAAAGCTGGGCTTCAGAAAACGTGTTTTTCAAAATTGGCTAAATAATCTCATTGGGAGGTATGTTACCCTAATTTACAACTTTGTCACAAGGAACAAGAAAACATTCTGAGTATCTTAAGTGCAGTAACACTCAGACTAAGAAACACCTGAATATTCAGGTGGGTTTTTTTCTTGTCTGACTGCGTGTAAAAAGAGAAAAGGTATTTTTTAAAGGGGAGTAAGCATCAATGTAAAACTGAGCTGGATTTACTCACTAGGCTTTAATTATCTGGGAGCACTGTTGCAAAACATAAGTTTTGGCTCCACTGCCTGCACAGAGGTTTCCCCTCCCTGATGCACACCCCATACTATGAGCTTAACGTATTTGTTCTCACTTCTGGCTAGCACAAAATGGAAGAGAAGATGTAGATGGTCCTAGGTTTGGGGGAAGCGAATGGGAGAAGAATGAACTGTCTGAAGAGGATGCATATGGCATGTTTACAAAAGCTTCAAAAGCTCTTCAATTCCTAGTCTGTTTTCAGGAGAAGCTTTAGATATTAGTTACAATTTCTTTTTATTGATGAAGTCCACTGTGTTTGGTAAAGAAGCAGGGGAAAAAAGGTAACTGCAAGCTGGGGGGGGAAGGGGGAGTGGTATATATGCAGAAGGTGAAGCAGCTTCTAGCTGTGATGGCACGCCAGCCAAGAGCTCTTCACCTGTGACTGATTCCTCAGCTGGCACAGAGCTTTCTTTTCACCCTTGAGGCTTTTCTTCCATTTGATTCAATTCTTTCCCCACTCCTAACTGTTCAAGTGTCACCATTACATCCCTTGAGTCAATCCACAATTCAAGATTTTTTTGGACAGCTGAACTTTTTACCCGATGACTCTTACTAGATTGGCATTTAAAGCTGACCCTGTGTTTTCCAAAAAGGATGGGTCAGTGTCACTGAAACATTAGCATTTTCCTCTTCAACATGAGCTAAACTATTGTTTTGCCATCAGTACAAGGCTGTGATTTGCAATTACTTGGTGCCTGCTTACCTTCCTATCATTATTTCTGTAACTGTTAGCATAATCAAGCAAGCTGTTGCTTTGAATCAGTATTGAAGCACTATTACATGCTTCTCTTTTATTTAGTTTTTTTTCTGTACAGTGGAACAAAGCAATGCTTTGAAACAAAAACATTCAGTAAGTTTATACTGCTTTACATTTATTTTTAAAAAACAAATATTTAAACACTTGTGTATTTCACCTGTGGATTATTAACTACAAATCAAATAGAGCTCATCACTTTGAAAAGGTTCACAAGTACAAAACAGCCTCCTTCTGGCATCTTCACATCCTCCTCTTCTGTGTGCTTATGTACAATACTGTGAAAAGGAGAAAGTGGCATGTGTAAGAGGGCCCTGGTAAATAATATGTAGAACTGTTTACTTAAAACATCTTATTTCAATGGCATGTAAAACAACAGTATAATGAATCCCCTTCAGCATGAATGAAGTCAGGAAACTCTGGAGTCTAAGTTTCAAGGAATGCTATCACATTTACACATTATGTACTACTTTAGTTCAGTATGCACTTTATTCATAGCCAGCAGATGCTGGCTGAACAGAGAAAGAACAAAGCCAGCTACCCTGCAGCATTACTAAGGGGAGCATAAGAGTTTCTAAGCAGCAAAATTACTTGTCAGATCTTTCTTTATATGATCTTTCAACACAAGCTGGAAATCCCAAGCATGTCAGGCAAACCTAATGATTACCTGTGAAGCAGCAGACATCTTCCACTTGCTTGCTGGTGATATCCCTAGATCCATTCACAACATGAAACTGCATCATGCTCCTAAACCTGGGATATCTTAAGTTCTCTGCTTAGCCTGTTCTGCAGCCTCCTGCCTCTCATCCATTTGTTTTAAGTTCTATAATAGGTTCTTATTTCCATAACTGATTCCCCAGCTGCAATGTCACTGCACTCTTTAGCATAATAATCCAAATTCCCCGCAAAAAGCATTTAGCCTCATTCAAGGATTATTTCTCCTCCCAAAGCACTCTTTCATGCTGGTGCTGTGTTCTCTTTCAGTCTTTTTGTAACATAGGATTCAGTTCTTGTTTGTTTTTATTCCTTCCCTTCTTCCTGTCCTCCATTTTCTTCAAGTAACTTGGTCAAACTCTGCTTCATTTATCTTCTTTACAAGTCTCTTCACACCTGACTTGTAAACCTTTTCTATTTTTAGATATTCTTCTTCCTAGCATGCCCTCCTATTACAGCCTAACTGATACCACAGTCATTTCAGGAACCCGGGATTGTCCTTGAAATGCACTAAAATTCACCTACTCCACTGGGATATTCAAAGGCTCAATAGTGAAGTGTTAGTGATTTTCTTGACTGGTGGTAAAAATATTTACTCATAAAGATGAAAATAGCCTCCAGTACTAATGAACTGCATTCAATCAGGTCTGGACAATTGACACTAATATTTTCATGTAATGCAGCAATATCTGTACTGTATCATAAATTTATGTGGTAGTTTGCCTAGCAAAACACAAACTTCTATGGAGCAGAGGCCACCTAAGCAGGCAGTAAATGCAAAAGAGTAAACCTGTCAAACAGAACTAAGCTCTAAGGAAGGGTAGAAAAGAGCATGCTTCTCTAAATGAACTGCAAGTTCAGAGGCAGAGGGCCACAGGAATGCAGAATGTACAGACACTGAAAAGCAAAACTGTAGAGAGTAAATATGCTAAGGTTTCCAGGAAAGCCTAAAACTAATATTCTTACAGGCAGCTTGGTTATACCTCAGCCACTCTTCAAATTCAGAACAAAGTATCAAATCATAACCTTCTAATGAAGAATAAGCAAAGGAGAAGGAGTTACCATTATTTCCTCGGATAAATGCGTCCCCATATTTGTTCTTTAATTGTCCATTTACATATTCTTCGGTCTGTTCCAGAGCTATATTCATATACCCATCCAGGCAAGCCAGGACACCTGAAGACAGTGACATTTTAAAACTGAATCAGCTTAAACTTTTTTAAAAAATAAACAAAAATGCACTGTGTTTGAATAGTACTGAAAAAAACCCTGTGTCTCCGTAACAGACTAAAAGCCCAAGCTTGGCCAGATGAGTCAGTAGGTCAGAGTATTCTTCCTGGAATTTAGCTGGGAGTGAGGAACCCCAGGCACTCTAACAGCAACTGTATCAGTTGATGTAAGAGTTGCTGGGGTGGGGTGGGGGCATGAAGTCATTAGGGCATGACTTTGAAAAGATTGTCAACTTCCACTTTGACAGTTTAAGTTGTCCCTTCTCATTTGTGTTTTAAGCCACACACCTAAAAAAACCCTGTAAGATTAAGTGTAACTGGATAATCAAAGGGCAAGGCTACGTAAATTGAGTTTCATCAAAACTTGTGAAGAATGTTGAAGAAAGCTGAAAAACAACTCCTTTAATACAGGATACCTTACACACTTTTTCATAATTATTTTCATAATTATCTTCACGCTTACAGATCTAGAAGAACATTAGATGCAAGTCTCTGTTTTGATGTAAACAAAATTCTACATAATTTTCAACAGGCTAAGGTTTTCAAATGATAGCGAAATTTTATTTTTGTGGGAAGATTATGTTGTTCATAACTAATGCAACCCAAGAAAAAAAGTCTGTGCCATTTGTAATATTAGATGGGTTTTGATCAGGAAAAATATGCATTTCAGTAGCATAGATTCTAGACAATATTCTCACTTCTCATAGCCCCTGTTGAAGGCTGTACCTTGTTCACACAGTGCTTCCTATGTGCTGGCAGCACGATGGCATTTTTTCATTCAAAATCACTCCTTGGCATCTACATCCACTGTTAAGATCAGAACCATGGCCATCTAAAAATTTAACTTGCCTGATCAGCAAATAAGGAACTGAATGTGGGGATTAACAGATGTAAAGAATTGCTCAGAGAATACAATCTTATTTGTTAATAGTGCACATAAAACAAATTGTAAAAAGCTGTATTTATTACCTCCATCTTGCATGTGTGTTTTCCTGACTTAATCCTTGCACACACACAGACAATACTGAAGTATTTTTTTCCTCTGAAAAACACCCTATCTATTTACCTGGCATTAAGACTCAAAACATAGTGTACTGGCTGTACTTGGAGGGGGGAAAAAAACCCAGTCTGAGAATCCTCCTCTAGGACACATCCTCATTTTTCAGAAGTGTTACTGTAATATCATCCATGAAATAGTTAGGAGTGCAAGTTCTCCTGCCAGCTCATAATAGTCAGAGGGTTATTATTTTCCTTTATGTTTTTTTTCCTCTGTTTCCACGCACAGAGGAAAAACTGACTGCTTACAAAGTGTTACAAAATGCACCAAAAAACCCAACCCACAAGTCAGAACTCTTTCATTCCAGTAAGCCGGAGTATGCCATGTAACAACAGAACACAAAAAATGTTTGTCCAAAATTTAAAATTGGACTATGTGGTTTTTCTTAAAGCTGCCACATAGTAGGCCATAAATGCAGTACTTTCAAACTCTTTTGTTCCTAGAGTGCATTCATGGGTTTTTTCATTCTCTTCCTCCTTTTCTTTGTGTTTATGCTCAGGCCATTAAATATTGTCACTGCCCATCCTGGCTAGTATTTTATCTGTTTTATCTATATGTAGAGATGTTCTAGTATAAATATCCATCTCTACACACAGAAATCATACATGTTAATTTAGCACTGATTACTTTCTCAGGGCTTCTTCCCTTAGATGCACGCAGCACTTGACAGCAAATCAAGACATTTTACAGTATCACATCAACACTTGCATTAGGACATGTTTGTGCATACAGTGCCTTGGAGGGTGGAGGTACAGACATAAAATTAGCAACAGCACCTAGAGGGAGAATCTAGACAGGTCTGTAACTGGAGCCCGAGGTGCCAGCTTTTACAAATGTTGGTCAAATTTCTCCAGAAAAAAAAATGAGAGCATATTTTTCAAATTAGAACAGTATAAAAGTTTTTAACTGCAGGATCACATTAAGTGGGAAGGAGAGCAGCAGGAAGTAAGAAAGGGAAACCAGTAACAAATAAGGGTGTTCATCAGAACTATGGTTCAATTCCTCGTAGGTCTGACTGTAGGCATGTTAAACTAGCTTTGTTGAGAGGGAAGTTGAGTAGTTTATCTGCAGCAAATGGATTTTACCAGTGTTCTCAAAGCAAACGGAAAGTGCATCCAAAACCAAGTCTGTTTTGGCCCTACCTTATGTACCTTTAGGTAAATGATGACTTGCTATAACTGACTTAAATGAGCTGTCACTACATTCTCCTGCAAGAAAGAATTTACAGTAGCCAAAGACCGATGAGAAGCAGTGAAGTTTTTAAGATACCAACCCCACCTGAAATGTTCAGACAATGTGTTTCTCAAAGAAATGACAGACTGCAAATTTTGTCAGCTGAGACATAAAGAGGCACAGGAAGGGATAAGAAGGCACTGCTTGCTCTGTCAGTGACCAGTAACAATTTTAAACTGTCATAATACAAAGCTTCCTTGTCACAGCACAAAAAGTCTCCTCCCATAAGTGCTAAACTAAGCCAACTGAATTAAACCTATCTGAAGGAGTGAACTGTAACAGAACCATTATGTTTTAGATATTTTAATCTGGAATGACTTAATTGTGCACAACAGGAGATACATGATAGTTTTAATTAAGTTTGGATACTACTAAAAAAATCGGAGTAGGACCAGGACGTTTCACTGTACCAAGAAGTTTAATTTACTGGTTAACATCCCCTATAATCCTACATACAGTGCATGAAGAGTTCTGGGACAGAACTGCTGGACTATGTTACAATGAACTGGGCATATAGCAGCAAAAGCCACACTAAGCTTTCTCCTGTATCTCCACAAGTCTTGATCCAAAACATGTCTAGGCTGTTGTTTAAACAAGAACGTAAATAACTTTTTCATCCCTTTAGGCTTATGACCAATAGCACAGTTTACCATTTGAAGCTTTTCCGGACCAAGGCCAGAACAGGAAGGTGAAAAAAACAGGTAGTTCCAACAAGGGCTGCTATCAGAGCAGCCTGAAAAGGGGACTGCCTGGCCATTTCAGAAACTGTAATTCCAGCCAATCTTTAAAAAAATCTTTATTTTAGAATTTAAAATTTATTTAGAAACTCTGAATCATCCCAAGATTTCAGTCTAACCATCTGTGATGAAGGACACTAATGATTTAGATAAGTAAATATAATCTCTAAATCTACTGTTAATCTCCTTTTCACCAGTTTCTCTAGAGTTGCCTTTCTATTTTTAATGTCACCATTCTGAGATCTCTATTCACATACTTCAAGATTCTGGATCACAGTTTTGTTTTTCAAAAGCAATGCATCCGTTCCAGGCCTCCCCAAACAATTACTTTACTCTGTGTGAGAGACATATGGAGAAACTTACCTCGATAATCAACTCCAGAATTTAGTTTTACAACAACTGGCCTTCCAATGATCTGTTTTAGGAAGTCACTAGGGGTTTGCTTCCGTAGACTCATCTTGATCTTCTCTGGTAAGCTGGGAAGAGAAGTGAGAAAAAACATTCAGATAAGCAACACGCTCACATATGGTCTTTGAACGCTCAGTACAGCCAGACGGTCCCCTGACTCTTGATACTTTCAGTAGAAGAAAATATCGAAGGAGATAAAAGCAAAACCTTAAGGTGGAGAGACAAAGCTCCTAGAGCCACAGCATTAAACCTTCCCTTTGGCATTTTTGTAACTTCTGAAGTTATTAAGCATCCTTGCTTGCCATGCTGTGTGTCTCGTGAACCTCCAACAGAGCCAAGGGCCTCTGCAACACCTTTTGCTAAAACGGTTTTACTAAAATTAGAGCACTAAGCCGCAAGAAGTGGTTTGTATCTTTAGGGGGTGGCGTGAGAAGCCAGCGCAGGCTCTGTACACGGAAGCCTGGGCTGGAAGAGCAGAAGGATTTTTGATCTCAGCTCCCAAATGTGAGCAAAGAGTAAATTGGGAGGGATGCCTTCAAATGGATCGGTTACCTTAGACTAGGTTTAGGATTAAGGCTTGAGATTTGAGTTGCAGAGATGCGAGAAGATGCTGCGACTTAAAAGACTGAGGGCAGCGCCCTGGCACGGCTCGGTGCTCCCTCAGCAGCGCCGCCGGACCCCGGCCTTAGCGCCTGCCCGCCCCGCTCTGCCCCGCACGCCACCGGCAGCGAGCGGGGCTAGTGCTGGCGCCAGCGGCCCCCCTTCCCCCCCCGCCGCTTCTGCCCGCGGCCGCAGGGAACGTCCCCGCCCGCCCTGGGGCTCGCACCGCCGCCCTGCACAGCCCGAGCCTTCCCGGGCAACGCGCGCCTTCAGACCCGCCGGTGGCGCCCCCTCCCCCGCCGGTAACCGCGCCGGACACCCCGCCCGGGGCCAGGCGCAGCCTCGCAGCCGCTTGCTTACAAAAGCGGGAAAAAAAGCGGAAGCGCCGGCTAC
>JAVJGJ010000001.1:14064643-14100759 GCA_035590215.1 Microhierax caerulescens | reverse complement strand
CGGCAGGGCAGGGCGGGCCGCGTTTCCCACCCGCGTCCGCGGGGGTGGGCGGGTTCCCCGGCCCCGCTGCCCGGCGCAGGCCCGCCTGGCCGCCCGAGCAAGGCCCCACAGCCCGCGGGCTGTGCTGCCGGGGCGCCTGTTTCTCCGGAGAGACGCGGTTTTTTATGGCTTGATTACACTTACACCCACATAACGCCTCATGAATGTCCTATGGAAAAACTTATATGATCCCATATACAATTAATCTACTGCGATGAGATCCCGTTAATCCCCAGGTGATCTGGCCTTACGGGGGCCTCCTCCTCAGACCACATCGACCAGGCCCGGGCAGGAGAGCATTGCTCCTCTCGGTTTACAAATGAGTTGCAGAACATCTTTATGTTGAACATAGGTTGAGAGATGTTTTTTCCAGGTGTCATTTGGGAAAAAAAAAGTATGGCACAACAAGAATCTGAACCTCTGTCCCCTCCTCTTCTTCTTTTCCTCTTTATCCCAGCTACCTCCCAATGTCTGGAAAAAAAAAAAAAAATTAAGGGATTGAGTACTATGATAGGTGTTAATCAACTGTGAAAGCATCTAGACTGGATTTTTTTATTCTTCCGTTATTGATTCAGTATCGTGGTGGAACTCTTAATTCTCGCAATACAAAGAAAACATACTACATCTTTTCAGAACACAGATTTACATTCCCTCTTCCTTCCGGAGCTATTTATCTTTTCCTTTTGAACACGCACCCAGTAACGTTTTTTCCCCCCAAAGCTTAGGCTAAAAGGCTTGAAGAGTCCAGGACTGCAAAGCCGACCGCATTCACCTGACTGTCCGGTGAATGTCAAGCGCAGGCACGGCCAGGGAAGTTGGGCCATGTTGTGCCTGTGTTTCCAGGCAACCGTCGTGTTAATCAGGAGCATCCAACTGTGCTTGATTATATCTAGTACTTGAAGCAGAAAAGGAACATAAAATAGTTACTCTGGGGAGCAGGCTTGCAAAGTTTTATTTGGCCGCCTGGCTTCAGCGCATAATATTTTGATAAGGGAGTATTCTGTTTTGCGTTGTGTTATCGATCTCCATGATAAAGACTGGGCAAAGATATTTTTCATGCCTGAGCTGGTTAATTTTCATGACAATTTTGCAAATCCAACTAGGAGAATTTTATGGTTTGGTAGCCTTCCTCTCTGTTTTATTTCTTATGAGTTTGTCTTTAGAACTTGTATTTCTCTTTTTCGCTAGCCATCAGAACCTGAAGCTATTTTGCCTTCTGCTCAACAGGCTGCTTTCCAGCTAGCTTAGGCATATACTTAGTTACAGTTTCTATCTGTGTGAATCCTTTGGTTGTCTGGTGTCAGTCAACAAAATTCTTCTGTTTTCCTGCTTCCTAATGTATTAACCTCACAGACACATCCGTTTTGAATCATGGGCATTGAGATTGGCAAGTTTTGTATCCTTCACTCCTCTCTTTCATGATTTGAGACCAAGTCATGAACCCAAACGCTAGGTGATTTTCCTTGGTTTGCCGCAGGTCTCAAAGCAGTCTCACATGCTGTTCCTAGTGGTAAATTAACCCTTGTGCAGGAAGGCATATGTTGCTGAGCATTTTGGTGTAGCGTGCTTTGCACCTGGGAGGACAACTCCCATCTTGTACATTCAGGAAGATTATGTCACCACATCTGTTATTAAGCAACCTAAAGAATGTGTTATTTCCTGAGTGACAAAACCCCAGCGACCTCAGGAAGGTGGTCTTCAAAGGATTTAAGTAACCCACAGTTGGTTGACTCCTTAAAGATTTCAAAGCTTCCAGAGTGCAAATAAAATTAAGACGTCATTGGCTAATGATTCTCTTTTGTTTGTTTGTCATCTAGATGAAAGAGGATTTTGATCTAAAACATCGCATACCTTGCTATCAGTAGATTCTTTTAAATACTTTATCCTTTAATAGTGTACTATGACAGAGCTTTTTCAGCTGTATAACTTATTGAAATCAGTGAGATACTGCCCTTGCGTTTTAATCAAGATGAACTTGAAAGGTGAACATTGTAAGTGGTAG
Source organism: Microhierax caerulescens (assembly GCA_035590215.1). Classification (NCBI taxonomy): domain Eukaryota; kingdom Metazoa; phylum Chordata; class Aves; order Falconiformes; family Falconidae; genus Microhierax; species Microhierax caerulescens. The sequence continues at coordinate 14,098,718 of JAVJGJ010000001.1, read as the reverse complement.
AAATTATTTATAATTTGGTAATAAAAGTTTATGTCTAACACTCCAAATTTCATACATCTGCTATGTGCTGGCCTTGAGATACAGAACAATTGCAATTGCCTTTACATTTGGCCTTAGATGAAAGGTCATAAATTACAATGATAGAGTTCGTAGTCGTTCCCAGCTCACAAAATTTCCATATTAACATCTTCACCTCAAACAGAAATGGTTACAAAGTTACAAAGAAAAGAGTTGTGTTGGCCTTTGTCAACTGAACTTAATGATGGAAGTCGGTGGGTCATGTACTATTGCTAACACTTAAAGCATTGCAGAATCCTTGTTCAGAGGACCTAATTAAAACTTTACAGTTAACTTAAAAAATGAAATGGGAATTTGACAGTCTCTTGCTCTCTTTAATGCAGTAAAAACTGCTTCAAAGTTAGGAAGGTTTTTCTCTTCCAGCTACTTGAAATAAAAGCATTTCCATAGAGTGAAGTGGCTACACAACACAGAATGTTTTAAAAGGACTGTCCAATTTTTCTATTTCTTGTGAAGTGCACATCATTTATGTAGGTTAAAGACAGAACAACAACAATCCGGATGACAAAAGAATGTCTGTGGCAGATTTTGAAATCAGCCTAAATAATCCCTGGCTGCAAGTAGTAGATGGAAAAAAAAAAAAAAAAGTATTAAACAGTCCTCACCTGAAAATGTGTCAAAGAGGACAAACCCATTCTGGCCACAATCACAGCATACCCCATGATTTTAACAGTCACCTTTGGTGCCTTCTTACATTAGAAAGGAAAGGAAAAAAGAAAAAGAGAAAAAAAATGAAAGATTGGAAAATTATGGAATGAAGAGGCCAAGAATGAGTTCCAAATCCAGGGGAACTTGTCTTGTTCACAACCTCTGAGAGTATGGGGGCAGAAGGAGATGTCAGCCTCCATGAAACAGTGCTGAGGTAGAGAAGCTCTGCAGTTCAAGATCAGCACTGTTATTGCAGGGTTTCCTGAGGGCCCCAAAGTTACAAACATGGTATTGTGTTTCTGGAGTTTGAGAGGTGGAAGGTGAGATTTTGTTCCCACTGAAGCCAGTGGAGATTTTGCTAATTACTTCTCTGTACTAAGGATGCCTCTACACATTATTGAAAATACACCTGAAGTCTCAAAGGAAATCTGTCTTGACGAGCTGGTATCAAAAATATAACTGTTAGACTGGTAGTTGTCACAGCTTGGTTCTAGAAACTTCTTGGCAATGGATTCCAGCTGCTGAACAATCAGCCCACCAGCCTGATCCAAAACTCCTTCAGCAGATTCAGGGTATGACTCCAGGCTGCAGATCTTTTCCATCCACTTGGGATCAAGAAAGCACCATACGTGCTTTCTCCACAGCTATCCCATGGGATTCCTAAGGGAGAACCTCACGACAAGAAACCTTTTGCAACCCAAGTACTTTGTCTGCTTTTCAGTCCTGAAAACCCTCCTGTGCCAGAAGAGTGGGGATTAACACCCCCCTCATCGCTGTGGACTCCCAGGCTGTTGTCTGATAGCAAGCAGTGGGTATGACTCGCTGCGGGCTCTGTGTCTGCCTTTGCGTTGTCAGAGACGGTGCTGTTCGCAGAGAACAGATGGGTGCTGACCTCACCTCGGAGCTGGCATGAGCTCCATGCTCTCTGTCGCTTTCTTTTTGCTTCCGGAGCTGTGTTATTTTTCTATGATTCGTGCTTCTTAGAAGTCGTCTTCTGATGCCCTGAGGGTGTGGAATAGGACATTAAGGAATTGAAGGGTGCAGGAAGAAGCATCAGAAAGGAAGTATTAGGATCTTCCTCCTCTTCCTTCTCAGCAAACTTCCCAGTAAACAGGTAGCTGTGAGCACATCCTCAGGGAGCTGGGGAGAATAATGTGAGAACTTAGCCTGAGGCTTTCTGTCTGTCTCCTAAACTTTCAGGTCTGTAGAAAAGAAAGGGAGGCCGCCCGGAAGCTTTCACAGTTCACTTAACCACCTCCAAGTTAAGTGCTGGGAGTGCTCTCCTTGGCTTCCCCAAGGGCCAAGCTTTTTCATGAGACTTAAGAGGTTTGACAATCCCCCCTTTGCATGCATTTCGATGGGAGAGTTCAAGCCTTTCGGCGTTTGAATGATACTTTATCTGTGCCTATACAGTAAAAAAGCAAAGATTTTTTTCTCTCCAAATGAAGGCTTAGCTATCCAACATTATTTCCCATGCTATGCTAAGATCATCAGAACTGCTGATTCCCAGCCATGTTCTCAATTAAAAAGTTAATGCATTTTTAAATTGGACTTTAATCAAAAAATATCAGGTTTGTGCTACAGATTTTAGATAAAGAGCCTAATAAAATTCTGTCGTCTTCAAATTCTTACGTTGTGCTCACCACCTGGGGTTGTTCAAGTCTTCCTATATGGGTTAAGTGACATGGTAACCTTTTGTCACATATTTCTGTCTCCTACTTTCCAGTTAAAATACATTTTGACAGATCATGTGAAAATTGTGCTTTCTGTTAAGTCAAGGCTGGAAGCTCTACTTGAACCTTCTCTGCAACACATAGCTAGATTTTACCCAAAATATGATGGAATTGGGCACAGCCTTTTCTGTTTAGACTTTCTAAAATATTTGCATCAAAGAAACACACGTTCTCTATTTTTTTCCAGTGTGGAATACCATTTCCAGATGACATTTCAATGTAAACTTTTCCATAGTCAGCTTGATGATGCTAATTCAGTATTTCAGGTTGAAAACTCTGGTGTCAAGTTTAAGCACAGATACGGGCTGAAGTGGTTACTTTAAACTGACCTGCTGTAAAGCATCTGCAAGGTTAGTTCCCAGCTCCCCAGAAACGCTTCTGACACAGACCTAGGGATATGAAGTAAACATGAGGCAGCTCTAATTCATAGTGTGGTAAAAACAATCCATACCATGTTCTGAAATTCAGTGAAGAAGGAAGATTAAAAAGCGCTCAGCCACCTTTCTGTCCCTCTCTGACCCTTTCCACTTAAGAATCCAGCTGATGCTCTAGGGAAGAAGTATAATCTGACTCATAGGATGTGTAAGTGACTTTTTGAGAACTGACTGGATCTGCCATCACCTGACTTCTTCTGGCCTCTCAGCCCCATTTTTCCATTTATGTGACCCTCCACAGGTATTTCATATATGGGGAAAATACGTGTTTGCCTCTCCTTTGAAAGATCCCAAGAGCCTTTCCATGGATTTCAGCAAGGCACAGATTAGGAATCAAGCCTAAAATAAATTGAGAGGGGTTTTTTTCCTATCCACACATTTCAGTCTTCCAGAAATTGTAAGACATAAGCGTGAACCCAGCAGTGCTACTTCACTGTATAAAGCAGTTAGCACAGTTTAATTAATAGTTGCAACAGTAGCAAATGGAGTTTTATTGACACAGGCCACAACGTTACATGAACAAGAAGTGTAGATAACGCTGTGAAATTCAAAGCATTTGCTGACACATACCTAGAAAATGAAGACGTGAAAAAAGAGATCAAGGTTTCAAGCTCTGGACTTGCAAACTTTTGGTTTTATTGCTATTGTATTATTTGTACAATATGCAGAGCCTCCTTAGACATTACTGAAATGAAAAAAAAAATCAAGTGTCAGAGAGAAGATAAATATACAAAGATGATTCAGTTTGTCTGTGTGAGGAGCACCTTCCTGAATTTTAGCCAGACTAGAAGGCATATGTGGAGTCTACCAAGTCAATGTTTACTCTGCTCATCCACATTACTGTTGTGAGGATACTGGAAATAGGCAAAAACTATGGTGTGTGTTATAACTTAGAATACCTGGGTTCTCACACGCTTCTGCCAGAGGCTTCCAGTATGACCTTGGGTGAATCACATCCTCAGTGGCTCAGTTCCCACATTCAATTAACAGAAATTTGATTAGAGGGAAGAAGCTATTTTTATTATTATATGAAGTGAAGGGAAAATAGGGAAGGTACATGTAGAAAAAACTCAAATCTTCCTAATTTCAGTAATTTTAAACATGAATATTTAATCTACTGTTAATCCAGGAAGTGAAACAATTAAGTATTTAAAATAATAGAGACTGTGGTATAATCACTCTGTTCTTTCTGTGCCTTTACTACCTGAAGAGCTCAATTTCTTTAGAAATAAAACGTGATTTAATATCAATGTTAGGTCATTCCTAGAGCAGTTGTGAGCTGGTATTTTCCAGCAGCCTCTGTTCTTGGCCACTGACTACAAAATCATTATTTCTGAGGTTAAGGGTATAAAATGGAATGTGATTATTGTGTAACGCAACAGCAAAAATGGGTAAAATCCAAAGATAAGAACTAGGAAATGTGTATATGCAAGGTAAACAGTTTTGTTAGGAATAGAACGAAAGCATAAAATTTCATATTAATTCAGAAGTTAATTTTTAACTGAGTACATTTTACAGCTCTCTTGTCTTTTTAACTTTATCATCATTTCAGTACATACACTAGCGAAAATAAGGATGCTATCTATAAATATAGATCTTTCAATATGGTGTGACTGCCTGTGACCCAGTCCCCAGGGCCTGCAGTTTCAGAGGTAGTATAACCTCAAACACGATGTTCAGATCTGATTCCCTGGTGTTCACACATGCAAGAAAATATTCCTATGTACTTTAGTCTTGACTGCTTTTGCAAGAAAAAAAATATTACCAGAAAAAAAAAATTACATAAAACGGTATTGAAGGTTATGTACTAACTCTTCCAGGTCTGCGACAACAGGTAGGAATGAATATTATCTTCTGGGAGAGGGGAATGATGCAGGGCAACTGACTCACTGTTCCATGGTCTGTTTTTCAGCTTTGAGGCAAAACTGCCATCTGTGCTATCAGTGCAGCTCCACTAGTCCTAGGAATTGGAGGAGCTTTAGGGCAAAAAAAAACAACCCCAAAAAACAACCACCACATGTTTTCTCACTCACCTAATCCTGCCTAGAAAATTTAGAGGGCAGTAGTGCAAAGTGCCTGTAGCAACCCAGACCACCTGTCATTAAAAATTGCACCCTTGCTACTGCTAGTGGACCTGCACAGGTGTTGAAAACAACAGAGAATGCTGAGAAAGCACTCAGCATAGGCAAGACTTGTGACTGTGGAACTGGAAAGGTTCAAAAGGCTCCTGTGAGGAGAAGAGAGAAGATACAAAAGCCTGATCAGTAGTCCTCGCAGGCTTTTGTGGCTAGGAAGGTGTTGGCAATGTTGCTGTAAAATAGGTTATAAATCCTTATGACCTGGGTCATTAAAGAACTACAGCGCTCATTACTTCACTCTGCTCTACATAAACAGAGGACTTCATTTTGCAAAGAAGAGGGAGAAAATCCCCTTTGCATTCAGGAGGAACTGGAAGGTGAAGAAGCAAGCCGTGTTCATACCGTGCATCACTTTTCTTTGGTTTCTTGCTTCATTTCACTTCCAGCTCCACTGACTGACACATGCTCTGGTTTCCTCCATGACATATGTGGGATCCTCTGGTCTTGCCTCATCAGACCATATCCCAACCATGTCGTCTCCTCAGCCACTTCATTTTTCCTATGTATTCACCTTCCTGTGATATCCAGATATCCAAATAATTTTGTTGGGTCTCTTTTCTTCCCCTGCCTGCCCCATGGCTTTCACCTGGGTGCTTCTCTACTTGGAACTGACATTACCAATTGATTTCACATAATGCACACAGCACAGCCTAAATATATATTTCTGTCTCTGGATGTAGGGTTCAGACATTAAAATCAATGCCTTGGAGGTGAAAGGCTTCATCATCCATAAATAACTCTTGAGCTACTCATTTCAGCTCCTCAGAGTGTCAGCAATGGAGTATGTCATTTGGAAGATGAAATTTGAAAGTACACATGCTATCTGTGCTCACATGCTGAAGTTTCCTCAACTGGAGGGGATTCTAACAGTAATGGAGAATAGCAGTGGGTTAGTATTTTCACACAAGATGGATAAGGAGATTTTTAAATTTTTTTACATTTAATAAAGAAATATCTGTTATCATTTTAGCCTGTTAAATGAATAATAAATGAATAAGCACATGCTGTGTGAACAGTTCAGGGGTACACCAGCAAATGATGCAAATTCCAATTTGAAATAAGCAAGACAGGCTAGTCTAGAGATGTAGGATCTGCTCTCACTTTTGTTGCTGAGCTGCTCGCAAATGTTAAGACAGGTCATCTCACCTCTCTGTGTCTCAGTTTCCCTTCTGTAAAACAAGAAGAATGATATATTTAAAGTGCTTTCAGATCAATGGATGAAAACTTTATCTAATAGCAAGGTATTATTAATACCCTAATGATGCCATGAGAGAAAATGATCAATAATTATTTATATTTTTCTTTGCTGTTTAGGAGGTATTTTTCTACTGTCTGTATTTTCTAAAGTCATATGCATAACAGCTGAACATTGTCACTTTCTTGCAGAACAGACAAGGCTTTTTGTATCTATGTGATATAAAGATGAAAAACAGGTTAAATTCTAGTATGTCATTTCTCTCAAGGCTGGAGGGCCAAAGTCAAAGGGAAAATCTAATGATTTACTGCATGAGCAAGTGTAAAATCTTTGAATTAATAAATCCTACAGGACTGTATAATATTCATGGTTTACTCACACTGGTTTTTAAGCTTGAATTTTTTTTGGGGAAAACAAAGGATTGCTTTCAAAAATTGCCCCACATTAAATAATCCATGTTTAAGAAACTGTGTGTTTATTTTTAAAGTAACCTCATTACTAGCAGACTACTTTTTCCTTTTGACAGTAAAGCAGAGTGCTTATCTTCCATATTTTCATAATGAAAGCTCCCAAGCACAGGATACTGTGGCAGATTTACAGCCTGCGAGCAGCAGAACTGACAGGCATTTTAATATGAAAGGAGATATGATGTCTTTAATGTACAGTGATGTCACTTCTAACAAGGTAGAAGCCTGCTTTTTGCACTGCAATCACCATAAGAAGTGAAACCTGTCTGCTTCAGGGGTGACCTTTTAACCCAGGAAAAGGTCACAAATAATAGAAAAAAAGACGGGACTCTGCTTACTCAGGTGGAAGGGCACACTGACGTTGGAGGAGCAAGGCTATTGTGGATGTGCATTATCTCCAGGAAGTTGAAGCTAGAAATAGTCTAGCTAGAGCTAACCTTGAGAACAGAAAAGGAAAGGATAATGAAAATCCTCGAGGGAGTGTTAAACTGAAAGCTAGATTGCCTGTTGACCACCTTTTTTTCCTTTTATCCAGCATTGATTGGACCTAATAACTTGAAAGTGATATTGACAGCAATATAGTCTACCATTAGCTGGACACATGATTATTTCACTGAGGGAAAGGACAGCAACACTACCAAAACCTAGGTCTTTCATTCTTCATTAGACCAATTAATTTACTATTTTCTCTAGGAAATATTTGCCAGTGATTTTAAAGGCTGATTTAAAATGTGCTTAAGTGTGCTTCCAGCTGCTGACTGAAAGGTTTTATCATGTAATTCTGAAGCTGTGCCATTCTTGAACCTTGTATACAAGAGCATAAGATGAGAAGGCCATAAAATGGCAAGAAATCTCAAGGTCCAGTAAGTATCTTGCGTTAGCATTAGGCTAGTGACTTTGGTTAAAGACAGAAAATTAAAGTATGCAGGCATCTACCTATCTGTCTACTTATCTATCTACTTATCTGTATCTCCTCAAAAGATTCACTTCCTCTAAACTAAAACTCAGGGAAATCAACTTTGAATATCGTGTCTTCTGGTATTTTGGCAGTTTGGTCTTGAAGGAACATACTAAAGAATGTAAAGAACAACGTAAGAAGTAGTTCTGTCGTTTTCTGTTATCTTTGCAGAAATCTTAATTTTTAAAGAAAATGCTTTTCAGCAGGATCCAAACCATCACGTTTTCCTAGCAGGGGTGCTGGGACACTGAAAGAGTAATACTCAGGTCAGGCAAAGCAAGGAGGAAATCATGGTGTTGGTCAATCTGGATAACGTTATCCCCAAAAGGAAGCGTTGATCTCAACAAAGCTGCATCTCTGTGTGTCTTGCAAAATCAGAAATGATGGCTGACCTCATGAAGATGCCTGTAATATTCCACAGCTAGTCCCGTATTGTTTTGATTTTACTTTTTATAAACAAGTATGTTCGTAGAGGTGACGTGGTTGTTTTTAATTTACTTTGAAACAGCTGTCTCTCTACATCCCGCTTCAAAATGGAGGGAAGAGGAACTGCCAATTCAAGTTTACATATAGAAATAATCAACACACATTTCAGCAGAAAATGACAGAAGTGCAGTATCAGTGAATTCTTCCAATTTTGAGCCTCTTCTTCTGACAGTAAAGAAACATTTCAAAGATAAGCCCTATGTATTCTTGGAGATATGATAATATTCTAATTATATTTTCTAAAAAGTAAAAATACTGGGAAATGAGGTATGATGTGATACTGCTATAGATCCATAGATCACTGAAAAAAAATATATATATCAGATGCCATTAATATAAGTTAATGGTTTGAAAGGTCTAAGGTCCTGTGTCTAGAGACGAAAGCAGCTTGACAGACACAAGTTGTGAACTGCTTCACTTTCCACGCTACCTTCTATCTGTCAATATATTGGTTATGGAGCTCTGCCGAGGCCAGTCTCAAAAGGCAGACTGTCACATTTCTCAAAAGATAAAACATCCCTAAGGGTACAAAGAATTCAGGGACACAAGCTGATAGACAGGAGCAGCGCTACAACACTAACATTTTATGGCTAAGTTCAATGAGTGAGTCCTTAAACAGATAATTGAAATGATGAAAGACTTACAGTTGCCCCGATTAAACTTGTTCTTTCTCCATATGTAAGACTCAGGACAGTTTAAGCAAAAATGGAGGAAGAAATTCAGGAGAGAGACATTCATAAGCACTCTGAAAATTGGTCTCGCAGGAAAAGCTTGCCATTTATTACGTCACGTGTGCCGTTTGTCCACACAAAGAATCCTGTTGCCCAAGAAGTGTTATTTGCAACAGCCAATTTTCTTTTCTAACTAAAGATTTGTAAATATTTGTAGAACATGTCTCACTGCTTCATGACTCATTCTCCTTACGATCTTTGGTATTTTTCCCATTTGTGATCGTGTAGCATCCCTGTGACATATGGTCACCTGGGAAAGTACTGTTAGGGAAGAAATGGTGGGATTTTACCTATTTGTAATGACTCTTGGAAGGTACAAATGTGGAAGAAGAGCCACATCAAAGTAACATTTTTCAATTTACGGCATAACATCAACCAATCTCATTGTTTGTTCATGCTTTCCGTGCTGTATCCCTCTATTGTATCTTTGCTTATAACTGAATTGTAAGCTATTTCGGGAATGTGCTTTGCTTCTTTGCATGCTTATACAGTGCTAAGTGCAAGAGAGTGATGGCTTGGGACTTGGATCATTAGATGCTATGATAATGGTTTTTGAATAAATGCATGTTGGACCAAGAACTCATAAATTCCTGCTTTAAAAAGCCTTGGGTTTGAATCTATACCTGATTAGTAACTTGCCTTGTTGTCATTAGCGTGTTTTTTAGAAAACTCAGAATGTAGTTATGTTCTTCACGTATTCAGCAGGTATATGATGTCTTTCAGAGGATGAGGATTGTACCCTCAGATGCGTAGCAAATCTCTGTGTGTTTAATGAAATTTAGATAGCATAGGGCAGAACATTTCCTGCAGGGGTGAATTTTATTTGCCTGTGAATGTAAGTACAGGTTCATTGATATGTGGTGCATGAAGTTCAACTCGTCTGTTCACCCTGGCCACAATTCAGGCAAACGTTTAGTGTCAGTGAGCACATATGGTATGGAAGTTGTCAGTGAGGAGGAGGCAGGTACCAAGTTCAGGCAGTCTGAAATGAACGATCCCGTTTGGACTCTATGCACCTCTGAAATAAAGCCTGTATTTGAGCTGAATTTATGATGTTTGAATCTCATAGAAGTAACTTAATACGGCTTACAAGTTGTTTAAGACCTTACTTGCATGCTTACACTTTCTTCCTTAATATATATATGTATATGTCGAGTATGCTGATAGAGTTTTTGAAGAAAAATAGATTTCATTCACAGTACTTTTATGTATATATTTGTTTAGTGCAATTACATATTTGCACTAGTCTTACAGTATAAGGTTCATGAAATAATATACCATGTGCTTAAATATTAATTTTTCTTCTTTGAAGAGGGCTGGGTTATAACGGCAATTTTTTTCTTCGACCCAAACTGTTTTTTGATTCTTTCCACACATGCGACATCATTCGCCATTCTGTTTAAATAAGTTGATTGGTGAGAAGGTTTGACTTTTTAAAGCACCTTCTCTTTATGGAGAATTAAAGGCCATAGCTGGAAAACTGGCCATCCGAGCTCAGTCATTTCTTTGTATTTTGTTAATTTTTCCTGGTTAATGGTCCTTTCAAATTCAGATTGCATAGTTACTTCAGACTCACATCAAATGCTCCTCAGAAATAGCAGCTCACAGTGGGAAAAGATAACCTATTTCCTTCAAGCACTGTAGCTCTATCTGTGAACTATTGGCATCACATGAAGATTGATTAAAGTTCTGCAGACACCTAATGAAAAAAACAAAAAATTGCTCTCCTTGCCTGTTTCAAAGGATAGCTATCTCAAATTCTAGCTGCTCGCCTCTGACGTCTGAAACTGGCTCAGTGTTTATCAATTAGAGTGCCAATGTTTAGAACAACATTCAGAGGATGACGGTAATGAGGGACCACAGTCATGGCTGCAGGAGAACATATTAGTATTAACCTCGATGCTAGGTCATGCACTACCCCTTTTAATGAGGTATGTTAAGACTTCCCAGACAGGTGCATTTTGAGCTGAAGAGTAACATAACCTTTTCTATCTTATCATGTCAGGTGGCAAATTTAAACCACAGTGGACTGAAAAAGGCTTGCTCAGCACTATAGGTAATTCAATTCCTCAGCCATCTTTCCTCTTTATCTGCTGTTGACATGCTCCACACTATAAAACAATAGAACAACGTAAACGTAAACCTTACGAAAGGTAGACTTACCTACTTACTTACTTATCGTACAGTAGGCTTTGTGCCCTTCCCCTTGTTCGCCTCTGTGAACTGCAAAGTGGGGTGCTGTTGGTGAAGAGGTGATGGATAAACCTGGATGCTGACTGTGCTGTGCTTTGGGGTCCACCTGCCTGTGTCTGATAGACTACCTGCAAAAGCCTCAGCAACATTGCCCTGCCCAATGCGCAAGCCCAGGCTTTTTTGGGGGGCTGTTGGTTGTGGACAGGGATATATGGGTTTGACCTAGTCCTTTTCTGCATGGTGTGCTTTTGCCAGTCTGTGCTCCCTTGGAGTTTCTATTTTTAAATATTATTTGCATGTCTCCAGAAAATTGCCTATTTAGGCTTATAATGAAAAGTGTCCTGAGAACTACCACCTTATCTATCCCACAATGGGCTCACTCATAAAATAAGCTTGAAATATACCCTATTTCTCTTCAGGTTTTGGATGATAAAACCAGTTGATTCCATTAGCTATCAGTCAGGGACAGAATAGCTCATAGATCTGAAAGTGCTGAATCCAAATATCATTATTTATGGTTGGGAGGCAGCATGATTCAGTGAAATATGCTGCTTTCCCCAAGAGTTACATAAGAATTACCACTTTGATGCTGCTTTGTGATCTTGGGTAAGCCATCTAAGCATTTTGTGACTCAGCTTCCCCTTTTATGAAAAGGGCATAATGGGACTTACTCTAAGAAAACATGTTGTCATTGTAAAGAGCTTGGAGGCAGCGACAGGGCCTCTTTGCTACACTAACAACAGCAGTGATTTTTGGGGCAGGACAGCAGAGAGATGCAGGTATATCAGCATTGCCCGCTGTGCCAGGAGCATGGAGTCAAGCAAACCTGTTGAGCAGCAGCCAAGGCTACAAAAGCTTGGTGATGCCAGAAAGCCCTTGTAGCTGCCAGACTGTCCAGGCTGCTGGCTTCTGCTGCCTCTGCTGCACTGTAAGGCCAACCAGAGGTTGTGACCGGACACTAGGGAAGGGGAAGCCCTCTCCTAAGAGCTAACATCATTACTGGCTATCTAAAGGGAGATACTTGTTGCAACACTGATTCACGCAGCCTTTTAAATACGTTAAAATAGGTGTGGCCAGTTCCGTGTTTGCAGTAGAGCTTTTATGAGGCCAGACTAATGAACGAGCCCCTCTGCACCCTCTGAAATCATTTGAGCCCCTCTCCCTGCCTTGCATATGGATGGAAATTACAGCAGCCGCCATAGCACAAGTGTGCCAGTACCTAGAGAACAGTCCGGTGTATGCTCATCAGTCAATGTCCTATTGATCATACTAACAGAAGTGGACTAGTAGTGTGTCAAGGCTAAAATGTTGCTCTGGTTTTATATTTGCACATTCTTCTAGAGCTAATGTGACTTCAATGATACCTCTATAATTAACTATTATTAATGTTTTATTCAATTAAAGATGTTCTGGAAGCATCAGGCATCTTTTTGCTTCTGGTACAATGCAAAATTTCATTTGGGAAAGGCTGCAGTAGCTCCGCATGGAACTCAAAACGCAGCTGAGAGATCCTGAAAGAAGTTTTGATTAGTGGGGTGAGGTCCACGGCAAGAAAAATATGCTGATGCTCTAAGCATCCTCATTCTGACCCTCCCATTGACTTACACCAGTTAGAGACAGGCCTACAGTGGAGTTACTATTGAAACTTAGGGGGATAAGCAATAGCTTTTCAGACATGATCTATTCCTGGTGGCTGATGATTGATTTTAGGCATTTGCATAAACGTGCCTACCTTTTTTTATAGTCATAGAATTGTTTCTGGTGCATAAAAGTGTTGCGTTACATTACAGCACTTCTAGAGTGCAGCGGCAGCGATAGCTGTATTTCAGGTGCCCTTCTTAATCATTCAGATCTGAGAAAAGAACGTGCCTTTGAACTGCTTGGGGGACAGCGTGATGGGCATCAGGTATAAGCACCCCCCTTGTTAAAGCAGTGGCTCTGTGGTCAATGAGAAACTACTGCTGATCAATGCTACCCAAACATAGCTGTCAGTAATAAAAGAAATCCATGCAGAAAAGGATTGTTGTCTCGCACCACAAAGTGCCTCTTGTCAGCAGCAATGCTGTTTTCCTGGGTTGACAACTCATGGGCTGAGGAATAAGATGGCATCCATTTTCGGGCTGAGAGCATGCAATTGTTTGTCAAAACCCGTGGGCTGTGTACTTGGTTATTTTATAATAGCAGTGTCAAGTACTCTGCTTTTTATGATTATGTGGTGTAGCGCTAGAAAAAGCACATAGCTGACAGCTAAATTTGTGTTTGGATAACTATACTATTTACTGTGATCCAAGAAGTGTTGTTCATCTTGTCCTATATCAATACTTGATTTGCATATTTATCTATATATTCACCATAAAACTATTCTCTTGCTATGCAGAGTTACACATAACCACTTTTTCCTTCCCCTCCATGTACACAATACTTTATGGACGACAGTGTCTGCAGGTCTGTGTGAACAGATTCAGGAATGCCAGATATGTACTCTTACCTCTGCTACTGTAATTCTTATGGACCTGATCCAAACCCGCTTGAATTTTTTGGAAAGACTTCCATTTATTTCAGTGATCTTTGCATAAAGTCCCAAGAGACATTTACTAGTTTTTTTGAGGAGAATTGTTAAATTATGGGAGTCCCACTTCGGTCACTTAAGGACTGATCCTTAAAACAGTGATCTCCAAACTTTTTGGACCATGCACTCCTATCAGCAAAAATATTTTGAGCATGTACCACCAGTGCATATAATTTATTTATGACTTATATACATATACTACTATACTAATACATTAGGTACATTGTAAGATACACACAAAACAGAAATTAAAAAAGGATAAGGCAAAGATGAAATAGATTAAATTCATTTTTTTATTATTTATTAATGGTACACACAAAAAAAATTTCTTCCTGCATCCCAGTGGTTTGTCTTCTGTGCTCCCACTTGGAAGTATGCTGTCTTAGAGGGTCCATTCATTGACAGTGGCAACTTTACATCACATACCACCCAGTAGTAGTTTATATGCAACTACTTGTATATGTATCACAGTTTGGGAACCACTCATTCATGTCATGGACAAGTTTGAACACTTTACAAGCTTATCAATGTCATAACTGTTCTATTTTTTCCATCTGTAAAATGGGGGAAAAAAAGGAAAGTTAACAAGGTTACACACCCTGCAAGGGTTTTTTCAGAAGACAGCTGTAAGTCTACTACTACTATAAGTCTTACAGGATGCTAAGCATTGCAACAGGTATGTTTCCTGGACAAAAAATATCTTGGGTAAACTGTGGAGATTAATAAATGAGCCTGATATTACCCTTTTACATTATAAGAACGATCTCACAGTTTTCATAATTTAAGATACAATGCCAGAATCATGCTCCTTCCCCAAACTACATGATTCAGCAGAGAGCTGTAACCAAGAGAGGCTATCTGTCATTACACTTTAACTAGAGCTGAGCCAAATTTTGGACTTAACCATCAAATGTAGCTGTAGTCAACCCCAGGTTTAGTTCAGCTTGGCCTAGAGAATCTGGTTCAACTTTTGCTTTGTTTTGTTTTTTTTTTTTTTTAAAAAAAAGACCATTAATCATGGATGTGAAGTTTTTTCTCTGTCTAGATACATGTAAATGTTTTTAAGCTTCTGTTCACTGATTCCCATTATGTTTGAACCCTGCTTATTGAGACTAAAAACATGGGCCAAGTTACATCAGGTTGTCTCTCCTGTGCTTCTGACTACTTGAGCTGGTTCCACTAGAATGCTGTTGTCCAAGAGAATGTCCATGATGCTTGACCCTGTTTGCACATACATTTCCCTTGTCCCCTTCATTTTACTCTTCAGAACATATTATTAAATGTATCAGGACTAAATATGTTAATTTTTCAATAAGCAAACCCCAAATAAAATTAATTTACATGATTATTCAGATATCTGGATGCCTGGGGGGAAAAAGTCACAATTATTTTATGAAAGGAGTGATTTCCAAAGGTATGAAAATATTCAACATCCACAAAAGCTACTCACATAAATGTCACTCTGAACTTTTGAAATCATCTTCATAGTTATTTTTCTTTTCTTTGTTTGATGACCTTAGGATAGAGAACATGTCTATTTAATGTCGTAGCATGTTTACATTGAAATATTCAGCTACTATTAGCCAATGTAAAATCAAATTATCATTAACTTCTTCAGATCTTGCCATCATATTACGAGTATTGTCATCCTGTTTCTCCAATGAAACATTGTTTTAGCTGAACCTCCTAATGCAATGTTTAAAAGTGGATTTATTCCTTATTTTTAACATACACCATTTGTTGCATGTAAACTATGTAATACAGGGAAAAGGGGGCATAGCTCTGTGGTATAATCACCTTGTTAACATTGCCATAACCAGCTTGCTCAAAAGGGGAAAAACTTTAATATAGCACACCACAGGATATAAAGTCCCAACAGCACACAATAAGAAGTCTAGTACTCCAGTCACTGATTTAATATGAAAGATTTCAAAAGGAAACTTTGGTGTAAGAAGCCCATCACAACAAACAGTTGGAAACATTCTCTCTTGTAATTTGAAATACCTTTCAGGAGAAGAGCTGGAGTCCGTCCCGCCATCAGCTCAAACATTAGTTCACCGCTCTCCAGTGAGGAGTGCAATAGAAATTAACTCAGTAATACTTTGTCTTCTGCATTCACAGGAACCCAGGCACCATACTGGACTTCATCCACCAAGATCAACGCAGTGAGTAATCCACACAGTAGGAGCTTATGGAAAGGTATAACATTAAACTGCAACTGGTTTATCCATGGCTGGAACAAAGCTTACCTAGAAAAAGCTCAGCTCAAAAAATCACCCAAGCAAAAGTGGAAGGAAAGCTTTCCTTGGGTAAAATTAATGAAAGCAATGAACTCAGAGCTATGCATTTTGGAAGAAGGCAATGAAGGATCTGCAAATTGTAGAAGGCCAATAAATCCTCATCTAGAATATTTTGTTCCATATGTATGTGTACATGTGCATTATATACCTTATATATATATTCATGTATGTATTCATATAAAAAGCACATCATTTACATATTTGGCAGTAATATCCAGTTAGTTGTGGCTTACAGGTAGCAAGAAGAAAGCTTGCAAAAGTAAAAGGTGACTTGCTGCTAGCTACATCATATTTGTCCCTTTGTCAGCCTGGAATATAGCAGCAGCAGTTTACTGTCACTGTCATCTGGGTCAGCAGTTCTTGTGGGCAACTTATTTTTCATTTACACACATATTTAGACAATTACTATGCAATTTTAAAAGCTTCTTGTGACTTTAGTAATATATGTAACATTTACACATAAATAACCTTTTCATCTGAATCTAGGTCAACTCATTGCCTCTGTCATGAAAATAATACCTAATACCTGATTATGTCAGATTGAGGAACCTGAGCTTAGCCACCTTGAATTGTTGGGTTTGAAGGCAAAGGTTGTCAAGCCTTTTTGTGTGCAACAACCTGACACAAAGGAAGTACCTCTGGCAAGTTGATTATATTTATCCATCTTGCAAGCAGTTGTCCAGCTTGTGGATTTCATCTCTTACTCTGCAGGACCATTTTGCAGCCAATATATACCTGCAGGATGCATAGGCCAAGGGCTGGTGAAGACTTGCCAGGTTCCTGAACCTGAAACCACAGATGTTTAAGGGTGTCAGCAGACCTACTGAACTAATTGTGACTATCTGTGAGGTCTAAGTCAAGTGTTTTCAGATGTAGGACTGTGCTGTTTAGCATCAAGTTTAATATAACAAAAGCAATACATTAGTTTGATCCCAGATCTTTTAAATGTTGAATTGTGTGGTGTGAAGTGGTTTGGACAAAAAAATTTTGATCAACTTGCAATAACACATGGAAGAGTTCATGCAACTGCAGTCAGAACAAGAAAAAACAACCCATATTGACAATTATTTAGTAAAAAGAAAAACACCTGAATAGAAGTTTATTCCAGTTCATCATAACCAGATGTTATCTATAGTGTACCATAGTTTCCATTCTTAAAAAAAAATTGTGAGCAGATAAAACTCTATTGCTGTACTTGTTTTCAGTACTGAAAATATGTCCTTGATTAGATACCCTCAGTCAGAAACAGTTACATATATTTTCCTGCTCCATGCTAGTACAAACAGTGCTGTCTGTGTTAGGACTGAACTGGAAAAGGAATTAATTTATTCATATAGACAAATGCAATGAAAGTGGAAGTGAAAAATTTTCTGATTATTTTTTTCTTCTTATCAAATAACTATAGTGTTAAGAACATATTACAATTCTTTATTAATTTACATACAGTACTTTTTCCTAAAATTTTTTTAGTAGTGATTTTTTTTTTTCTCAGTCAATGTGGTTTGAAGTGGTCCTGGCTTCTCCAGAAGCTGCCATAAATCATGCTAAACCAGACACATATTTTATTGTTTAAAACTTGGTTAGGATAAGAATGTTAGTTCCAGCTATGCAGTTTGAATTTTTGTCATCTTTCTGTTGATGCTACAACAGAAGGGGGGAAAAGGTTTCTGACAGTTTACAGGCAATTTCAGAATTCCATTGCTATTTAGTGGACATTTGGGTTAAGGCAACAATCTTTGTTCTGGACTGTCAGAGGCATTGGAAGTACATCCTGAAGTACAAAAGATGAAATGGAAATGCTTTCAAGGAATTATCGCTTCCAAAACAGGAATGCTTTGCGTAAGTTTGTTGAAATTTGGTGGATTATTTCTGTGGCTGTCTGCACTTGGGAATTTTCTGCTATTACCAGTCTACATGTAGCACTACTCAACTGTAGACAAGCCATTTGTGTCCTTGCCAACAGGTAACAACTTTTTTCAGGGCCGATTTGGATGACACGGTAATGAGTGACAGCATCTGCCAGTACTTCCAAAGCACTATGGGCTGAGCTGAGCTGGCAGGCAAGCTGTAAGTACCTCTCCTCAAGCACTGACTGCTTTCATTTGTGACAGTAGCCACTACGAGAAACCTGGTCACATGGGAAGACAGAGTTAATGTACTCTGAAACTCTCTATGAAAATCTAAGGACCCCTGGACAAGTGGTTGAGGGAGGACAGGAGAGTCAGTGGAACGTGGCCAGGCCCATGGCTGTCCTTGCGGTCCACCTGCAGCTGGCTGTCTTCTCCTGCCCTACCTCTCTTGTGGATCAGAGCTTGCGCTTACCCAAAGTGCCACCAGGACAATGCTTGGGCAGCAGAATCATGCAAGGTGCGTGTTCTTGGCTACCTGGGTTTCCTCTCTGGTTGCCACACCACCAAGTTACATGCAAGTAGAGTGACGTACCTGGGATAATGGAGAACCCATCCAGACTTCCCATACAAAATAAGTGTTTCTGAGCAGCCTGTTGTCACTTAAGAGCAGGAGCTTAGGGTTAGAGCGTGTGGTTAATGTAAATAGCAGCTCAATGCTGAGCAGCAAATGAAAAAAAGAAAGGGGGGGAAGGCAAATTACACGAGGGACTGTTAGAAAAGGAAGTGTCACGGGTGAAGCTGATGCAATGCAAGCAGAGAATACAAAATAATTTCTGAATGCAAGCTTGACACCACACTGTGGCCCTTCCACCCTTACCTGTACCTGATGGGTGCACGCTTCTTGACTTCCCGACACAGCATGGAGATGAGGCCCTGCTGCCTGGGGCCTGCCAGCATTGGCTGCCCATGGCCTGCTGGTTTCCTTCCCCACCAAGGCTCACAGGGGCTTCCCAGCCACCGGCTCCCACCTCGGCTTCCCCCAGGCACCCACCCGCTTGCCGAGGCAGCCATCCTGACACCTCCTTCCCCGGGCTCAGACCCTGTGGTCTCCACCACTTCCCATTGGCTGGGGCAGCTGCCTCCTGCACCGGGATTGGCCCCAACCTCCAGCACAGCTATCACGATTGGCTGCTGGGAGGGGTGCGCAGCCCTGCTAGCTGAGGCGAGTTTGTGCCGGGTCTGACCGGTTGGGGCCGGTTGCCACCAGCTGTGTGAGGGGATGTCGCAGGGCGCTCCTCAGGGTCTGCCCCACCACCACAGCGGCTGGGGACGTACGTGCTGGCCAGTGCCAGCTGGTCACCATTTGGTGCCTCCTCCCGCCAGAGAAGATACCCAAGAACCGTCAGTCACATTCGAGGGTATAACCACCAGCCGTTAAGACATTTTGGTGTGGAAAAGGGATGACCCAGAGGGGATATATCAGCTGCCTATAAATCGTGACTGGACTGAGGAGAGTAAGTAAGAGCTGATGGTTTGTTGTTGCAATACGTGAGCGAGTATCAAAGGAGGGCAACATGTGGCAGGTCAAAACGGTGAAGTAGTGGCAGTCCTTCATGTAGAACCTTTGTGGCAGGCTTTGTGGTGCTCCTTGGTGCAGACGCGGTGGGTGATGAAAGCTTAGAGGAGACAGCGCAGGGTTGTTAAACAGGCAGAAACCACCCTTGGCTTGTGGGAAGGCTGAACCATAAGTTATCAGGGGCCAGAGTGGTCTCTGGCAGTATGCATGCCGTAACAAGGACCAGTTAGTTCTGGTGTTACTCTGCTTTCTAATCATCTGCCTTTGGCTACTGCTGGGGACAGGGAACTGGACGAGGTGGCCTTGGGTCTGACCTAGTGGAGCTGTCTGGTGTTCTTGTGTAGCTGCCGTTTACCTCTGATGCGCAGCTACCGGAATGGAGCTTTGCTGGTGTGCGGACACCTAGACCTCAGCCTGGTGGTCACACCTGGGTGAACAGAAGCTTTGGCCAATGATACTAGAGGATACAGTTAAAGAAATGTCTTCATCAGTATTGCTGGCTAACAGCTTCAGCACATTTTATGACGTTTGACATTTCCAAAGTCCCCAGTTCTTGGAGTTATGGGAGAATGCAGAAATATCCATTTCCTTGCAGAGGTTCAGGTTACACAAGCTCTTGGGTTTGTAAGCTGTCTGAGAGGTCAAATCCAGTCAAATGCTTGTGTGGCTTATCTTATATTAAATATTGCAGGAGTCATCTTATCTATCTGAGAAAGGTGAAGAGTTCAGTGACCCTGAGACTTGAATCTGTGGTACCAGGGAGTCAGGGAATTTTTCAAACCTGCTGTATTATGCTTATCCTCTTAGAGTCAGAGTTTTTTTTAAAAGGTGGTGTTAAAGATTGCTATACAGTTAAAAAGGTACAGCTAAAAAAAAAATATCATTCTGATTGTATTAATTCGTAAGCCTTGCTTATGCTCTGATCCTACAAAGCACCAAGCACCTCAAGGAAAACGGATTTTAACTTCTGTTGGCTTCAGTGGGAGGTCTTGTACCGTATGCTCAGTCAGAAATCGGAAGAAGAAAGGGAAGAGAGGGTTCAGAAATGTCTTTGGAGTTCACTTACAGCAACACTCATAACCTTACCACAAGGTCATGATTTTTAAGGGCTTCTACAGCTCAGCTCCCATAGCTGTGGTAATACAAGAATATTTGCTATCATTATACAAACAAACATCTAACCTTTGTGATTGAGAAAAATCTAAGAACATTGAAATAATTTATCTCAACACCAGCAGACAAGCCAGATGACTGAAATATCACAGAGATCTGAAGTACAGTAATTCTTAAAACAAACTCATGGTATTTTTAATGTGTTTAGGGTTAGCAGTCTTGGGATTTTCAGGCTTATTTCCTGTTCCCCCATTGTGCTTCTTATTTTAAGTTTTGGACAACAGAATTCCCACATCTGTTTGCACATGGGAGTAAGCTAATCCTCTAAAAAAATCTGAGACCAAGACTCGTTGTCTTCATACAGTTTTCAGTGGGTAGGCTGCTGGGTCACTACTGGCCCTCTTAGAGGTGATCCTAATGCTTACAGCGAAAGGCCTTTCAACGACTGAGCAAGCTCTGCTATGTGTTACAATGTGTTGATGCTTTCTTTACCTCTTCTGATACATTCAAAATCATTTTACAAGCGGTTCCCACAAACAGTGAGATCAGGTTAATATAAGAAGCAGCACCTTCCCTGTGGGCCCTGAGCTACAATCTCATCCAGGCTCTTCATATTCTTAAATGATTAGCAGTATTTTTGTTCAAAGCTCTTGGCTATTCTTTTTGCATGGAAGCACTCTGACTTCTTAAAACTTTTCTGAGCAGCTCTTCTAAATAACACTGATACACAAAAGATGCTTTTCTCATTGCCTGCCTGGATTATGTAATCTCATATCTGAACAATATAATTTATTATCAATATCTGAAGTGGATTGCTGCAGCTTCCCCAGTATATTAATAGCTATATCCATTATTTTCTAAAGAAGAATCTCCTGGGCCTTTCTTGTGATATAAGCATTACTGCTAACTGGGTAGCTGGCTGGAAAGGATGATAGTGTCCCCTGCTATTATAAATCTAGTGAGCTCACCTTTAAATGTCTGTCTTTATTCTCCCCTTTGGGCATTGTTCCAGTCACTTTTTGGCCTTTTTATTTTAAAGAAAAATCTGTCCATATGGTCGAAGGAGGAAGAATACTTGCCCTCAGATTAAATTAATGTGTGCATGTTCTCTATATTTTGGAACCAGACTGCCATTGTGCAGGAGAGGGAAAAAAAAAAAAAAGAGAGCCATCTTGAATGAAAAACTAAATTAGTAGCCCGCATGCATCAAACAAGAATAAAAGCCCATGCTGAAGGATACAGTAGATCTACATAGGCATGCCCTGATTCACATAGATGGCCAAAGTCTTTCAAACAGAAACATAATTTGACCTATGAAGTAATTAATGCTGTGATTACAAGGAGGGAAGACACCACAGTTCAGGCTGCAGCCGGACTGCTTTCCATTAATAGAAAGCTCTGTTATCCCCTCCCCCAACACACATACTTATCTGTTTTAAAAATTATATTGGCTACAAGATTTCTCTGTCTGCACTGAAGGCATAGTACATTGTTTCTGCAAAATTTCAGTAAAGTTAGTGTGAGTTGTTCAAGTTATCTGATTCTAGTTTTTTCCCTCTATTATTTGAAAAGTGTAGCTCACTTCTTCAGTCTTGCCATAGAAATCCCTTTAACCAGATTTTTGAGGAAGATCGATTTGCTTCAATTAAAATGTATTTATTGTTTTTATTTTAGGTAGTTCTGAGACCCATCTCCCCCACACCAGTATAAATGTTTTTTTTTTCTGCTGGATTTAGCAGGGTGAAGGATACCAGCACATGTTGTTTAGCTGAAATCTAGAAACATTGTGAGAGGATTTTTTCACACAACCCATAATTAAACTGTGGTACTCATTGCTACAGAATTTTGTGGATCTCACTTTTTTATACATATTGAAAACCTAATCAGACATCTTCATGACAAGAACACCTATCAGGACTTTCAAACATGCAGATAGTAACTCTGCTTAAAAAAAATCACTAGAAACTATACAACTATACTGAAAATGTGTCACTGTATATATGTCCCTTCTTACTCACTTCCTTAGGTGTTTGCTATTGGGTTCTGCTGGAGGAAAGTCGCCTGGTGGCATGGACCTTTGATTTGATCAATATGGCCAATCCTAGTTATGTCAACAACAAATTCACTTTGACTCAAAGGGAGAAACGTACTTTTAGAACTGTAGCCACAGCTTCTTTAATCATCACACTAGAAATTCAGTCTTTCTTTTTAGTGTGATACACAGAAGAGTTCTTATGTTCTTCATATTCTATGATCCCTTTTAACAATTATAAAGAAAAGGAATGTGGTCATCTTTTCAGCTTCTGGGGTAAGATATTGACAACTAAAATGTGTTCTAAAATTTTTGCATTGTTTGAGGGGATACTCTATCAGATCAAGAGCCTGAAGATTGCTGGTTTACATTTTTGCTAAGCACTTGTTATTTCTTTGTATTCCTGAAAATTATACCACTACAGATTAAAGTGTAAGACATCCATAAAGGGCAAGGATAGCAATTTTTGAAGAAATTGTGGTTATTTTTATAAGTAAGTGTCTCTTTATTTAGGCAAAACCAGTGAAAAAATGTAGGTTTTTTTACTGAGGTTTTGAGCTCTGTTGACCCCTTTAAAACAAACAAACAAACAACTGTTTTAAAAATACCTGTGAAAATTGAAATAGGCCTCTAGGATATAATTGATGAACATTCTTTTCCAAGATGTTGCTGAGGTACAGGGCTAGGGCCAGGACTCATGTCTCAGTTCTTCCACTGAAATTCTCCATCTTTCATAGGCCTTAAGAGGACTGTGTTCATACCATTTCTAAAAGGTCAGACCCATTCCATTATCCCTGTTTTCCAGTGAGGTAACCAAACATCTTGCCAAGGGTCACTAGAGAAGCCTGCTGCAGTGCCAAGAACAGAAAACTAGTATCATAGGTTATGCCTACATCCTTGATAGAACCTCATTTGTAAGCGGTCGCTATCTCTCCAGTTAGGACAGCTATAAAATCAAGCTAATAATGTTTATACTTAGTTTTGGAAAGAGCTTTGAGAGTTAGAAATAAATGCTTGCTCTGCAAATGTGAAGATTTATTTTTCACATGGAGTAATTGCAACTGAGTAAAAATGGGAAGATGATCAAAAACATTTAGAGGACTTAAGATCACAAATAACTGCCAGTGACATTGATTTTCCTAATATTTTAGATTCTTTTGTATATCCTCTAGGGAGGCTAATCTACATCCAGAAGAAGATATGCCATTATGTTAGCTAAGTTTTTGACACCTCGCCCCCGACATGCAGTTCAAAACCTTATGTTAGGCACAGAATTTCTGGCTGCATGAATATTGAATACCTTTGGCCAACAGGAAAGCAATGGAGTTGCATCAGAACACTGAGCTTGGAGGCAAGGGCCCTCTGCTAGGTGGAAATTAATTTTTCAAAGGGGTAAAATTTCTACTCTTACACAGATTTTGCTGGGATTTAAAGATACTTCTTGTTTCAGGCAGCTACTTCCTCATTTCAGGGAGATTACCTGAAGTATCTAAGTACCTCAGATACAAGAGAGTTGAGATCCTTGCAAAACCCTATTTTATAATAAACCCTGTATAATAAATACTGGTCTTAAATTAAAAAAGGAGAATTTATTGCTAGAGTTTAAGATCACTTTTCTTAAAGATGTCCAAAGTGTAAACTGAGCATCTTCAAGCCCTGATAGGGCACAGATGAATGATGAGAAGGCTGGCTGGCAGCTACCAAAGCTGGCCACAGAAAGAGAAGTATGGTGCATTATACCATGGCCAGCCTGTGCTGTTCTGACTGCAGGCCATTTTACAAAACACACGTAAGGACAAAGTCACAATTTGGAAGAAGCTGAGGCACTGAAACTCAGCAGCCTGGGACCACCGGTGCTTTAAATGCCAGCTGCTGAGAATAAACAATCTCAGCTAGGCACAAAATCAATCTGTAGTTAAAATCCATGATTTTTCCAAAGTTTTTTAAGCCAAATATAATAGTGGAGTCCAAGAACTGGCTCTGAGCATGTAATGCTTTAATGTGGGGGTCCAGGCTCAGTACCCTGGAAGCAAAGCACTGGCTTATGGAATGGTTAATCCATCTTCCCTCTCCGTCTCTGCTGCCTATAGTTCCTGCTCATTTGAACTGTCGTATCCTTTCTCCATTATGTAATAGCCTAGAGGTCACACATGCTCCTCTGCTTTGAATAATACATCTCTATGAAGCCTTAGTATCTCTGTTTGAAAATTTATTTCTTTCATTTTAATATTTTATCAATTTTGTCCTAAATGGATGACCTTAACTGGTTGCAGTTCATTTCATTTCTTCTCTGCTTAAATATTTTAAAGGTTCCAAAGTACAAACATCATTCATGCAGTGTGTAACAAAAATGCTCATCTTGAGCTTTGGATTATTTAATTGTAATTGTCAAGCTATTACTAAAATTGATTACTTCTTTCTTTTTGCAATTTCTTCCTCCCATTCCTTCTTCCCATTTCTAACTTTGTCACATCTTTTATGCTGGTATTTAGCTACACTTCCCAGTGCTTATAGAAGAGCTATACAATGCATCAGTAGCATTACTTGTAAACAACAGACAGTCAAAATCTAAAATCAGCATGCAATGTGGATAGGCATTGCATTCAGAAAATACCTCAGTAAAGTAATTGATCCAGTACTGAACACAGTATTTGGTGTTAGGTACAAGTAGAGCCTTTTGCTCCCTTTTTTTTGAAGAAAAAAGAACCAAAGTTGTGTTTTATGAGCTGGTGCCATCTTGGTGCTGTGATCAATCTGGATTTCATTAAGCTGGAAAATGGTTATATTTGAATGGTAAATCTTCACAACATATACATGCACCACAGGAAATAAAAGGAGTTAACAAACATCTGGCAGTTTTAGCTGTGAACTGTGCTGTTAGAGGTGTAATTCTGGGCAGGTGAGGTTCCTTGTAAGAGTAGCAGTCCTACCCCTTCTCAAGCTTTTTTAGGTAACTAAATTCTATCTTCATAAATTTCAGTATCTGTTGGCTATGGCATTCATGCTTCCTGTCCTGAGCAGCTTAATGTCACTACATGCAGCTTCACCCTGACAGTTGCTGAGTTCCTGATCTTACTGACCCTTCTGATATATAAAATGCTTTGGGTTATTTAGAAATGAAAGGTAATAAAAGCTAGTAAGCACAATATAATTTCATGATTGTTATTCTGCACTTATACTATGAGAAAGCAAAACTAAAATATGTGCACCTCACACTGTGGCATTTTTATTAGAAATAGGAATAACAGCACTCTGAAGGAATCTGACTCATCTTCTTAAATCCTCTTAAAAGAACTGTAGCTGTTTCGTGTTGGCAAAATATAAAAGTCAGTATACAATCCATTTTTTATACTTAAAAGATTTTATTATTTGGGATGGATCTGTATTTATGCTGATTTTTACCTTTCTCATTTTCTTCCTTCTTTCTTTTGTTCAGCACTAGCCTTGGACAACTGTTAGCAGTGTTAGTAAGATGTGGATTTATGTTTCATTTCTGACATCTCTGTGTAATGTTACAGTGTCATAACCTGTATTCTGGTTTAGCTATGTGGCATTCCACACCAGAAAGACGCATTAAATCCTTTTCTTTCCCACTAAGTCTCTAACTACCATATTGAGAAAAGCATGAAAGAAATGGCACCACCTCTTGCACTGGTTGGAGGATTTCATTTTACCTTGTGTCATATCACCTGGATAGATGTCATTCAGATAACTAACAGCTGGCATCTCTGTGCCTCCATGAGAACAAATGGGGACATCTTGTTTTCAAGTGTGAGTCTTGGGCTGTGCAAAGACATTAAAATGAGTCAAAATGAGTGAATGTATAAGCAGGATGCCTGTTTGCTCCTGGGATGAAGGTCTGGATTCTTGGACATCAACTATGTAGTCCTGTAAGGTGTTCTTATGGTAATCATGTTTTTCCCAACACCCAGAGAATAGGTGTGTTTAAACCAAAGTAAATGCTTTGAGTAGTCCTTTAAAGGACACTTGAAAGACTTCTTACATATTTTTTGCTCAATATAAATAGTTCTCCTCGCCTCTGAAAAAGTTACGGAAGGTAACCAGCATTGCTTCTGTAACTACAGAGGTTTTCTTACTCGGGTTGTGCAGCAGGTGAGGCTGTCTTGCCGCAACAGGGAGTATGTTAATATAATCCTTCAGAAAGTTTTTGCAAACACAGCTCTCATTATATAATTTAAAAGTATAAACATTGAAAATCCTTCTAAATACATATTTAACCCCTAAAGGATCTCCTTCGACTGGAGTATTACACTAGATAGAAAGCCTAGAAATGAATTGTTATTAGGGCTTGATACATTACAACTATTATGAACATGTTCTCTTTATTAACTGAATATCAGTAATGGTACTGTGAGTGCTGCACCTCGTAAAATTTGAACAGTTTAATATACTTGTAAACTGTACTTCTAGCTAGCAAATAAGCCAGAGAAAACAGGTGTGTGTGTGTGTGTGTGTGTAGTAGGGTGTACAAGGAGAAGACTGGGAAATGAGGCACAGAGACAGAAAATACTAGAGGCAGTTCATTCTGATTCCAGTATCTGCTCTTCAGTAGTAGCCAGGCACTGATACTCAAGAAACCATAAAGGAACCGTGGCATTTTTCCAGAAGTAGATTTCCCTGGGAAATATGTCACTTTGGCTGAAGTGAACACACACTGCTACTTTTTACCTCAAAAGGGTAAACATGCTCATGAATAGCTGTATTTTTATGTGACTACAGTTGCTCTTTTAACTCTCTGGATAAAGACCTGAATTTTGGGAGCTAAAGGTTATGAATTCAAATCCCAGTTTCCACTTGCAGATGCGTGTATACATTTGGCTGGAAACAATACTGTCTGTATGTATACAGCTATGGATCATGGCAGCAGCACAAGTCAATTAGCCTTTGTGACACTGTCGTCCTGTGAAATAATTTTATGAATACTTCAGGCGATGTTGTCAGAAGGACAGTGCTGAGAACTACAGGACACAAAGGGTAAGGCTAGCAAAATAACCACCTTTGCCACAGGTTTCCAAACACTTCTGTGTTTACAGGCACCTGAACCTCTCTACATTTCTTTGGTCTCTCTTGGGAAATACAAAGGATAACAATTAACCTTTACTTATTACAAACCACAAAAAGCAATAGGAGGGTCTCTAAGGTGGCATGCCTCATTTGAGCTTTCCACTGGTGTCTGCAATGATGGACGTGTCGTGGAAGTCAAGATAGGTACAGCTGAGCCAGCTAATTACAATGTATTTTCATAGGCCCCATTTTGCATTTTTAAAGGCGACGATACACAGTAGTCTTCAGATTTGACTTGCAATGAAGGAATCAGACCATTGTAAGACAAATTTCCATTCATTCTTCAGTAGTTCTTCACTGGAAGCTATTCTGTGAAATAACAAAAGACTGCAGGTGGTTGTTCTTTTTTACCAACAAAATGTTTTTGGGGTTTTTTATATTTCCTATTTTCATCCCTCCCAGAAAATCTAAATTAATCTCTCTCAAGAAATACTGAAATTTTGTAATTTTTTTTTTTTTTTAAGTTTACCAGCTGCAAATTAAACAGACATCTTGTCTGGTTTTTGTTTGGTTTGGATTTTTTTGCCTTGCCCTTTTTGGAAAGGAAAAGGTGAGCAGGAGGAATTTTTTTTAATTTTCTTTTTAATATGACATGAAAGTTTAAAAAAAATAACAGGCTATTAGGGTCTAGTATTAAAACTTGTGTTTTGAATTTCTCTCTAATGAAAGCATGAGATAATTTTTTTCACCTAATTTCTCTGTGTTTTGTTTGTTTGTTTCTTTAACTTTTTCCCCACTGGAGAAATATGAAAAGGCTGCTTTTCTGAATAAAACCAGATTTAAGTAGAAGAAAGTATCACTTTTTTTTTTTTTTCAGTTATCCCTCCTGCCCAATTTTGGAAAAATAAAGGAAATTTTTCATTTTACAGAAAGTTTACAGGAAATTATAGTGGTTTTTCTTCTGCTCCATCCACTGCTTTCCTTCCCTTTTCAGTGTTTTTCACAGAAGACTCTATATGTGACATTGCACATTCTTAGGAGGTGAAATAAATGTAGAGATTAAGTGTTAGACATGTGGGAGGCTTAACAGGGGGCAACAGATAAGAGTAGAAATAGAAGAAAAGAAAATCACTGATGGAAAGAGCTAAAGATATGACTGTTTTTTTAATGTTTGACATGTCTTGGAAAGCAATTGAGACAAAAAATGTAGGATAAAATTAAATGAAAATTTATGCTAAATCCAAAAAACGGGATATTTTTTATAAATAGACACCTCCTAGTGTAAAAACTATGCCTTTTCCTGCAGGAGTCTGTGAGCTGGCCATTGGGCACTGACCAGTCCTATGCCAACTGCACCCAGTTCCCCCAGCATCTAACAGAAGACAGAGATTAGACCAGCTTGGAATAGGGCAGCCTGACTTTGGAATTAATTCACTTCATGGCTGCCTACACAGGGATCCTATCAACCATCCCCTGCAGCCTCACGGCCTTCCAGACCACCTCTGGGTGCCAAGCTCTCTGTAGCAGCTCTTGCTGTCTACCACCACAGCTGTGGGTCTCCCCCATCAGACCTCGCTGCTGGCCTGCTTGCTCCTCTCCTCCCAGGGGTTTAGGCATCTCAAGCTTCACAGCTTTAGCCTGGCTGTTGCTTGCTGCCTTAATTGTGTATTCTTTGACCAGCTTAATTTCTTGACACTGCCTGAAGCAGACAGTGATGTCTAATCCTGGCCCACATTTCCAACACCTTGAAATTCATTACTTTTCACAGGGAAGTATTACTGTTACCTTCTCAGCTTTTGAAATTTTACTTGAGCAAAGGCAAATTATAGGTCTTGTATGCTGCACACATGCCAGCATTAAAAACATGATGTCATTAAAAGTTTAGTATCGTACAAGTTTTGATAATGAATTATAATCAGAGACAAGCAAGGTAATTATTCTATTTGACAGTCCTGTGCAAGCCTCATTTGCAAGGTTTAGTTCAGTTGTGGGCACCAGGTTTGAAAATTACCTCAGAATGTTGGAAAGAGGTCAACTGACAGTAACAAAAATACCAAAAAGTTGAAAAATGGAACCTATAAAGAGAGGCTAAGAAATTTTGGCATGGTCCAGCTAGAAAAAACAAAGCTGGAGGGAGACATAATAATTTTAAAAATAACTAAAAAGGGATGTTATAAGGAAAAGAGGGCTCAGTCTTACCAGTGAAGAAGAACAGGACGAGTCCAGTCTAAACTGTAGATTTTGGTGAAATGTAGCTTGTATGTTAAGGCTAGCTCACTCTAAGAGTTGTGCCAGAGAAAAAAAGCAGGTAGAAGGTTGGATGTTGTGGTGAGGACTTTGCAGTGGCAGACAGTCACCTTCTGTCTTTCAACTGAAGCTGGTGAAGGAGGGCACCAGGAGGTTCATCTTAGGGAGGCAGGAGGAGAACAGCACTCATGCCATGAGGGATATGGGCTGGTAGCCCAATGTTGTCCCTAGTCAGCAAAATCTAATTACCTAGTTTTCCTTCTTCTGAATCCACAGGACGCTGAGACAGTTTTCACCAGAGCTGGCAGGTACAGTTTGACTCTGGCCCCATTTTATGTCTGTAGAACTAGAAGAGACTGTCAAGGGAGTGCAGAAATGGCTGTCTTAGGTATGGTTGAGATGACATTTGGTACGTCTCTAGTATGAAGGGTTTAGGAGTAATGAAATCAACTGTGTTCCTTGCAGAAAAATGAAAGTAACCTACTAACCACCCTGTGTCACAGTATTGATTCTGTTCTATATCTTCAGTGCTTTGAAGCTGCTATGGTCTGTTGGTTCATTAAGTCACATTTACAGGTTGTCCCTAAACACTGGCTTTTACATAGTCTGCATTTTAACACTCCTTAAGTGCATATCAGTATGTTCAGTCCTCTGTGCAAACCACAGTCAAAGAAATCCCATTTCTGCAATGGCTAATGAGGAACCAGAGTGGTAAAATAAATAGAGGAAGGAATTGCATAGTGTCACAAAACTCAACCAAAGAAGTGTCACCTTCAGAGAAGCAGCAACGAAGAAATGACCTTTCACTTTATTACAGTGTGCCAAATTTGTCTGAATTTAGACAAGAACCTATGATTACTGAATATTTAAAAGTGTATACTCTTGTTCATGAGGAGGCTGAATAAAGTTGGGGGGGCTTATGTCATAGAAGCATATATTATGAAAGATGTGTTTGACACACTGACAAGTACCATGACTGAAATTACAGTTGAATTATGCAATTAGATTTTATTAACTATACATATTATTAAGGATTTTTCATTGCAGAGGAAAGGATGTCAGGGTCTTGGTGATAGTACTGACCTCTTGTGCTACTGGGAAAGATGTAGAAAGGCTTCCAAAAGAGCAATATAGTTCCTATTTAATATTTAAGAAAAAAGGTCAAGGAACCATTGCTGCTATTTTATTTCTCTCAAGTCCTCACCAAGAAGGCACCCCATTTTAATGTGCATTGCCTTAAATTTATACATATTAGTAAAATATAAATCACTGAAACATTACATACTTTAGAATGAACTTTGCACTGTATTTATAGTAGAACTTACAAAGTGTAGTATGTGCATGTATATGAATCCTCAGAATTATGTAACTAACCTCTGGAGGTTTCTCGCTTTAATTTACTTCATTTCTGATACAAAAATTATAAAGGAAAAATAAAACCCTCCAACAGATTACTTAAGATCTTTGTAAAGTTGTCATATCCACACAGCTATTCATTTATCATGTCAAAGGAAGAAAAAAAAAGAAAAAGGTGGCCATTTGTATTTATAATGCAGTTTTATTTTAAAATCAAATTAATAATTAAAGATAAGTAAATGAAGGTGAGCATGCAGATAAAAGTTGGCTCAAGACAGGTAGGGAAAAAAAACCAAACAAGATTGGAAGCATTGGTGTAATTACAAGATTTTCCTCTCTCCTTCTTGAAGTCCACTAGTTATGCTGCAACTTTCACAAGAAGCCTAAATGTTCCTTAAAATTTTCACTTCCTTTCCAACCTGGGAGTGACCCTTTCAGAGCAGGTGCAGCCCAGTTTCTCAAATGACAGATTGTTCAACAGCAACCATACCAGAACTGGTCGTTTATCACCAGCTTGGCCTAGCTCATTTCAGTAGGTAGAGCAGTAAAACCTTACCCTTCTTCAGCCTTTGCTTCTGCAACACACAGAAAGCTATATTAAAAGCATGTTCAATTAGATTCTGGAATTAAGCCTTCAGGATTTAGGAAGTGCTAATACCAATGCTGCAATGCAACCTTATCTCAGTCCTTGGACATGTATGTTTTATAATAATCTTCAATTATATAATCGTTATTTTTTGCAGTGGGATGCAGCAAAAGAACACTGATATTTCAGCAGAAACCAGTGGAAACTCAAGTTCAACTCTGGACAGTGGTCAGCAGCATACCAAAGTGCACACAGGTACTTTTGCCTGTCTTTAACAAACTTCAGCACTAAATTGTCCCTGCCCCAATCTTGTCACTTTTCCATTCATGGCCTCCTTTCTAGTTCCTTCTGCTTAACTTTAACTCCTGAGGCTTCTCATCCTAATCCCAGCCTCTTTATCAAGCTAGACCTAGTTTGAGTTCTGGACATGCTTTCAGTCTGCCCCATTCACCCACTTTCCACAACCAGGCATATTTCTCCCAATCCATTCTGCATCTTTCCTTGGATGTAGTTTTCGCTCTGTGTTTTAATTAGACTAATTTCTCTCCTCTACTGCATGGATTCCTACAAATCGCTGATGTGACTGAGACCCTGTTTTCACTCCTGGTGTTCAGTAAGCTGAGAGTGGCCATTACAAAGAATGTTCTCTTGAGCTGCCATAGGTGTTGGGGCTGCACTGTGATCATATACTTCATAGTATGAGCTGTCTGGTCAGCCCTCTAAGTTCAAGTTTGCAATGAGGTTGGAGTTTTCTGAGGTTTTAGGTGTTTAATTTCCAACAGTTCTCCCCTGCAAATAATGATTTTTCTATTCCAGAGCAGGTAGATATAGAATATTTCAAAACAAAAGTCTCAAACATATTTTGTAATATATTTTTTGTGAGTCTCATTCTCAGAAAGAGCTGAATGAGGTAGTCATCTGACATGGAAAATTTCAGCTCAATCACTTAACATTTGGTCAAGTTATAAGAAGCTGAATATAAAATAATAGAGCAGAAAGCAATGAAAAAAGCTATTCCGGATTTGGTCTTGAATGTATGCAACACCTCATTCGTGAAATAATAGTGAGATAGCTGCAGCCACAATACAAACTTAAAATTACAGTGGGAGAGAGTAAGTAAATAAATTCATTACACAGATTTTCACTTTAAGGACCGGGAACTACATAAAAATGAGGCACATTCTCAAAAAAGACCCTTACAAGGAGCAATCTGAAACACAAGAAACCTAATAGCACCCTAAAGGCTGTTAAAAGTTACTGTGTTAGAAGCCTAGGTAAAAATTGTGCCACAATTCAAAAAGAGAACAAAACAGCCCAAAAGTCCCCTGCATGGCTCAATATGAAAATGATGTAGACCATCAAAAGAAAAAGGAAGGCTTTTAAGAAATTGAAATCTTGCTCAAATGAGAACAGGAAAGCCCATTAAAATGGCAAGTCTTTTTCAAACAAGGAATTAAAGCTAAAAAGGATTTGAAGACAGCCTTGCAGAGTAGCTGATAGCAGAGAATTCTGTAAATACACCAAAAGCAGGAAGCCAGCTGAGGATTAGTGGGGCCATACAATGGCCAAGGTATAGAAGGGGCTGCAGCAGATGAAGGAAGCTCAATGAACTCTTTGAGGTGTTTTTTAAAGCAGACACTGTCTGATTCCCAATTCTGATGCATTCTTTGTAGCAGGTAAATCAGAAAAAATAGATTAATTTGAAGTAAGTACACAGGATGTATTGGCCCAAATAGACAAGTCAGATGTCAGTAAGTCACCAGGACTGGATAACATCCACCCAAGAGTCCTGAAGGAACTCAAATATGAAATTGCAGAACTGCTAGCTGTGATGCTTAATATAATAACAAAGAGCGACTGTGCTGGAGTGTGGGTGCATGGCCATCTACAAATTTCATCTACAAAAGCTTCCATCTACCAAAAGGGCTCTGGTTGGGATCTTAAGAACTACAGACAGTGAGCCTTATTGTCATTTCTAGCATAATGGTAGAGTACCACCTCTAATAATAATAAGCAAAAAGATCAGGGAGCACATGGATAAACTTCGCTTGTTGAGGAGTCAGGCTGGCCTCTGTAATGGGAAATCCTGCCTCACTAAGCTGAAGTTCTTTGATAGTGACAATAAAAATATGGATAAAAAGGATATATTGGACATAATATTATTTGGATTGTCAAAATGCCTTTGCCAAAATTCCAAATAAAAGAATAGAATTAGAACAGAATAGAATACGGAATAGAACAGAATAGAACAGGACAGAACAGTTCCCATTGCAAAGATACCTGCATCATCTAGTCCAGCTGCTTAAAGTTATTAAAGAAAGTAAATTGTATTAAGACTGGACGAAAGGACCCTGTATGAA
>JAVJGJ010000001.1:14052272-14064543 GCA_035590215.1 Microhierax caerulescens | reverse complement strand
CACCCTGTATGAACTGAAAACTGGACAAAGGATGTGAAGGCAAGAGTAAGGATTAATGGGCATTTCTCAGGATGGAGAAGAGCCAGCAGTAAAGTCTCCCAAGAACTGGTCCTATGACCAGTTTCATTCAGTGTCTTCATCCAAGAGCTGGAGAAGGGAATGAACAATGAAATCTTCAGGTTTGCAGGTGATATTAACTGATTTTACATCACAGGTCACAAATGTGATCTAATGAAAAATGATCTAATCCCTACCTACATGATGTTGAACTCAGAACTGAGGTGCTAAACTCCTGAATTCAGGAAAGAGATCTTAGAGTCACTGATGTCACCTCTGTGAAATCATGAGCTCAAGGTACTCTGTCAACCAAAAAAAACCCCCACCTCAAAATAAAACATCCCACCAACCAAACCAAAGCAAAGAACCCCAAGGAAAGTACTGAGTACAAAAGAGAGATGACATTTTGTCACCACACAAAGCTGTGTGCACTCCCATATTCAGTACTGTGTGCAGTGCTGGTTTCCACATCTTAAGAAAGGGGCAGTGGAATTAAAGAAGATACAGAGAAGGTCAGTCAAAACACTTGTGATGATGGAGCAACAGCCTTGTGAGGAGAGACTAAGAAAGCTGATATTCTTCAGTTTGGAGGGAAGAGTGAGGTGAAACATGTAAAGGTTCACAAAATCACAGACATGATGTATTAGCTAAATCTTACTAGTATCAGAAAGTTCAGAAAGGAGTTAGACAACTTCATGGACAGGATGTGCATAAAAGGATAATAGAATGACTATGTGGGAAGGTAATCTTTAAAATCTCTGCAACAACAATGGATGCTGGACCAGTACAAAGGGAATGTATTGCCAACAGTTGCCAAATTCACATGCTTTTCCTGAATAGCTTTTCCTTTTCTTGTTACCCCCACTGCCATCTCCCTTGTGGGCCAGGCATTAGCCAAGCCCCATAAAACTTCCCAGGGAGAAAAACCTGAGGGAAAAGAAAATAAAGGAGAAAAAAAGCCAAAACTGTTTGAGGATACAAAACTAACTCATGGTGCAACAGAAAAAAAAAAAAAAAAAAAAGGAAGGGGTATGAGGGTCAGAGTGTCAATAATATATAGATAGGGAAGTGGAGGGAAACACAGAAGAAAGCAGCCAGGTGTGCTACTACTCCCTGAAGAGCTCCAGGGATTAAATAATGGAAATGGTTGCCAGAATAGCACACACCCCCCCCCCCATTCTTTTTCCTGCTGTCAGAGACATAATACCAGACTGGATGGATCATTGGTCTTACCCCAGAGGGTGTTTCTTATGTTTGAATGGTCTTTTATTGGAGGCATTCTTGGCCATCCTGGAATTCAGGGAAAGAGTTGTAACAGGTTCTACAGAGACTTACTGCATATTTTGTTTCTGTGTTAAAAAAAAAACCAACCAACTTTAAAGCACAGCCTCAATTTCCAACTGAAAGAAAAGTATAGGGTATTGGATAGAAGACAAGTAATACGTGGCAAAAACTGCTAAGGGAAATATTTAGGATAGATATAATAACGTAAAGCTGTAGCTCACATAAATCAGTGGGTTTTAATGCTTTCTGATTTCCAGTGTGTGTGGCAAATTTAACCTACTTAGAATAAGTTTGCTGCTTTGAATTTCCTTTTGCAGATCCCTTAGTTCTCTGTGAGTTCTGCAGACCACATGTCGACAACTGCTACAGAAGATACTATCTTGGAAGTTACCTGTTTCTAGATTCTTTCTGCAAAGCAAGAGCAAATCTGCGTGAAGATGACCAGATTATAATACCAATGATCACACCTTAGTAATATTTCTATTGTAGAGCTGAGTAATTGCACAATGCATAGCTGAGTTTTAGGTAGATGCTCATCTGTTTAGAATTGCAGAGGGAAGGCTCCAAATACTACATATGCATCTGTTCAGCTCAGACTCGCAAGGCATTGGGTTGTCATCATTTGTGAAAGTGGGTCACAAACCAAAACAAAATCCTAGACGGTGGGGCTTACATGTCAGGAAGTAGATTTGTAATTTTTGTTTCTCCAGGGCCTATTAAGGATAACTGCTTATTCTTCTTTGTGATTCCCAGGTGCTACTGTACCAAAATAATGAATGCATCTGTTTGCCTTTCTCTGTTACTAATCAAATGCCACATTGCGAAACAGATCTTCAGCTACAATAAATCAACATAGGTCCATTAAAGGTAATTCCATTTACAAGGAGTGAGAATTTGGTGCTGTATTTTGCATGTAAGAAATAAATGAACTTGATTAAAAAAACCCAAAACAACAAAAAAACAACCCTGTATCTTTTGCTAACAATTATGCAAGTATTTCTGATAAAATAATAGAAGATTGCTGCAGAGCACTTGGCAAAGAGAAGAATTAGATAATAATTTGTCTTTAAAGCTAAATTATATGAAGACATGCCACACTAATTATTTTACATCACCCACCTTCCCCCAGCTACAGCATGTAAGCCTGATATAGTCCCATCACTTATCAGTCCTATTGAAAGAAAGACAGATCTGGTTAGGCTATTTTTTCATCTTAATACCACTGCCTTATCACTTCAGAATTTTGAAATTAAAACCTTTAAAGAGAAACAATACCACACTACTAGAATAAAGCTATCCAAAACTTCATGATTCTGATTCCCATCTGCCTCAACCCTTCTGTAGTCATTTTGGCCCACAAAACTTTATGATGTTATTCTGGTAAATGGTAAAATCAGGTCCAGTGAGCCCATTTCCTTCTATTATACATTGAAAAGCATATGTGTATGTGTGTGTGTGTGCATGTGCATGTGTATGCCTATAACCAATACAGTACAACTTTTGGATACTGAAGTCAACATTATAAACCGGGGAAGGAATTCTGCCCCTTTTCTTATCTATCCTTGCCACTCCAACAATTCCCTTAGCTCTTTTGTCTCCTTTCTTTCCACCACTTTTATTTTTATTCTCCATGCTTATTTTTCTCCTCTTTTTTTCTTCCTCCATATCTGTCCTGCCCTCATGCCTTAGTATTCCGGTTCTTCAGAGTTATTTTTGAAAATGACCAATATACTCACTATTACATCTCGAATCAATTGCATTTAGGACCCAAATAGGATCACCACTGAATCCTAACATTCCCTTGCCTTATGGGGGCTAAGGAATACAGTACAACTCTACAAGACTACAGGTATTGTAATCTGGACTTTTGTGTTTAAACAATTATTTTAAAGATGTTTCTAATTAATTCATTTATTATTTGAATGATAATTTGTGTGAGAAATTTTATGGACTGAAAATGGGTAAAACACAAAGGATGACTGCTTCAGAGGTTCACAGTCCTCACCTTTGATTCATACATCAGCATGCACCTTTTGTAATTAAATATGTGAAATTCCTCTGAAATAACATGGGGCAGAGAGTATACCCCTGCACTGCCTGCCCAAATACACATCCTGGTAAGTGAGATAACCTGGGACTTCTGGAATACAGGGAGGGGTTTTGAACATGCTAATAACTGAACTGCTACAATTTAGCTTCCTGAACCCTTTTTCAAAGCACATATTCTTTTATTTGACTCAACCCAAAAAGCGCCTTGGTTTTATAAAAGCTTGAATGCAATTCATTGGCTGTGGGAAGCCTTGAGGCAGGCTGATACACAGAGGTTGGAACAGAACTGGCCAATCTGTGCCTCTTGAGCTGTGTGTGGCTTTCTAACTATTTAAGTTCAACTGCTGTGCTGGCTGGCACAGGGGCTGTGGCATAATCTCTGCTTGCAGAAGCAGTGAGTCAGTGGGAGCCTCCGAGGTCAGTATTAGTGGATTTCCCTGGCCTCTGCCCATTTGTCTAGCTGAGCATCATTGCTCAGGTGAACTCTGCAAGGCCATGTTCATCACCAACCTCATTGAACTGTTCCCATAGCCTCATTGCTCCAGAACAGGATAGGCATCTTGAGGCATTCAACACAGTGAGGTTTTTGATGAGGTGTTTGTAGGGCTAAGGAGATCAGACATTGTGGGAAAAGACTGCAAAATAGTCTGATAAGTGGGTTTTAAGTAATATCTTTTCCTCAACCACAGTAAATTTTTTCCAAGCCATATGATCTTCAAATTACCAATACAAATGGGAATACAATTAATAGTGGTGCCATATCTTTATAGGGAGCATCACATTGTCGTGCCAGGAAGGCATACCTTTTATTCTATTAAACTGAGCAAAAGTCTTCTCCTGGGCCTCGTCTTCTCTGTATGGTGCCATCTTTTTAGGAATATATCATCATCAGAGTGCTTTGTCCCAGTGATGTATTACACTAATACGTCTGTTGCTTTAATGATATATTAGTGTAATACCTTATCAGAGTGATGCATACCAATGATCTATTACCCAAAAGGTGGTGCCATTCAGGAATGAAAGAATTCATGGACATATTCAGTATAATTACACAGATAAAAGCCAACGTCCTGGAAGCTGCTTTCATGGAACCAAGAACACCAGTATGAAGCTAGCCTGTTTGGTGCCATTTTCTAGTGCCGTTGCACTAGATTTGTAATGCTGAGGTTGTTACATCTCTTTTAAACCTTTTAAATATACTAAGAGCAACTACCATTAACCTTGGGTCACTGTGAAGTAGACTGTATCCAGTTACATTATTTTTACTATATAGTAGTACAGTACTTACTTACCCGTAACCATATGAAACCAAGTAACATTAACCTCCAAATAGTCTGAAGAACATATCATATCTCATTATAATAATCTGGGCTTCATCCTTTGCTTGACTTTAATTATTGTCCATTCTCAAACATTTCCGATTACATGACAGTTGAACTTCAGCCTGTCATTAACTGTAGGCCTCTTTAATCTCAACCTTCATTTTCTTTACCATCACATTTTTTTCATTACTTTAGCCACTGAAAAACAGACAAAGTCAGTCTGATTTACATTGCTTTGTATAGTACGTTAATTAAACATTTCAAAACACCATCCAGAGATTGTGGCAAAAAGCAAGCTTTACTTTCTAAACTTTCACTGTAAAGAAGGGAAAAAACATAAACCAATAATGTAAAAAAAATGAAAACTCAAAGCTTTTTCCCCTCTGCCTTAATTTTCTCACTAATTGTGTCCAAGCTAAAGAGAAAGAGAATCAGAACCACATTTTGGCTTGTGGTAATTTAACTGAGGTATGAAGAATTGATTTGGTTTTTTATGTTTCCTCTAAATACGTTTTACACCAAAGTGTGAAGAATGTTGCTTAGTAGAACACTAAGGCCTTCAACTTCTTTCAGTTCATCAGAGCAGGGAAAGGTGTGTAGGTACCTCTAGAATTTTTGCCAAGTAATCCAACCCCAAACAATTAGTAACACAAATGAAGGGGAAAAGGACAGGCAAAGTATTTATAGTATATAAATAATTGATATTTTTCCTTCCTAAAGAGGAAATAAAGGTGGAAATAAAAAATTAACTCTCTTCTGTGATTTTCAGCTTCATTGCTAGTGACAAGTATCATTTTAATTTGCAGAAAGCGTTGCTAAAGCAACTTTCAGGAATGTGTTTAGGTAAACTGAATTCACATAAGCTGTAAATAGGGATACAGTATGATGGATGCAGAATATCCTACTCTTTGCTTTCCTACTCCTCCAAGGTCAATCAGCTGACATGTGACCTTCCAGTTTGGAAACTACTGACCAAGATCTTTCTCCTGCCCAACGTGGGGATGAAGGAGCAGAAGCTGTCTTTGTAAGAGTCAGATGCAAGAAGTAAACTGCTCTCATCGGTAGAATAAGACTAAGTAGAATAGATCATGTAAGTGTTATGGAACAGCTAAAGCAGAAGGTGGCGTAACAGGTTATAGTAGAGGGCGAGGTCTGTGGCTGTGCAAATGAGGCAGCAAGATACAGATAAGTGCAAAACTTCTGGGGCAGCAAATGGCAGTGACAGTGGTGACAGTGGTACTTGTGGGGGCCTTCCTGTCAGAAGGCTTACCACAGTCAAACTAAGCCTTGGTTCATAAAGTCAGGGTCTGAAAGGCTGTTGCTATAGTGCCCAGTCACCATCCTGTGAAACACTTTGGGTTTTTTTTCTTTTCATACTATAATCACATTTATAATCTGGGAATTTATGGGTGGGGCTATGCTACCTGATCTCTCAGAGGTGAGAGCAGCCTGCTAGTATAGCAATGCAGCAAATATGGCTGCAGTAAAAAGAGGGTTCTTCAGCAAGAGACAGTGACGGATTTATTTATCTTGATCAAGTAACCTGCAAGTTATCCAACTGTGTCTTGGGGGAGAGGTGGAGGTTGGGAGATGGAGGGGGAAACATTTAGCTTGGACACATCCTCTTTATCTAACCTAAGAAACCCTTAACCTCAGTAGGACTGACCTCTAGGGCCAGGCTAGAAATCAATGTTTTACCTAAAAGTGTAATTGTTCAAGTCACTGTACT
The DNA here is from genome assembly GCA_035590215.1 of Microhierax caerulescens. Taxonomy (NCBI): domain Eukaryota; kingdom Metazoa; phylum Chordata; class Aves; order Falconiformes; family Falconidae; genus Microhierax; species Microhierax caerulescens. The sequence goes on along the minus strand of JAVJGJ010000001.1, from coordinate 14,058,102 downwards.
AGGAAATTTGCAATGTTTCCTGCTCTTCTTATCTGAGGAAACTGGTTGTTTCACTGAGTATTTACCAGGATTCATCAGTCCTAAAAATCTACTGGATCTGGCAGCTGAAGTTTCTGTAGTGTGGCCTCCTGGTTGTGATAGGTCTGGTATGTTCTTGTAGAAGTCTGATCCATGACAGAAGCCTTCCAAAGCACTATTAGCAAACATGGTAACTGTTAATTCTGATAAACTGCAGGTGAGAAAACAGACCTTTGTGTAACTTGCTGTGTGTGCTGAGCAGTTGGAAGGGGCAGATTTGGTATGGGGAGAGACACTAGCAGATGGGATTCTGATACTCTTGCTCTTCTTGTATACGTACTTACAAAACTTATACAATAACATACATTAACAGCTCATTATATGTAGTATATTTAGGGTCACAACAGCCTAGTAATGTAGCAGGGTGTTAGTCTTTTCTTACGGGGTGGGGATCTGCAATAGAGAAAGAGAATAGAGTAAAATGTTTAACAGTGTACAACAGCCTGGGGAACTGCAGGCAAAGTGTGTGGTCTTACCCGGCATGGCTTTAATGGCCATTCAGTCATAGGCAGCTCTTGTTTTCTGCTTTAGAGGTGCAGTTTGTGGGGTCTTTGGGAATCCATCTGAATGATGAGTGACTTCAGGTTTTTGTTTTTCTGAGTTAATTTTGGCAACATCTGTTGTCCAATCTTGTTCACTGTGTGTTACACAAATGCTTTTGCTAGTGTGGTACAGAAAAGCAGGAATGATAGACAAGGTGGGTGGCAGTTGTTTACATTTGCTCAAACTGTACTGCCACTGAATGTCAAACCATGCCATGTTACAAGGCTGTGTTAGATTCTGTGTGATGGCTTAGAACACAACACTCTGGTTAATTAAATGGCATTCCTTTTAGTTAAATGAACGATGGAATGATAATTGATTTTTGAGAGTTGGAGTTTGCCTTTGAGCTAGGATTGTATACCTACAAATTTGATGTTTTGGGCTGAACTACTCTTTCAGTTCCCTCTGTAGTCCATGGAGAGAGAGCAAGGCCTCTCCAGAGAAATTCATCCTACCTTCCACAGGAATGGGAACAATTGCCAACTGGTACTGCTTAACTCTCTCTCTTGACAACAGGTAGCCTATAAATCTAGGTTATATTAAATGACTGTCCCTCTATCATATTGAAGACTAGCAGAATTTGCATTTGCTATCTACTGCCGAAAACTCCCCCAGGCTGGTATCTTCCATTAATTTCAAAAAGCTTTGAAACAAAATCTGACACCACTGAATGTCTGAAACTGTGAACAACAAAGTGGCCAGATTAGCTGGAATTGGCTTGAGAGGGGAGAATTGTGAGGTGACACACAACCTCTGACAGTTTACCTGTCTGCCTGGTACAGGCTCCTATCTACACAGCATAGTCCCTGGCAAAAGCTTACTGCATCACCCTATGTGTTTTATTTCTTAAAATAGAAAAAACCCCACCCTGAAACGATAAGATTTAAAATCTGAACTGGAAAATGGTAAGGCAGAAAGTGAAATCAACAGAAAAGAAGCAGGGGGAGGGGGTGCCGGGGCATCAGAAATGGGTCAGCAACCACTTAATCTGGATCAGGAGCAGCTAGCAGAGTTTGTCCAACTGTGTCTTAACACCTGGACTGCAAAACACAGTGGCTGAGGGTAAGGTATATGATTAATTCTGCTGACCCTGTTATGGGAAAATTGACTTCTGGCAAAGGGATGGAAAGAGCAGTTGGGGGCAATGAAGTAGCCTGAGCCTTGAAACAATTTGCTTTGGTGCATGAGGGCTAAAATCATTAGCCTCTACAGACAAAACCCCAGCTATGAGCAGATCAGTGAGGATTTTGCCATTGATTGAATTGGGATCAGGATTTCACTGTAATTACTAATTATGGTAAATGTGCAACAGTTGTGCTGCTGCTTAGAGCGAACTGTTTACTTCTGGGGTTTTTTTTGGTCAATGGTAGAAACTGGTTCCTTCCCTCTCCCAGCTTCTCAATATGGGAAGCAGGACTCATAAATCCCTGTGCTACTTGCGTTTAAAATGTGTGACTTAAAAAGTAGGATTTGGCTGATAAGGATTGATGCATTGAAGGACTATTCAAGCAAATGAATGGTGAGTGTTTTCTTCTTCAGGCCCTCAGGCACTGCTTGCTGACCTAAGTGCATTAAATAACTGCATAAAATATTTGTGGGTACTCAGGTACTGTAGAAAAACTTGCTTTAAAGAGGAAAAAAAAGAAGGAACTTGTAGCGGAAAAGGGTCTTTCTCTAAAATGCTGGTACTATGTCAGTGATAATACAAGTATTCTCGTCTTGTGTTGACATGATAGCCATTTCTGTTTATAGATACTTATTGGGGAGACTTTTATTTGCAGAATAGCTCTCTTCTGTTTCCATTCCAGCTGATCTCCAGAGAGCTGTGATAGTCAGTTAAAGATACATAAGCCTAGAAAACAAGTTCACAGAACTGGTGGCTTCATCAGGATAATTGAAAAGAAACTGTGAAAATTTGAGACCATGCTTATCAAGAAGTCTGAGGGCAAGCTGTTTTTCATTTGGGAAAAAATATCTTTTGGGAAAAGTGTGCAGAAGACTGTTGATTTATCAGAAGTCAGTTTTCTCTAGCAGTGTTGACTTAGTTGACCAGCAGAATACCTCAAATGAAGTTATATATGTACTGGCTAGTAGGTCCATCCTCTAAAGCAGAGCAGGAACATATTTGACAGGATTTCAACATCGGGACTTGATACACTCTTTCCCTAACACCCATTCCTTGGGGTGGGGGGAGGGAAGCTGAGCTGTTCCACAAAAGGAGAGGAAAAATCATACTCTGATCAGCTGCACCTGTAAGTCTGGGTCACTGGATAAGCAGCCTGGTTGCCACCTGTGTCTGTGTTGGAATGACAGCTGGTGTGTATTATCTTCTGGCCTGCCTGGTTTTGCTCAGAAGGAAACTAATGCATGGAGCGGCAGAAAGGCTGGTGAGCAGGAGAATTTCTCTGCAGTGAAGGTACAGTTTGTGACAGACTGACAAAAAGTAGCTTAAGACTAACAGCACAGTCCTGTTATTTTAGCTCCTTAGCATTTGTCCTATATCTTTAGAGGATGTTTCCATCAGACACACAGGAAAGGTTACTATTTCTCTCCTATGGAAATAAACTGAGCTATTGAAGGTGGTGGTGGTGGTGAAGATACAATGAGTTACCCCACACTTCTGTCTGCCCAGAATATGTTCAGGGGCTAACGTTCAACAGTTTTTACAACACCCACGCCCCCGCCAAAAAAAAACCCCAAAACAACAACAAAAAAAAGCCCAAACCTACCCAGCCTTCTTCTCCCTAAAATTAATCCTTACCTACACCTGGGACTTCAATTAGGGAAAAAAGCCTCAGCTGCTATTCAGCTCTGGCAGCACCTAAATTTAGCTTTCTTTGTTAAAAGTTTTCCAGATTCAAATCAAGACTGAACCATAGTACACGGTTTGACCAGTGATTGTAGTTTAGCCTGATCTGAATCAAGAACATGCCTACCAGCCTCCACTGATGGAGGCAGTGCTAAGCAATTGGGCTGCTTAGAAAAGTCATTGGTTGCTGCTGTTTTCTTCCAGATCAAAGGAGCAGAGAAGGGAAGAAGCTAAAAAAACAAGAGTGCATGACACACAGTCTTTCATACTGCAGACCACTGGCTAATGAACTCCAGTACACAGGTAAGCTAAGTTTAGTTTCTTTCTTAAGGGAACTGTTTCTGGTCTATGACTTCCTCTGTATAAATTGCACCCATATTACCTGATATTTGGCTATGTAGGTTGAGGAAACTTCTTGAAGAAAATGCAAGATTTTACAAGAGTAAAATCCATTTTCTACTGGCCCTAAGCAGCTTCTCAGCATGTGGCTTGGTTACAGATCAGGTTCTGTGGCACCTATAGTTGTGAGCTATGTAGGGACCTCAGCAGCCTAACCCTACTCTAGATTCTGCCCTAGAGGTGAGACCACAAAAAGGCCTATTTTTTTAATGTATTTTATATTTTTTCTGTATTTATGCTTTATGTGATGCTTTTTCTCACATTCAAACATGACTGCATCAGCAATGCTACTGCTATGATCAACTTAATATCATCAAACGAATGAGTAGAAGGTGCAGACTTGAGGAAATCACTCTCTGTTTTCAGTGGTAAAAGTAGCAATTTTCCAGATGCTCAGTAAATTAAGTGGTCATCAAAAAGATAGTGGAAATGGTAGAAGTAAAGGTTAATAGTGACAACTGAAAACTTGGGTTTTGAATCCAGGATAAGTTGGTGCGTTCAGAGTGCCTCCTTCATTTCCAGTATGTGTCCTCCAGCTCAGAACTCTGAAAACCCACTGGTTGAGGATTGTACTGACTTTTGCAGGCTATTGAGTTACAGTGGCATAACGAGGTAGCTGACTGTGTGCTTTTACCATCTTTGAGACATTTGAAGTGAAACAAAAGTATTTTAATCTAACACATTGTACTTGCCATTTTAACAGTCTAAGAGGGTGCGCAAGAGCAGTTAGGGAAGCTCACCTGATGAGCAGCAACTTATTAAACCACAGTACTTTACCATGCAGGATTATCTATATCATTTTTTTTCCCGACTCTTTCTCTGACGCTGCTAAAGAGTGTGTGCATTTTAGCAGCAGCTGCTTCCTGTGCTTTCCTGGTGGTAGTAACATTCACAAATACCTTGTGAAGAAAGGTCTGGGATAGAAATTGCAGTCATAAAAAACTTTTTTGGCAGTTGAATGGTTAACAGCATGAGCATTTACACATTTGACTGGTTTGAGATGAATGGGTGAAATTCATAACCCCTCTAGAGTCTCATTCACAACTTCTGCGTCAATAGCGAGCAGTTCCACAGCTAAACCCACATGAAAACAGCCCAAGTGAAAGCTACTGCTCAAGTCCCGTGACAGACCATGATATGGGACCAGGGAAACTCGTGAGGTGGGGAGGTGGTAAGGGACAGACAACAGCTTTGGTTCACCAAGGATCTAGCAGAGTATGCAGGGAGACTTTAAAAGTGCAAGTGGACATGCTGTGTCATTTTCTTTAAAACCTTGCTGCTCATGTTGTAGTCTTAATTAAGCAAAAGGGAAAAGCTGGCTGCAAAACAGAGCATCATTGAGCACACGGTGAGGCACAAATTGAGCCACACAAACTAGCAGCCAGCTTGGGTTATTTTTAAGATGGCATTGATGAATTCTTCTAAGCTGTTGTTTGGTGTGGGTTTTTTCTCTGCCAATTTTCTGTATTAATTTACTGAAAAGCTGACATTACTACACTTTCCACGACATGGTAGCTACAGGCCTGCCTGAAATTTTGCTTTAATCATCTACGTTTTGGTGATTCAACATATTTAACTTTAAGGAGCAGAAATAATAACATTAACAGACTGTTGCATGTATTTCCAGAGGACTTTATTTTTTTGAATGGTACTTTTTTTTTTTTTTTTTAATTTTTAAACACAAAGGACACTAAACATAAAACCACGTTAAGAATCACTCTGTATGTATCGGAGATAACAAGCCAGGAACGCTGAAGTTAGGGCTGGAATCGCCACACTGGCCTCTGATACCGTCACACAACGGGGCACAGCCGTAACTCGCTTGTAAACGCGCTGCCTGCTGCGCACGCTAAGGAGATGGCTGGCTGCCCCCTCCCCCCGCAGCTCCGGTTCAGCATTGCCGTCCCGGAGGGCAACCGGCGCTGCGCCTGCCAGCGCCCGGAACGATGCCCCGCCGCCGGCCGCCCCCCGCCCCGCAGCGGGGCCCCCGGGCAGGGCAGG
>JAVJGJ010000001.1:13989929-14038501 GCA_035590215.1 Microhierax caerulescens | reverse complement strand
GCTCGGTCGGGCGGGCCGCTCCGGGCTGCGCTCCGGGGGCTCGGCTCCGGTGCCGGGCTCTCGCCTGCCCCTGCCTCCGGGTTGCGGCCGCGGCTCCCCTCGGCCCTGACCTCCTGACCGCCCGCGCCGGGAGAAGTCACGGCGTCTCCGGGGCCAAGGAACAATTGCCTTCATTGTGCAAATGGAGTTGTGCATGTGCTGGTGGGGGGTGTTGTTTTGGTTTTGAGTGTTGTTGGTTTTTTTTTTGTGTATGTCTTTTTTTTAAAAAAAAAAAACCAACGCACGGCCTAATTTGCAGTTCTTTCGGATAATTTTTAAGTTCAATTCATGGGAGTGTTTTTCCTTGATGTGTAAAACACACACATGCTATATGTCCCACACGAATGCTACTTTTTAATGGAATTTGTTTATTTTAATTTCTTTTACAACTAGATTGCACTAGATCAAAAAGCTGTTATTTGACAACAACAATATATTAGACAATTCAGGAAGAATTGCAGGAATAGTGTTCTAGTCTGCAGTCCTGCAGATTCAGAAAGTGCCTTGGAATCCATTGTATTCAGTGTACAAACGCTATAAATAGTGATTTGGATTTTTTTAGCGACATGTTACTTTAATGGGTACTCAGTATCAAATACATTTTTATTCTACAATGCTTGCTGATTTTAGCAATACATTTCTTAGAGGTGCAGTGTGGGTATTTCATTTTGAAGTATTAATGATGGCAGAAGAATGTAAAGTGCACCATGCGCAGCTGGAAAGAAGGTGGCTAATACTGTATTCACCCTTAACTCTGCCCTGTTGTGGGTATGGCACTATGCTTTGCCCCTAAGTTACATTACAGGTTGCTGCTGGTGTGTGGATGCTCTCCAGTACACCTAAATGATGTAGCATTTTCCTGAACCACCCTGTGATATTTTGGATTCTGTTGCAATTGTTTGGGAAATAAGTAGCAAGATGTTGATACACAGAATAATTTACCAGTGTTACATTGTAACTGAGCAAATGTAAGTTAGTCTGGCAAGTCCTATGGAGTCTAAAATAGCTTAGCCAGGAAGCTGTGTTCTCAGGATCGCTAGGCCTTAATTACTTTCTTATAAATTGTTACATACCTTGAAGCACACCTGAAGAACACTGTCATGCTGTTTGATGCAACAGTATGCAGCTGCTGCTTGGCGCCCTGATTTTAGGCTTCTGTTTGTTGACTTCCTTGGATAAGCCGTAGTGTAAATTTAGAGGTAATTTCACAAGAGAAGACTGTGCCACCAGAATGCATGCTGTGGTGAAGAAGTTATCTGTCCAAGAGTTTGCTAGAGATGTATCAGGCTGTTGCAACACTTCAGTTTCAAGGGAGTTGCTAGATACTGATGCTTCAGTGACTGAAGAAAGGCTTGATATTATTCGATGCAACAATACTGTATTTTGGTGGCATCTGCTTAAAAGGGCAGAACTAAGGTTAAGTTTTCAGTTGTTGGAGTTGTTTACAACATAATATGGTTTGGAAGGGTCCTTTGGAGGTCCACTGGCTTGCCCCCCTGCTCAAAACAGGATGAACTTCAGGATTGAGTCAGATGGATGGGCCCTTGAGACTCCAGCATTAACACGTATTGTAAATGGAGTTTCCCTGTAAAGAAGTCAGGTTTTGAGAACTGTTTAGTCACAGATGTCAGTAGAATGTCTTCATTCACACTTGGTGAAATACAACAGAAAGTGTGTTCTTTCAAATTTAAGATACGAGTGAATGAGGAAAGGCCTTCAGGAGTTCCTGGATAGACAGTGGGTAATTCATATCCAAACTAAGTATTGTGGCAGTGTAGACTCAGTTTATGATGACAGAGTTAGGTCCATAAGTTAAAAAATTGCCCAGTGCACATGTGACTTTTGGATGTGACTGACTCAGACAAGTCAATTCATTTTCACTGGAATGTTTAAAGGAATTTTGCTCATTCCTTAGCATGTGTGCGTTAGAGTTTTTTCCCCCCTTCCAGCTATTTAAAATTTTTAATTTTTTTCCCCTAATCTATTCAGTTATCATCAGAATCTTTAAAAACACAATTATAAATACAGTTTTATTCTGTTATTCTTCTTGTTGTTGCCTTACTTTCTGTCCCACTTCACATTATTTTCTGAAAATTATTATTTTCTTTTCTGAGAATTCCTGAAAGTCTATTTCCTCTGAACTGCACAAATGTGACTTGGAAGAGTTCAGCCTGAAAAGTAAAGGTTTTGGGGAGTTTTGAGGCATTTAAATAGACGTTTAAGACTTAGACCACTACATTGCCTTAAGTGTAGCAATCAATACTCCTTGGGGTTTGATTCTGTCTCAGAGGCTTGTAAGCAATGCAGTTTGTGAATGAATGCCACAATGCCATTTATACAAAGCTTGCATTTGTTATGGAGTATCAGACAGAATTAGATGCTACACTGAGAAGTTTGAACTACTACCGCTTTCTGAAGAATGTGTTTAATGTAGGACAAACTACAGTGTTTTTTTCTGTTGGATTAATTTTGTTAAAGGAGATGCAGAATTGGTACAATATTAGTTTCAATATCAAAAGCTAGATATGTGATAATGAGGGGGGGCATAACTCTTCTTGCTTTCATGGTCAGGTGTAGGGTATAGAAATTCCAGATATTGTGTCGGCATGTTCAGCTGTTTCTATACAGTAAAAAAACTCCAAACCATACAACAACAAAAAACCACCACCACAATAAATGCATAAATAAATAACCCTTAAACTCCGTGAAGCTTTTTATTATTATTATTAATTTTTTGCTGGGTTATATCATCAGAGTGTAAAGAAAATAATGTCAAACAGATAAATTAACAGTGATTTAGAGCTTCCTTCTTTTTTATTTCTGCAGCTTGCTTCATTTGATACTTTCTGATAGGAAGACAGCATGTGTTGGATGGGTTTTCCAAAAATCTTCCCAATGTTAGAAAGCCCTCTACTACCATTTGGCATTGAAGAGTTGCCTCCAAGACAAAAGGCTTTTGCCAGGAACAGGAATCTTTCTCTTTTAGTAGAGTTTATTACCTTACTAGCAGACATTGCATGTACAAGGGGAAGCTTTTAACATATTTTCTATTTACTATTTTTAACCTCTTACCACTGCAGGGTTCATCATATAGCTCATTGTCGACAAGAGGATCCACGTAGAGAAAATTATTATTCTTAGTATGATTAGGTTAATAATTTCATTGCTATCATCATGGTTGTCCTGGTGGTTCTGTAATGTACCTCTCAAATTAACAGTAGCCTTTTCATGGATGGAGTAACATCCATGTTACTCCACCTGAAAACACTGTTCTTATTTTGTCCCTCTCGTGAGAGTGAGTCCTCGTAGGCTTTTCAGAGACACCTTCTCTCTTTCTGGGGATTCTCACTGACATGTAAAGTCTCTGTCTCTTTAATATTCCAACCCCCCTTACATAAACTAAGTCACTTGTATAAAATCATTTAATGATCAATGTCTAAAGCTATTCAATGGTAGGCTAAGTCTTAGTGTTGTCTGGCAGTACAAAATATGAATAAATCACAAAGGAGTATAAATTGGACTACTGAAGAGTCAGTGTTGTGCTCATCAAGCTATTTAAGTCTTTAGGATCTTATGAATTGGATTTTAGAGGGGGTGGGGGTACAAAATAATATAGAGCAAACCTACAAACTTTTTAGTTGGCCAAACAGGAAAACCTGCAGGTAGAACAACAGAACGGGTAATGTGAGAACACGCAAATGGAATGCATTTTTACTTTTAAATTTTAAAATGGATGAAGAAAGAGTATGATTTAATCTTTGTAACAGTGGTTGTTGTCTTTTTCATATGTAAGAAGGCAGAAGGAGGAGGAATTAAGTTTGGGCAAGAAAAAAAAAAAGAAGAGCCAGGAGGAGCTGGCTGTTCAAAGTGAAGTATTAGTAATTTCCTATAATTTAATCAGACCAGATCCCAGAGCAAGATAATGAGAGCATGACCTACAAAAGAGGACTTTTTGGAAGTTAAAAGGATTTCTAACATGAAGCTTCACAAGGCATGTGATTTGTCATGAAGCACCATATAGAAAGGACTTTTTTTTTTTCTTTCAAATTGCTAAGAAATCATAATATAGGCATTAGTTGAGATGGTTAGGGAGAGCTAATATGGCTTGTGCCTGGAATCCTGTTACTGTTACAGCTGTTAAAGTACTCCAGAGTTGTGCTTGAAGAGTGTATCTTCTAAAGAATATTTTGTCCTGGTTTGTAGTATACTATTTCTTATTGGTTAGTTTGCCTGCAGGATGTATGGAGGCTGAAAAATCTGGACCACAAAGTAGTAGCAGTATTTAATAGAATCCATTTTTCAAGGGTTTTGGGGAAATTGTCTTCCTCTATGTTCCTGCCCCCCCCCCCCCCGAGTAAAACTTGATTTCTGTTCTACTTTAAAATTTTTTCTATGAAGAATAATAAATTATATGGGCTGATATAGGCTTGAAGAATAATAAGTGATATTGGGCTGAATGAAAAAAACAACCCAACCCTCAGAAAGGTGGATAATATGCCTTTCCCTAAGGATTTTTTTTTTTTTTTATGTAGTTAAATAATAAAACTGAGACTTGACCCATACTTCAGTTGAAAGGATCCATGCCTTGGGGTGCAGTCAGAATTGGTTCTACACATATACACTGCATTGTGGCTACTTTAATGAAGGATTCAGCAACTTGTATCCATAAGCTCACATGAGAGCTTGTCTTTCAGTTTTTCTTTTTTACAGACTAACTTAGGGTCGCAATTATGGAAGGCTATGGTCCCAAAGACAATTTCTCTTTTCCTCACACACCTTCAGTAGCATTACAGGCTGGTATACTCTTTGGTCTAGACCCCAAATATTTTGAATGTTTCGTCTGAACCTGTTGGCTTAGTAGTTAGTTATTCCTTAAAGTTTCTCCTGCCTTTCAAGGGATTTCCTGCTTGTGGTGTAATTACACTGAGTAGTAGAATCCCAAGTTAAGCCTAACACTAAGACAAGCCTGTTCTGTTTTGCAAGTGAAGAATCCGCACAGCACCCAAGTTTCATTAATTTGGAATCATGGAAGAGTTACGAGGGACATTTTTTCAGAAGCGTTCAGTAATGAGAGAAAAACTGGACTGCAGAAATAGTCCTTTCCTTCATTCTTTTCAGTCTTTTCCTTCATTCTTTAGGCAGCAGGGATGGAAGCTGGGGGGAAAGAATGATTAGTGCTGATGGTACAAGTAGACCAAGAGTGAGAAGTTTTTATGCAAGACTGATGATTTAGCTGCTGTTTAGAACAAATTGTATTAAAAATGAAAGGGTTACCAAGTGGCAGAGGTCTTGTAATGAATGGTTTAATCAGCCATTTCAGAAAGTGAAATTAAGTTCCAAACATCTGCACTGTTTGGTTTCTTTTATATGGGACGCTCTCTCACTAGGGTAGAAATAACATTTTTGAAGCAACTCAAAGCAAGCTATTGTCGTCATCCCTTTGAATTCTGCGTGGTCCTACCTCTAGGGATTCCTTTCCTCAAGGAAGGTTTATAACTCTGCTGGCCCTCATCTGGGGTTTGCTGCTTGCATGTGGTTTTCCTCTGTTGGGGAGCTTTCTGTGTAGGTACAAAAAATTTTTCCCTGCATGTTCTTAAGTTTTTTCTGAAAGATTCTGTAAGTGAGAAGATTTGGCACAAGCTTACTTTAAAATTACAACTTCCTATTTTAAGTGAAAGTTTTGGACATATCCTGAATCTTGATGCCTCTTAGAATTTGTAAGATGCTGCATCAGGGCAAAAAGGAGAATTCAGGTAAATTCTTAAAAATAAACGCCAAGTAGCTTTTAGAGAAACACAGTAAAAAAAAATTGATGGCTTTAACAAGTATGTATTTACTTAATGAGTGATCCCCATGTGTGACTTCATTAATGAACACAGATGCTTTGCAAGATACTTCTAGACTTTGCTTTGACTTGTGTAGTAGTACAAATAATTACTTATCTAATAAAAATAAAAAATAAACCACCCTCAAAAGTTAGGATAAGAACAGATCTTCAGATGATCATGTAGTGAAAAGTAGGTAAGGAATAGAGGTGGTGGCAGGCAAGCGGATTTAGATAGCAGTTGGTGGTCCTGGCTGTTTGTTTGCTTGCTTTCCTGAAGCACAGCCAGAGTCTCTCCCCTTATAGACCATTGTGCCAAATCTAGACCTGGCAACTAATGACTAAGGATGTGTTTCTTTATCTGTGTTTGGAGAACTTCCCCTTATCTACCTCTGTATTTCTAGCACTTTGAGTCCATGAAGAGCCCTTCTCAGGCACCAGTGTAAGTGTAACAGCCTAGAGCTGCTCTAATTTCTGCTGTCTCCAGGCTCTCACCCTGCTCCTTGTTCTGGAAAGGAAGGGCTGACATAATCCTTTTGTCAATTCTGCATTGCCAAAGGGAGTTCTTTGTACAGCGAATAACTCTGAAGGGAGCTCTTCTGCCCACCTTGAGGTACTTTTACATTGCCCATAAGGTCTAAATAGACTTCACTATAATTGCTTATATTGTCTTCCTGCACAGTGCTGAGCCACATTGAGATAACAAAGCAAGCTCTAAATAAGCTACCTTGTGTACAGGAGGCAGTTATCACAGCAGTCTACCCAGGTTAATTCAGCTATAATACTTGTGGGTATACGCAAACTGGCTCAGATATCACTACATAGCATTGCGTTATTTAGTATAGACATAATCTCATGAGAATCAGAGTTGTTGTCTTTGAAAGCATTTACTGGCCTGCATAAAATTGTTGGTAAAGCCCAGAGTTTTCCGCCAGGAAATGCACTTTGGAAAAATAAAATCAAATCCTACTGCCATTGGCACACTTGTTTGTTTGTTCAGCAGAAAAGCCAGCAATGGACACAAACACAAAACTTCCTCTTAGCATCTAGCTATTCCTCTGCATCTGGATTTTAGGTGAATTTTTAGGCAGAATGTAGAAATAGGTTGCTGCCATTTATGCTGTGTCTGTGCCCCAAGTAGCCATAGCATTAGTTTCTTGTACCAGGAGCTTGGCACAGAATCCTAAATCTCTTTAAAATAAGATAAAGTTTGAGGAATGTCCACTTTTTATTCAGTACTTGCACATTAATTATATGACCTCTGACTTTCCTCAAGGTTGAAAGCTGAGGCAGTGCCTTAAGCAGTGTGTCTAGGAGAGAGAAGTGCCTGTTCCACATGGAAAGGTCTGCTTCTGTGTGTTCACCTACCACTACGAGTAGCTTCCTAATCCTCTCTCATTTGGCTTTGCTTGTTAACCCCAAGCAATCCTCTCAGGGACAGAGAAAGCTGCTGTCGTTGGTAGCAAACACAGCATGACAAAACAAACACTTCTTGAAGCTTCCCTTAGATACGTTACTGTAATATCGCCCTTGTGGGAGGAATTAGAAACACAGAGAATATAATTTGCCATGTTTTAATCTGACTTTGGAAGAGAAAAAAAAATATTATAGGGAACTAGATGCCTGTGACACAGGAAGGAATGATTGCAGTATCTGAAACCTAAACCTTTTGTTTCTGAACCAGTCGGGAAGCTAATGTGCATAAAGCACCTCAGGTGAGTAACAGGGCATGGCAAATCAAGAGCACATTATTTACCAAAAATAGAACAGGAGAAGCAGCGTGTAGCAAAAATAAACAGAAAGCAGACAGAAACAAAGGAGATCTTTGTTAAAGGAGGTATGTTGGTCTCATGTCACTTGCTATGGTTGAATATTGTCCCACATAAGGTTTGTGAGCTCTTCCCTTCACTTTGTGACCCCTTGATAGAGTTGTAAACACAGTAGGGATAATTAAAGGCGCTGTAGCAGCTTGATCTGAGGCTTCCTATATTTTGTTTATTGCATCCTACAAACTAAGGCAACATAGGAATTTCTAGTTGATTTTGTGGTTTCTTTTGCTTTATTGATCACTGGAACAGCCTTCATAAATGCGTTCTAAAGTGGCAATTCCATATATTTTAAGTCTTTTTCTAAGAGTCAGTGTTTTGAGTGGTTAGTGTCTGGTTTTCTCTTTCTGTATGTTAATAAAAGGGAAAGTTCACAGTATATGCTGTCACTACCTTTCCAACTTCAATATGTAGAATAATTTAACGTGATTTCATGGAGTTCCACTTAACATTATTTTTAAACCAGGACTTAATGTTTATTGTCAGCAATGGGCCAATTTTGCAGCTGTCCTCTGATCTCCCTTGTGCTGCTAGGGTGATGCAAATGTTATGGAAGTTGCCTTGGCCTTCCCAGACGGGGATTCTCATTGCATGGGGATCCTAGGAAAGAAATAATACCGTTGTTTAATACATCTTCATATCACCGCAACTTAGAATAGACTCTGCATCAGAAATGGAAAGGGTCAGAGATGAAGCCACAGCTGGAACGCACTTGGATCTACTTCTTGCTAGTTAACAACTATTTCCAGCTGCTATTGATAAGGCACTCTCCAGGCTGAGTCTACATTAGAAAATACAAGGGAGAATTGGAACACTGTAAAGGTTCATGCTGTGTTCTTCCTTTGCCAAGCACTCACACCACACAGGAGAGAACATGTAAACTGAACAGAAGCGTCTGGATTATTGAATATGTAGCAGTAGTGATTCGTCTGAATGAAGTGGACCAAATTGCTTTTGCCAGAATGCCACTGGGGCTGTTGGGAAGTTGAGATGTCTTATTTGTGCTCAGAGAAGGAAATAATGAGTTGACCAAAAAAGTCAATGTAAGCATAGGTCAGAATGTACAACAGTACATCATATCATCAAGGCAGGCAAATGAAGCCACTTTTTGACAGTTTATCAAACTCCAGTGTGTCCTTTATGTGAAAAACAGCCTGCCACAATCCTGCAGCAATAAAGAAATAGAGACACCGTGAGAGAAGCTGTGTTCTTCCTTCCTTCATTAGAAGCTAGCTTGGGATAACTTTGTGCTCAGGAGATGAAAACCTCTCTCTGGCAAGCAGGGATTTTTCTCTTGCTATTTTACTGGTGCTGTAAGTTGTAATTGTTCCTTGGAACAGTTTTTGGGTGTGAGAGTTCTAGATTGCAATGGCAGAGCTGTTGAGTTGTATGATATTTATGGATATGTTTAGAGGCTTGGCAGGACAGTTTACAGACATGAAATCTCCAGCTTTTTTTGGTTCTTTTTTCCTGTGGCTCAACAGGAACTTCTCTTCAGAGATTCTTCACACCTATTGGGAGAGCTTCACAGAGAGCTTTTTTTTCCAGATTTAATCATTGTGTAGTGCTACTATACTGAAGACTAGTTTTCTTCCTTTTTCTCCAAAACCACTTGTGATATAAACACTGCTTTTATCACTGATAATTCTTCTCTTTTTTCACTCTTTGCCAGTCAATATTTGTGGTAAGTTTTCTGACCAGCTGGAGAAAATTATTAGGAAAGGTAGGAAAGTAGAGAAATACCTGTTTTTCATTTTGATGACATCACTGCTTTATCAGTGTCACTCTCTGAAGACTACTGGCAGTTTCAGAAGTTGATAGAATGAGAAGTTATTTGGAACTGGTTCAAGAGAAGACACAGCATGCCTTTAATCCATTGGAGAGAAGAGGAAAAGTGAAGATTGCCATTTTATCCTCAACATTGTTGACCTGGCTTGGGAAATTAGAGCTGGTACATCAGAAATACCATGTTCTTCTGTAGGATTTCTGATTACTCTTTCAGCTGAATGTCTCCTGGACTTCTGTTTTCTACAGTAGTGATTAGACATCAGAAAGTGCTCTCAAGGATTACCTTGTACATGAGGGAGACAAGGAAATATTGTTTCTATTTCCTTTGTTATTTTGCTATGGTGCATAGGAGTACAAGCCAGGAAGTCAGCCTGCTGTCTTAGGCACGTGCGATCCAACAAAAGATAGTTTCAGCCTGAAAAAGAGCCTGTATTCTGATTAGATGTCCTGTAGGAAAGATGGACTTGGCAGTTTCTCAGGGAAACCAAGGTAACAGTGGTTGAAGTTGTGCATCTGTAGTGCAGTTGTCCCTTGGAAGAACAGAGGTAAGTGTGGAAAAAGATGGAAAACATGCTTCTTGAAATGACTATAAATGTTCTGGATGTTGCTGTATTTTTTTACGGTGTTGCTGAAACCTTCTTAAGAGCTTTCCTCAAGTATTGATGCTATGCTGGGCTTACATTAGTCTACCCCTATACAAACCTTGGTGGGAGTTCTCTGCTTCTCAATTCCAAAGGTTGACTATGCCTTTGAAGAGATACAGGAAACCAGGTCTATTGCACAGTCTTTCGTATTTAATAATTTCTGTTTGTAGAGGAAGAATGATGATACATCATTATCCTTTTGGTTTCAGCTTCTGTGTCATCAGTCAGGTATTTTCTGGAAATCCTTTGCTATTACCAGTGAGAGAAGTATGGAAAGGGAGATCTTACCTGAGATCATGTGCACCTACCATGCCATAGATTTGATGTTCCATTCTGAGCCCAAACCAGCTTGCTGGCAAGGACAATGGCTTTTGTGGTTTTCCCATACTCTTTTGGCTTCTGTGAGGATTGGACTGTTCTTTAGATTCTCACCAGCGGCACTAAAGCATCTGTGCTTTGAAGATGAAGTAAGTAACTGCAGTGCTTCAGTAATATTTGCTTATCTTATCTTCTTCTGTATGTTATTTTTCATATTTTATAGGAGTTGTGGGAGTGTGTGCCTTGGGGAGGAAGGTGGTTTGGACTTGATAGGAGAAGCTGAGGGTAGACTGGGAACTTCAGGCCCAGCGTATATGCTTGGCCATGCAGGTGGTATCGATGGAGAGAGAGAGCAGCTGCTCTTGCTGTGGCATTCAGGTAGGCTGAGGGAGCACTGAGAGTCATGCATGGAGTAGGAGTAAATATGGAGACAGCATCCTCAAATAGTGACAGCAAGGGAGCTTTATCTTCTGGAGTTATCACTTTGGTGTTTAGAAACCTTTTTTAAATAAGCCTGCTATAATCTTGTTTATAGTAATTAAGGATTTGCTAGTAATTTAAATAGTTGGTTTTGGCAACATTCAGACTGTCTTCTCATAGGTACTGGTAATGTAAGGATGAAAACATTTACACAAGAATAAAAGTCAAGGAAGCAGGTAATTGACTGATTTATCAACCTTAGCAGACAATTTTTTCTGATACATTGTGGTAGCTATGGTAAATTTACTCTGGATTGCTTAAGGGCACAATCCTATACAGTGTGTACAACACATGAGGGCAACTCCTTGAAATGCATGGATGAAGGAGCAGGTAATCAGCCAGTGTGGTTTTGGTACCTTGGTTAGGCTTTTGGTCAATGCTTTGTTCCCTAGGAAAGTTTGGAATTGCCCTGCACAGCACAGCTCACAGTATAGGTAATTTATGGCTTTTTCCTGGAGCTTTTAGATCAATTTTAGTGTTTCAGGTAATGTAACAACTTTTTATAAAGTTACGGCTGTTCCCAGGCCTTAAGGCTAAATTGCAGTTGTGATCAGGGAGTTATCTATTTTCATTGCAAATTGTTTGTATGCAACAATGTAGCATGCTTGAACACTTTTCTCACTTTAGTCAGCCCCTTTTGCCAGCTGAATTGACACTTGCAACTTCTCATCCGCTTCCTTTCTAAGTGTAAGGGTGACTAAAATCATGTTTCTGTGGTGGCCCTGTCAGTTTTAAATGGCTGGCCACATTAAAATGAGTTGCGTGTGTTGAGGGTAAATCAGTGTTACAATAATCTATAGCATAAACAGATCACTTTATTCTTGGCTGCTGTAAATTACGAGGAACATGTGAAGATTCTAGTGCCTACTTTTTACGGTTGGGGTTGTGACTGTGCTGTGGCTTGCAGTGCATTTTTGTCAATTAAGATGCTTTTTTTCTCATAAAGAATTGAGACAGTTATCACTGCAGCCAGTTCTGGGGAGGTGGCATGTCAGATGCAGGCCTTAATTAGGATGTTAGCTGATGAAGGCACCAAGTAAGAGCAGGCAGTTTATAGACATAGCTCAAAATCAGAGAACGTAGGTATGCAAAATAGAGAATGGACCACCAATTTTATTTGTTACCAAGTTAAATAAAGATTAGAAAGCAAAGCTTTCCTGCATTTTTTGGCACCTAGGTCATACAAAATGTGATATAACAGACCGAACTATTCACATTTAATGCCTTCAGTTTTGCGATTGAGGCTTCTTTTCTTTCAAAGTGCTTGCTATATAAAAGTGATACCGTTAAGGGTACTTCTCCCAGTTTTCTTCTGGTGTCTGCCAAAGCCTGGTGGATACCACTGACAGCCAAGAAGCATATAATCACTTTAAAATGCCCTGAGCCACCCAGTCAGCAAGTAGATTCTCTAAACCTTGTCTTATGCTTAGTCTTTGTCTTGGAGGCTGGTCATCACAGCACCAAAAAGAATTGTAGGGTATGCAGAAGGAAATTCTGCTTGTCTTGCTTGAGCTGTTCAAGGCAGAGGCTTACCTCTCTGAAAATGGAAAAATTTCCTTTATTTGTGAGCCTTTTATTCCAGGTCATGGGTCAAGTTTTTTGTCTAGTTCCACGATCATTCACATGTGCCAGCCTCCTTTCTTGAAATCCATTGCTTTTTAAGGGATGAAAGGTATAAAGAACTGATGTTGTTTTTTTCTTTTACATATCTTAATAACATTGTATGATCTTTCCATTTTCTCAAGCAGAATTGTCCAAGTGAATAGAACTTGTCTTCTGTAACACCTGAACAGAACCATATGATGATGGATTTAGAGTGCTGAGTTACTTCATTGCTTAAGCTCATAGTGATTGTAGTCTGACCATGGTTTTACTTCCTTCTATCTCTTTTTCTTTTGTAAGTCAGGGATAATTGCAGTCTGAGATTTCATCAGAAAAAAAAATTCTGTATATTTAAGTCTTCTACCTCAGGTATACAATAGAAGACTATAACCTAGAATCCAACTGCTACAAAGCAAGTAGCCATTTGGAAATGAGTAACTGAGCCTCTGGTTTGCAGATAGAGTATGTTTAAGATAAGGCAGTTTTGTGTTTCTGCTTTGAATTTCCTAATAGAGACATTAGTTCTGTGTTCCAGCAATTTTTCAAAGAAGATTTCATTAATGACATGCCAAAGGAATAAAAACTCCTCTCATTCATGGAGTTAATTGTAATTCAAGGATGACTTTGAAATATTATGGATTCCTATATTGACCATTTGACATTCATGTGATTATCTCCCACAACAATTTGATCTTTAGTGGAAACTTAGTTCTCTCATTTAGGTATCTTCTGGTTGTAGCCAGCTTTTCCAAATTGTTTGCTAGAATTGTTTGGGGTTTCCTTTCTAATGAAGGCCAATGGTGGGAAATCTTGAAATATTTCTCCTCCTTTATAAAGCAGATGGAGATGAAAGGTCTTAACTCTGTATGCTAAGGATAATAGAAGTCTTGAGAATAATGTTTAACTCTTCTTATTTTTGGAGATGCCAGCATCCTTTTTGGCATTTGATACTTTCTCAACTGCATCAGCCTATTGCCATAGACATCTATCTAGAGCAAAACAAGTGAACAATCAAAGTGAATTTTGGCTAACTAGGAATAATTTTAAGGAGTTTCTAAACTTCCTCATAACTAAGAAAAAGTAGAATTTCTAATCACTGCACTGATCTTCACATATAAGTGAGGTCACAGTGGTAAATGTGCATTGATGTAAATGATACACTGCCACTCCAGGTGAAGTTGCAGGAGAAGGTGCAGGGAGTCTCTTAGGGTTGACTTGCACGTGGACCACTTGAATCATCAACATTTGATAAAGTTGATTCCTATTTCAAATAGAGCTGTAGGAATAACGGTTGAGCTCCCACATACTTAGTTTATCCTCAAATTTGTAATACTCATCAGAGTCTTAATGTAATATTATAGCTGGTTTTAAAAGACCCAGGGAAGCCTGAAATTCCTGATAAGAGATCTGGCTCAGAAGTTGCTGCCTAAAAAAGTGTTTAGTTTTATAGCAAGTAGTTTATCATATTCTCTGTTTTCATCAGGCAAAAGAGGTGTACTCCTTTGATATGTTAATGCACAGACTTAAGGTTTTCAGTTGGCCATATTCCTTTAGTGTATAAATCAGTCTGATCACTATCTTGTGCTTTGTGAAAGGCATGCCCAAACTCAGCTATAGGCCATTATATGATGTTCACAAGAGCCTATAGAAGGAACTTTCAATAAGGCTGGCTGTGGTGTTTTGCTAAGTCTCTGTTAAAGTCTTACAAAGGCAACATCGGTACCATAAAATACGTCCTGTAAGGAACATGATTTTCTATTGTTATACTGACACTTTGTGCGCTTTATGAATCTGTCTTGGGGCTATTAGTCAAATTTTGCAGCATAAGCTAACCAGAAATATTCGTTTATTCTGAAAACCTCAAACACAAAAATTAACTGCCTTTGACTATCTTCTCTCCAGGAATTCTAGGTAAGTCAGCTGATGAAAGCTTTTTGTGTAGGATGCTCTTTTGTGGCATACCACTTGAGACATGGTCTTGAAAAATATTCCCCTCCTCTAAGGCTGTGTGTGTTCCATTTTTTCATGTGCATACCTCAAGTACTTCACCTCACTGAGCCTCAAACAGTGGCAAAATCCATCTAGAACAAAGTAATTCTAAATCATAGTGAGACAAATATTATACGTGTATTATTATACACATATATACGTACCTATGTATGTACATGTAACATTGTTATACATAAGTATTATGTATTAAATGTTATACTACATACTGTGATATTATATGTATTACACTACAAGACATACTGCTCTGCCCATCTACTTTTCATAATTGCTGATTACTGGGCCTCACTGTTAAGGTATTATTTCTGGGTCTTTAGGGCTTTTCC
This sequence comes from Microhierax caerulescens, assembly GCA_035590215.1. Taxonomy (NCBI): domain Eukaryota; kingdom Metazoa; phylum Chordata; class Aves; order Falconiformes; family Falconidae; genus Microhierax; species Microhierax caerulescens. Next base: position 14,023,647 of record JAVJGJ010000001.1, on the reverse strand, counting down.
TCTCCCATGAAGACATTGACAATCAATTCTAGGTGAGATTTTTTTTTTTAATTAGTGTCAAAAGAGTTGATGGTGTCCAACCCAGCTGCAGATGTCCCAGATAAGGCTTTTAAAGCAGCCTGCATGATATTGACTGTGTGGCCATCCTGACTGCACAGACCAGCTCTTCTGTGAGAGGTGTGGTACATTGTTGAGATTTGGGATGGGAGGGGAGAATCATCTGGTCTTTTTCATTGAAAAGGCATGATATATTTTGCACCCCAGAAAACCTCAGGAGATAGGTGGCTCAGATTGTTGACTCCTCCTTGTGCTTCCCCATTCCTGCCTCTTTTGCATCAGTTTTGTTCTGATTTCTTGGCAGAGTGAGTAGGTTTATGCCAGATTAGTGAGTTGAAATTGGCTCTCCAAGCAGTCAAACAAACAACAGAGCAAATGTAAGGGAGGGCACAGGACCATCACTTCTGTCGGTCTTAAGCTTTTGTCATCTTAACAGTGTCTTCTGACTGCGCTTTAAGGCAACACCTGTTCGTTTGGTGCTCAAGATCTCTGAGTCATAGTGGAAGCAACACTCCTCAAACACTGATTCCACAGCTATTAACTATAACTTCTTGCCTAGAACAGAAGAACAGTTAATCCTTCTTGGAGGCAAGATGTCAAACATCCATTGTACTAGAAGTCATCTTTTGAAGAACTTGTTTTGGGGAAGATCAGACTTGTTGTTGCTATAAGGTTCTATCTTGTGATCTTTCAATGGCCCTGACAACCTTCATCAAGTAGTGACTGCTCATCTCAGGAGAAACCATGTATTTCTGTCCTCTTAGCTGGTAAAGGAAGGATCTTTTTGGCAGGTAATGAAACCTACTTGACTCATTCATTCTGGGGCTTGTGGCTGAAAGGAGGCCACTGTCTCTGGTTCTTATCTACCACAAAATTCTTGTCCTTTGAGGCAAAGGAAATAAAGGCAGATCTGTGTTGTCTGTGACAAGCTTTTTCAGTAATCTATCCTGCTTCCCTTCTTCCTCAGAAGAGTCCATCACACCTGGATTCTGCCTTTGAGAGGAAACTGAGGTTCTGTATGTGCATTTTGATCTTCTATGGTTGTCTAGCAGTTGGCAAACCTGAATGCATGGTACTTCTGCACATTCATAGTTGCTTGTGCATATGGGCAAAGCATCTTGAAGAGTTCTAGTTACTGCAAGGTAATTAACTTTCTCTAATCTTGTTAGTCTTGGAGCCCTTTTTCTTTTTTTTTAAAAAAAAAACAGTATTAGAGAGATTGCTGGGTGAATATTCTGGGGGTTTCTTGTAAGTGCATTTTTTTCAAAGTCACTTTAAGTTAGGGATAAAAGTAGAGGATATATGCCTTGTCTTTAAAAGCTGTGTCTTTCCTTTCCCCTCTCCTCCTTCCCTCCAGTTAGGAAAATCATTATTTTAGAAGATGCGGAGATGAAATACTGAGTCCTACCTAGGGCTTCTTTTCCTGTCTAATTGTGTGAGTACTTTCACACGTCTTAAACACAGGGGAGAAGGACAGAACAGAAGAGCTATGGCTTTTTGGCAGTTCCTTTTTGCAGCTGTGCTGCTCTCTCTAGGTCAGCCTGCAGTACAAAAATTTGGTTCGAGCACCAGAAACACTGCTAAACCATTTTGTGAAGAGGTCAAGAGTTGAATAATCATCCCGTTGATAAGTGAGCGAGCCAGAAATTCCATTCAAAGAGGACAGTGACTTCCTGTGCTGCTTACCTATTATAGGTCACAGAAATCATGAAGGGAAAATGGGGGATTGAGAGTACTCTAGCACATGACTGTTTATGTAACTGTGGCTTTTAAGTTTTATTTGCTGCTATTGGTATAATAGAAGGAGTTAAGGCAGGCATTCGTGTCTTTATTAAAATAATGATTTTTTTGCAAGCATCCCTATTGGAAAATCAACATAGCTGCTGTTGTGGGTATATACTCTAATTGGATGTGGCTGTAGGTGCTTTTTAGTGGTGGACCCTGTGGGGTGTCAGTGGTCAGTGTGCCCAGCTTCTCAGAGGTAGTCCTACAGCACACACATCCATGTGGGAACCCATGGAAGTTGTTCAGCCCAAAGAAAGGGCTCAGCCCAAACATTCACTCTTTTTTATTTGAAATGCTTAAACCCCAGCCTGAATACAAAATGGATAGTTTGTAGGCAGCTAGACTGAGCGATTTATATAGGATACCACAGAATAGACTTTCCAGATATGACTGCCATTTTTAGGCCTGTGCATGTTGCTTTCTGTAGTGCCTCATGAAATCAGCAAGGGCTTATGTGAAGCTGACACCCAGAGACAGTGTGAATTAGAAAGTGATGTGATATTAGCAAGTGATCTCTTGTAATTATTTTTTACCATTGCTGAAATGATGCACTTAGCGTACATAGTTTACCTAAAGGTATCTACTGTATTCAGCCCTTAGCTCCTTCATTATTTTCTCCTCTGTATTATGGTCAGCACTAAATTCTAATGTGACTGTAACTTTTGTGGCTGGTAATTCTCGCTGAATGTGCCGTTGGCAGTTAGGACTTCAAGTTCCTCTCCTCTAATTTCATCCTGGAGCTTCTCCAGTATGGCTTCTGCTTTCCTTGTTCCACTAAAAGTGTTCTGCCCAGAGTGGCTAGCAACCAGTCTCTGGAAAATTTCAAGGCTTCTGTGCCAGTGGTACATATGGGTCTCAGCTGAAGGAAGTGAGCATCCTTCCGTATTGCAGTTCTAAAGGGTGTAAGTTGACCAACTGTTGTTGAGCTAAGATGGAGACATTGTGGACCTGTGTTCTCTTCCCGGATGCACAGCCATTGGTGGTGATGGGAAACTCCTCTTATCTGGATATGATGCTGATGGTAATAATCATGATGGAACCTGGATTACAGCACCTGTAAAGAGAGAGTATTCTGAAATGAACTGCCGTAAAAGCAAATTTTGGCTGTGGCCTGATCCCTGATCATTATTTGAGGGTTCTGAGAAAGCAGGCAGGAGGGAGTAGGACATGAGAAGCCACCCTGGAGGGCAAATATGAGCACACCTCTTCCTTGTCCATGACTAGTTGAATGCCTTTATAATTGTCCATGCCTTCTTGGTTAATGCTTTTGTAGTTGTCTACGCCTTCTCAGTTGTCAGCTGCTGCTGCTTCTCATTCACTTGCCTTTTCTTACAATTCTTGCTAAAAGTCACACAAGGCTAAGTTCTAGGTTGCTCAGGTGTTGTCTCTGCTTTAGTTTTGATGCATCTGCCTATTTACTTGGCCTTAAACTGATGGCTGCTCTGAGTCAGTCTGTGTTTCCTCAGAACTTATGGGTGGCTTACTGCTTCATTTAAGTTTAATGTATCCTTTTAAATTCTTTAGGTATCTTTGCAGAGCTCCTCAGTTCCATAGCGTAAACATATTACTTAATCCTAGCTCTTTCAGTAGCCGTAGGTATAGTGTTTAGTATAAGATAATACAGAGAGTGGTTTACGGTAGGCATTAGAGATGGAATAAGATAAGCTGTTGGGACAAAAAATTAGGAAGATGACCTGGGTGCCAAATAGTCAACAAATGCAACTGTAACTTTATTTAGATTGACACAAACTTGAACAATCATATCTGAAATCCTTATACAGATGAAGCAATTTGATATCAAGATAATAAAAATGAGGTTTGCTCTCCTATCCCTTTAAATCCTGGTGCTGTAGATTCCCAGATTTTTCTTGAAATACAAGAGTTTAGGGTAATCTTACCTAATGCATCTCATCAGCAATTTTTCTGTATGCATTTCTTTGAAATTATTTGACTTCTGCCTGCTTTATATTTGTTTTAATTTTCATTCTGTAATCCAATAATTACAACTTCCCTATGTTTCATATCAATGTAGCATATGGATTTGCAATGTTGATTTTGTATTGAAGTTCTTTACTTATTACAGTGAATGAATAAAGTGAAATTTTATTCCTCTTAGTATGAAAATTCAGTCTCTTTGGGGTGGGTTCATTAGTTGTAGCCTCTTCTCAGACAGTCTCTGGTGATCCAAATGGTGTTCTTTCAACCATGTTCTCATTGTCTCTGTCTGTCGCTTGGTGCCACAGTTTGGAGACTTCCCTTTTATATGTGCTGCACAGGCTGTTTCTAGATCTAGCCTGCTACATTCCTGTTTCTCCACTCCAAGTCCTACGAAGTGGAACTGTGGATCATTTCACACTTGCCGCTTTCAGGAATAGCATGTGTACATTATGTTGGGTACAGTTAAAGTTTTCAGCATTTGAATTGGGTGGCTCAGTATATGAATCAACAAACATGTTTGTCTTTTTCAGTTTTCAGATACAAGTATTTTGGGCAAGTTAGCATTTACATTTCTATTGATATCAGGGGCAAATTCTAATCACCACTTCTAGTAAAAGGGCAGATGCTCACAACGTGAAATAACATACTTTGGGATCAATAAACTTTGTCTGCCAAACTGATCTCTTGAAGAGGAAACAGAACTTTTCCATATTTGAAAACAAGCAGGTGAGTGGGCGAGTGAGGGAAACTGGCACTTCTTTGAACAGTGCTTCTGCACACAATTGGGACTTTGCCAGAGATTGTCTGGTACTGGACTACATTAGTGGCAGCAGTCACCCAACAGTACCTTGGTGCCTTTTGTCATTGCTGACAAGAGTGGGTAGTGCTTGTGTGAGGCTCCTGGATGCGTGTGGTGGGGCAGTCCCAGAGCATGCAGGGCACCTGTAACTTCCACCAGCATCTGCCAGTGGCAGATGGTTTGGGAAGCAGTTCTGCTCCTAGAACTGCCAGGGAAATCAGGGAAGAGAAGCATTGACAGGTCTTGACCCTTGAATCATGTTGAGAAGAGGCGATGTGATGAGTGCGTACTCAGTAAAAGCTGGTGAAATTTCCAGCCAGGTCTTGTTCCAGATGAAGTCAGTGAGAATTTGCCTCAAACTCTGAAGTTACCTTTTCCTGCTTTGCAACTTCCATGTTGTTTCTTACCCACGTTTACCATTCTGGACTATAATAGAAATGAAATGCCGGTAGCTTTAGTGTTCATAAATATTTCTGTAATAACAAACTATGGTATGTTTATGGTGGAGAGAAGAAATTTAAATGTGGCATCACATTTCTGTTCATAGCTTTCAAGGGCTTCTCACTGGAGCTTCTTAGCTGTATTGCAAGAGAAAGGAAAAACATGTCATGCAGATCTTCTGCCACAGATGTGAAATTCAGCTGAAGCTTCTTGACAGACACATGGAGGTTGACTCCTGTTTCTGACAAACCTGATCTGGGTGTCCCATGAACCATCAGAGTTGTGAGGGAAGGTTTTATTTAATTCAAAATCATACGGAAGTTGGTGGATTGGGCTGATTTCTTCTGGAGTTCTCAAGCTTGTTCAAACTCACAGGCTCATAAATAGATGGGAATAAAAGTCCTGCCTTGAAGGCCTTGAATGGCAGCTTAGCTTAGAAATGAAATTGCCAGGCTTCACCATTACGCTTCTAAACCAATTCACCACTGTTTAAAAGGATGCTTGACTGAGCTCGTGATAAGACACTGATGCTGCCTTTTTTTGGCATTAACCTTACAGCCTGCAAATACAGTGGGCTTGATACTGCAGCAACTGAGGGAATTACTGAGAAGAGGAAAATCAGAACTGTGTCAGCAGTTAAAGGTCTGGTTTCTGGTTACAGAAAGAAACTGCACTGGTGGGGGAAAAAAAATCCAGCTGGCTTTTGGGATAGAGATGCAAAAAGGAAATTTGCCCTTTGTTATGGAGACTGCTTGGAGATTTGAGCATCTGAGTGGTTACAGGTAAATTAATAACAGGAGGGGGAGCTCTCACTGCATTACCCAAAGAGAAGGGAACTTCTGGACTTGGTTGCAAGCCTTTAAATGAAGAATAATGCACTTCTGCTCCTCCCTGTCAATAAAATGTTGGTGACTGCTCTTCATATAGGCAAGACCAATGGAGAGTGTGCATGCCTGGAAAAAGAAAGGCAATTTGTGTCCTGTCCCTATTTCTTCTTCTATTGCTACCTTATTTTTTTGGTTCTGTGCATAATATAGTTGAGTTGTGTTACTTTCAAAGAAAGCTGTATTGCAGTTCTGCCACAGCAGATGTAGTTCCTCTCCCCACATCCTTACCACAACTTAAAATACTAGTATCCTGTTCCTCAGCTACTGTGAGTGTTCCCTGAGATGTCAAGGTTTAGAGAGGAGGGATAGAAAATGGAAATATATTTGGGACATAACTTTTATGGTTAGAGCAAAAACCGGTTCAGGGGAGAATGAAGACTCCATTTCCAGTGCAAGTAGTATGAACAAGATTGAGAGATTTGTAAAACAGTGTTATTTAACTGGTGTTTTAAAGGCCAGTTACAACTAGGAAACATATCAACATTAAGAAACTGAGGTACATGGCAAGGAACAGAGAAGTTTGGGGGTTTAGTAAACTGAAGAATTCTTTAAAACAGAAACCCACTTCCTTTTGTAACCATTTACACTTAAATATCTCTCAAACTGTAATTTTTGGAAGACATGCTGACTGAAGGGAAATGCAATTCTCTCTCCCTGTTTATTGATGGGGAGCAGACACAGAGAGGGAGTAGGATTGGGGGTGGGTGCAGGAGGGGTTGTTTAACACAAAGAGATGTAAGCAGACATATGGATGTAAGTGGTAGGATGCAAGGCTAGCTGTGCCTCAGAAGCTGTATAGTGGTGTCAACTCTAGGCTGTGTCCCAGAGGGTGTTCATTGCTCTTGGCGTATTGGTTTGGGCAAAATGCCAGCAAGACGCTCTGTTGGCTTCCAATCTGGAACTTGCTTGCATCTGGGATGAGTGGACGTATCTCTCATCTGAGTGCACCCAACTGTACAGACATGCCTCAAGTTACTTTTTAATGTTCAAGGGTGAAAAGGCAATATATTCAGTTCTCCTTTAACCTGCATAAGTGCTGGTTCAACTGATAAGCACCTATCTTCTTTATTTGAATGTGCATGGTATTGGCCTTTATGCATGTTATTGTTAATAACTGTGTCTATGATGTTAACTTTGATAATGTAAAAATAATTTTAGGTAAGTGCTTTGGGTTTTGCTTGGCTTTTGTTTGTTTTGAATAGGAAAGATGAAAGATGCTAGTCCTCTTCTGCTTGAATTACTAATCTAAGGTAGCTGAGTGGTTTTACTGTGGGCTCTTGAAACATTGGTGAATTCTTTTCTGAAGGGTTTTGAGTAAAAGGAACTTACTGTGACAGACTATTCCTCATATTCTGTACAACATTAAAAAAATAAATCTTTGCTTTCAGAGTGTATGTTCATATCTCTACACTCATGATACATTTGGCTGTGTTTTTCCTCCTTAAATTCATTGGATCAAAGCAATAATATAAATCTAAATTTTTATTCATCAACTTCTCTCCAAGTTTTGTAATTTGTTGGAATTAAATAGGGAATCTGGGAATAATACGTGATCATAGATACAATACATATCATGCAGCCTTATTTCCAGAATGTCAGTGGAGAGTTATATTAAATCCTTTTGTTTTGCTGTAGTATGATTACAAAGATTCTTTTGTAGCTTGGGACATGGAGTCTAAAAGCAAGAAATGTGAGAGGTATCTGTCAAGTGAAGATAACATGCCTTTAATTTGAGCATTGCTGCTGCTGTTAACTATGTTCTGGTTGGTCAGCAAGATCTGCAAAAAAAGTCTTGGTCATGTCTGTATGGCTTTGAATACCTATCAGGAAGAAGAGCAATGCAGGGTCACAGTGCTTTAAACACTGTCAGTTAGGTCTCAGGAGAGACTAAGACTGTTGCAGTTATTGGAGAGGAGAAAACGTAACTAACTGCATTGAGACCAACACTTTTTCTTTAATTTTTTTTTTTTTCCTGCTGAACTAAGTTCAGTTTAGGATGGTCTTTAAAACTTTAATGAAGAGTGACAAGCTAGTAGTGTTTATATAAGAAGACAAAACCCCTAAAGTTTAGTGCTGTGTGTATGATATTCCTTTCCCAAATAGCTGGAGAGATGAGAGCTTTAGCCTGCACTAATGTATTAGTCATTTCAGCTATTCAGGAATGAATTGTGTATTATTGGTGCAAATTTTATTTTATTTTAGATAGGGGTCACTGCAGGATTGGGCTGAGATTTGAAGTGACTGGAAGAAACTACTTTGAGTAGCTACCCACCTGATGGACTTTTGAAGCATGCCTGTGCTAGCTGTACAAAAACACAAATGTCCAGTAATTTTTGGGCCTGTTAAATCTCTGCTTTACACTACAGAGTTTCTAATATTTTGCAGGATGTACAGACTATACCAATAATGAAATATTTGCAGTATATGAACATATATTATGTATATTGTTGCAGTTTTAGCTGTATTAGTTATGCTGACAGATGACAGGCCTGTCATGATTTTGTCTTCAGAGAAAGACTTACTTATGTTCAAAAAACTCTTTCCTGGTCATTCAATCCAGCTGATGCCAAGTCCGTGCACTTTAGAGAGATGTTAGGTGACTGTTTAGGAGGGTCTCACAAATTTACACAAATTTGGGAGTAATACTTTTGTTCTTGGTTCCACACAGATGGTACCAGACAGGAAGAAGTGGAAGGTGAACTTAGTGAAGAAGAACGCTGGTTTGGAAATTCTTCAGAAACTCCTTCAGAAGCGTCATATGGAGAAGTCCAGGAGAACTTTAAGTTGTCTCTTGAGGACAGAATCCAAGAGCAGTCCACTTCCCCAGATACTTCTTTGGGAAGTGCAACTCCAAGCAGCAACACAGCAGAGCTGGGATCCATTGAAAGTGAGGCATTAAGAGACACATTACAGAGCAAAGAGCACCTTTCTCCTGATGTGTCATCCCTGTGTGAAGAAGAACCTCCTGGTCCAAATAAGCCACTGAGTAGTAACCTGAGGCGGCTGCTGGAGGCTGGCTCCCTCAAGCTGGATGCTGCTGTTACAGTCAATGGCAGAGTCGAGTCCCCTGTAAATCTTGGCTCAAATCTCTCCTTCTCTCCACCTGCTCATCATGCCCAGCAGCTAAGTGTTCTTGCCAGAAAGCTTGCTGAGAAACAGGAACAAAGTGACCAATACAATGCAGGTAGTCACTTTATATGGAATCAAGGTAAGTGGTTGCCGAACTCAACCACTACCTGTGGTTTGTCCCCTGATTCAGCTATCCTGAAACTGAAAGCTGCAGCCAATGCCGTTCTGCAGGACAAATCTCTTTCAAGGACTGAAGACACTATAAGGTTTGAATCCTTTTCCTCACCTTTTAGTTCTCAGTCAGCCAGCTCCACGTTAGCAGCTTTATCTAAGAAAGTGAGTGAAAGAAGCATGACTCCTGGGCAGGAGCACCCACCTCCAGCTAGTTCTTTCCTTTCTCTGGCTTCCATGACCTCTTCAGCTGCCCTTCTCAAGGAAGTTGCTGCAAGGGCTGCAGGCACCCTGTTGGCTGAGAAAAAGAAATCGCTAGTTGCTGAGGATCCCCTGCAGCTTTCAGAGATGAAGCAAGAGAAAGCAACTCCACCACAGTCTTTGGAATTATTGTTACTTCCAGTCCCTAAGGGAAGAGCATCCAAACCCACTAGTACAGGTATGGATAAAGTTTAAGTCACTAAGTAGAAATTATTTGTTTTGCTATAGGCTTATATAACATCTCTTCAATGGATCTGGATTTGCTTTGATTGCATGTGTTATGTGAATAAGAAATAGGTACTTTAAGTAAACAATAGAAAAGCTTCTTAAAATACCACTTGAAGACCAAACCATCACAAATGTTTCCATATTTGAAAGATATAAGTATACAGTTCAGTGGTGGTTTTTTTTTGTTTTGGTTTGTTTTTTTTTTAATTCCATACAATGATATTCCCCCTCTTACCAAGTTCAGAATAAGTCCACAAAAATATTTAATGGAGGAGATCAAACAGTCCCTGTTAGGAAGCTCTCAGTATCAGTGAGCCTGTACAAAACTAGTGCTTTTGAAATATTGGACAAGGGAGAATTCTCCTTCCTGCTGTCTCTGTCACAAATAGACTTTTGTATAATCGCTTACTACCCTGTCCTAATTTGCTGGAGTATGTTATTATGTTGTCACTTTTCATTAAATGTTTTTGCAGCACTTTGGTATTTTACAATCCTTTGTCATTAAAAAAAAAAAAAGTTAACTGAATTTCTCTAATTTGCTCAACAAGAGGCATTTTACACTTCTGACTTCCCTCCACCAGTTCCAGCTGTTGGCAGTCAGGGAATCAGGCTTATAGGGAATAAGAAGAAATAGTCTTGGTAACAAAAGCTTTCAAGAGCTGGTGAGCCATGCAGGGAAATTTAAATGACCCATCTTCAAAATAAGGAAAAATAAGGTTTCTTTCATCTCTTTCTATACAAAGTTGTCTCATGGATTCTTATTTCTGGTAGAACATACAGCTTCAGGTGTTGTCAGCGTTCTCCCTTGAGTGGCATTCTGATGCAGAGGGGAAGGACATGTCAGCTATCCTCACAATACATACAAGGTCTTTCAGTATATTGGAGCTGAGTTTTTTACATTAGTTTTTGAGTATTTTATCAGGAATAGTAGCTTGACTGTACAGGTGTAGCAAGCCAGCATACAGATATGGAGCCTGACATGTTGTATAATTGCACTGCTGTCTTTCTGACCTAACCTTTTTGTTTAGGGATATGAGGTCTGATCTGTCCCTGTGCAGCTCTTGGTAAAAGCTCGCAGGGTAGAAGCTATTAGATGGACAGAAATACTCATTCCTCCCTTGGAGGAGGAGGGAGAAGGATGTGATGAGATGCAGCCAGTAGCAGTTTTTTTGCTCTGAGTTGCATGTGTTCTACAAATGCTTTGCTGGTGTGTTTTGTGAAGGTAATTAAAGTGGCAAACTATTCTTGGCATGTGTCTGGCCTAAGGTTTTCATTAGTTCAGATAAAGTCCTTTTTGGAGAAGCGTAAGCTAAACCAAATAAAAGGTCCTTATGTTTGGGAAAGGAGTACCCACACAGGCTATGCCAGTGTGACTGTGGGCATTAATTTAGTAAAACTTTCCCCATGAAGACTGGCTTTTACATAAGAAAAGCAGCAACATATAGAAAAGGAGTAAGATTAAAATTTATTTGAAGTTTTTAGTTTTTTTCCTGCTAGAGGAAAAGCTGTTCGCATCATAAGTTTTTACTGGGGAAAGGTTGTAGTAAAATCCAGGTTCTGTGTTTTACCACCAAACTGTGGGGATTTTTCTGTGTAGCTTGTACTAGGGGAGTGCTCTGTACCAGCGTGCGAGTGTGCTGGTAATACTGGCACTTTATAAACTAACTCTGATGCAGCAAATTTCTAGCAACTATTCTCTTTGCTGAAGGCTCAAGCATACTGTGCTGCTAAAAGATAACAATGGGGGCTGACTGCCTCAGGTCCTTGGTAACCAAGGAACAAGTATTCATTTTTTATAATATATGAGACTTGTATCCCAAGAGGAAGGGTGTTTCCTTTCAGTTTATATGCACTGGGCCAATGCCAGTTGGCATCCAAATAAACTTTATAGTGTAATGTTCATAACAAAAGTTCTTTGAGTCCATTTTCTGATATAGTATTAAGCTTTATTGTTATTTATTTATTATTAACTGACTGAAAATAAAAAGCAAGCTGTTGGTTAGCATATCTGGATGTTGATTATGGAAAGCCAGACTCCTTGGTTCCTTCAGCCATGGAGAAAAGCAGCTTGCAAAAACAGGTCACTGTTTAGTGACCTTTGAAGACTTTGCTTTCTTAAAAGTTGAGTAGGGCAGCTAAGTGTGTCTATTTGCCATGAAAATAAATGTCATGCATTCCTGATTCCTTTTGCACATACAACCTTATGGCACTAAAAGCAAAAAGTAGTATTTCATTTGATAATGTTTTATCTTTTTGTGTCTGTGTGATTGCTCCTTGAGACATGGGGGTTTTTCTGTCTTGTTCCTGGAGAGAGACACATTTTCCCAGTAGGCGCAGCTTGAGAAGTGGTTTTTTTTTTTCCCCTATCATACTTTGAACTTCTAAGACACTGGTGAGTTTACTTTATTGTTACGAATCTGATTCACCCACCACCAACATCTAGCTTTGGTTATGAGATCAATACTCTGTGAGATTAATTAGATGTCGACAAGTAAAGAACAGCAAAGATGGAGGCTATTCAAAGAAGAATAAGTTAATAACAAGAGTATGCCTGCAGCTCTTTTGTCCACCATGTTGAACTATTTGCTCAGAATTATTTCAGGCAAAAAGGTGGAGCCATGGCTTATCTGAACAGTCACCTCTGAAACTGCATGTCTGGTTTGGTGGACCTAATTGTTACTTGCATATGCTATAGTGAAGCGATATAGAGAAGATTAACTTTTCTAGCAATCTGTTAATAATACTAATATTATATAGTACTCAATGTTTGGAATTCAGGTGTTTGGAATGAAATTTAGAAGGAAGCCTGGGACCTCTGTTAAACTTCTGATGTCGTTTTTGAAAGCGTGTGGTGGTAGACCCTTCTTTTACTGACTAAATGCTTGTTCAGTGTAACTTTTTTGCCTATGATGCTTGCAGTTTTGTTCCTGGAGCTTCTTTGAGAAGCACTGGCTGATTCCTTGCTGAAGTCACTTTTTCCAACTAATTGACACCATGTGACATAAAACAGACATCAATATAAATGAAGGAAAGCTGAAGCCCATGATTTTGTGGGCTGAGGTTTATGTAGTATAGTAAAGAGCTAACATGTTTCAGCTTTGGAGAGTGTTGACATAATTCCTGTGTACCATTCATCATCATTGTTACTGGTGAAATCACATGTGTTCAGTCCATGTCTTTGCATGTTTTGTAATGTGCTAAGTTGCTGTTGATCCATCTTGTTTGCAGATTTATTTTTAATGGGATGGAAAACAGGTAATAGCTTGGTTACATGTTTCTTTTCTGGATCCTTTGTGATGATAACCAGAGGCTGGAGAAAAGCTGTGATAGAAGGAAAAGAAATGATATGTAAAAATGCTACCAGTACTTTTTTTCTGTGGTTTGTCTTTCTCCTGCCTTTTGTGAAGAAGTAAGTAAAGATATTTGAAAACTGGAACACAAGCAAATAGAGCATTTTAGAGGTACAGAGAGGGGAACAATTCAGTAATACATTAAATGTGATAGAATATTTCATGAGGAGAATTTCTGAACTTGCAGAAGTACATGCTTTGACAATGTGTCCTTTTTTGTACTTGCAGAATGACTACATAATCAGTTGAATTACGGTGTTTTTGTTTCCTACCTAATAACAAGAATTATATTTTAGGATATGACAAATCTTTCTGGAGGTTTTTATCACTTAGTTCCTCATCAAGGGAATTTGATGGTTGCTATATTATTATCAGTAGGAAATACCTGATAATAATGAGATTAAATATTCTGAGAATTTCTAAGTAGCAGGATGCACACTGCTGAGGTCTGGATATTTGAAAACAGTCTGTCTGTTACAGTTTGGAGGAAGGCTTCCAGTTTCACAGTAACACTAGGATTGTCTTTATAATAAGCAGAAGAAATCTTGGTGAGAGGATGGATGGATGGATGGATGGTTGTTTAACGTCAGTAGCAAGGGATTTCTCTTTTCTTCACCCTTACGATGGTTCCACGCTCAGCAGACTAACCATATTTGCCTGATAAAGGCATCAAATCCTTTTCTTTTCTTAGGTGAATTGGGCAGTAAAGCAGAGTGCAAACATTTAGGAAGGCAGTAGATTTAAAGCCCTGGCAACCAGAGGAGCAGAAGGAAACCCATGACCCAAAGACCCCTGATGGCTGAAGTTGCAGCAGCATCTGCTTGAACCATAACTAAACAGTTTCAACAGCAGGGATTCTGAAGTCATTCACTTCTGGAGTTAAATATATCTGATACACTATACTAGCATGCTTTTCAGTTGAGCTGTGGATTGTTCTGTGCTTTATATCCTGCTTCCCTGCTTGCTAACTATCAGAATACAGGATCGACAGATAATGTATCATTTTTTCAACAGTTAAGCTTATTTTCCATACCCTGCTACAACTACCCTTTGATAGGAAATGAAGCTGTGAAGTGATGATTATGAGAGACATCCATCTCAGTTCAGTTAAATTATGAGGAACATTAGAACCAGGTGAGATAGAGTACCATCCCCTACTGATTAGCCAAAGGATGTTTGGGGCATTAACCTTTATAAATTATGGTGACCTTTCTCAAAGGCAGAATAACCAGATTAAGGGGAAAAGGGATATGCAGAGGGGAGGAACTGAAATTTCTGGTACGTGTTGTTGCTTAACTGATGTGTCTCTTTGCAGATTGAATTCTAGCATTGAAAAATGGTATCTTGAGTGTGTTTACAAGGGGAAAGTATTCAACAAGTAGCTGTAAAGGATCCTCTCTTTTTCTTCCCTCTTCTGCAAAGCTTCAGAAGAAGAAGGAGGAAAACCTTTCCAGTGTCCGATCTGTGGTTTGGTTATCAAGAGGAAGAGTTACTGGAAACGGCACATGGTGATTCATACAGGTTTGAAAAGTCATCAGTGTCCACTCTGTCCATTTCGCTGTGCACGCAAGGACAATCTCAAATCACACATGAAGGTAAGGGAATTGTCTACTGAAAATCAAAACACTTGAATCATCAATCAAAAAATGATAGTATAACAAACCTATTTCATTTGCAAGAACAAAATTTCCCTAGCTGTACTACCAGCGATGCCTCTATTTAAATAAAGAGACCATAAAAAGAGAAAGAAGAAGCTTTTTTTCCTTTGCTTCCTTTTCCATTTTATGCAATGTGGAAACTACCTTGGGTTGTGTCAACTTAATGCAGCACAAGCTGTCTGTGACTGGTCTAGTTCTGGACCTGGAACCACCACAGCAGGGATGTTAGCTGAGATGTGACACCATGCAAACACAGCAGTACTGCTTTTCAGGGTGCCAGCTAGTGTCACTGCATGCCACTGCATCACACTAAGTGGGCATACCAACTTGGCCAGCAGTAGCAGGGGATGTCTCCATTAATTTCTGCAGATAGGCCTGCAGTTTTAATTCTTTTTTTGCTCTAGTTAACTGCAGCACCTCAGAGGTGAAACATCCAAACCAAAATGAATGACACATTATACTGTAATGTTTCGTTTTCAAGTGTTTCCATTAAGTTTAAAGTGTGCTTTTAACTCAGCCTAAGTTTTAGGCTCAAATTGAAGATGAACTTTTGAAGGAAGCAATATCTGTGTTGATAAAGAAAAATGTAAGAATGTAAAGAAACTCTGTTTGCTTAGCTAAAGTGCTACATGGTTACCTCATACAAAGTGCCTGGTTTTGCAAGCTGTAGAACATACTTGAAGTCAAAATGGTACCTGTCCCATTAGCCCATGGATGAAGAAGCTGAAGTGCAAAAAGTTTCCCTTGTTAATGCAGTTGAGTTTTATAATAACAGTGAAATATTTGATTATAGTTAGTATTTTGTCTATTTTAGACAAATCTGTGTAAGAGTACCAGACTGGTGTGGAGGGGGACAGAGTACCTGTTCGGCTTTTATGTGTGCTATTGCAGAATTGGAGATCGCTAGACAAGAGTCTAACCTTGCTTCTTATACCCAAGTAGCTATTTGCTTCAGTGTAAATGATTCAGATGATTCCACTGATCGCAACAGCAGATCTTGCTGTATTTCAGGTCTTTGCTAGGTCTGAAATCATCCCCTTAAAGTCTGAAGGCTCATCCCTTAATGCTCCTACTGTGGATCAATGCACTATTCCCAGGCATCCTTGGTGTATCATGCTAATCCTTATCAGGTACAAGTAAGTTTGGTGTATATGGCTCCCGCTTTTAAGGCTTGGTGTTCCATGTTGATTGGAGGGCACTGACTGCCATTTCCAAGTAGAAGATGAGTAGAAAGAATTGGAACACAGCGTGATAAGACTGGTTTTTGGTTTTCAGTTGTTGACAGCCTTCACAGAAACATGTGTTGCCTAAAAACTTGCTATTCCTTGGCGAAGACCTGTTGTCATCCCCTGCTTTGTAAAGGACATCCCTGTTATTCCCTGCAGAAATTCTTGCTGTCTTTTTTTGCTTTTTTTGCCTTTTGGGAAGAATTATTTGCAGGTTGAGGGCCTACCCCTTCCTTTTTGGCATGGTGATTTCCATAGGTGGCCACAGGTAGGATATTGGAGAAAATTAGGGACTTTTTCACTGTCTCTGTGTACTATCAGGCTGATGGTTATCTAAGCCATTGTGCTCTTTTCTGCTCCTCACTTAACATAAACCCCTTCCTTAACTGAGCCCATGTCATCTTAAAACAGACTCCTTGTACAAACGTAATACATAGTGTTAATTATTTGGTAATATACTAATTATTACCAAGTAATGCTCAATTAGACATCATTGAGATCAGAGTCAGGCCCAGAGCTGCCTGACACAGTGTAAGAGATTGCAGCCTCCATTAGCCTATGGAGAAAAGATCTGGTGTCTCCTCAGTCAATGCAGCCCAGTCATGCAGGTCGTGATGGACTTGGTAGTCTTTGCTGGTAAAGCTGCTGCCTATTTAAGGTGAAGGCAATTGTCGTACAAAACTAGATGGCCTGTATTTGGTCTTCTGTCATTGTTATAGTCTTATGGACAGAATCACAAGCACAAGAATCTGAAAGATAACATTTTATTTTAATTTCAATGGGTTTCATTCATTTTTCTCAATTGAGAGTAAGCCATTTGTAAAAATACTTTCTATCACATAAAATTGAAGCAGGTGAATAAGGGGGCATGTAAGTCATGTGTCCAACAGTATCAGACATAATCAGAATTCCGTTTGGTGAAAGTATAAATTGATAACAAGATTAAAAATAAAAAACATCAGATTTCTAATTGCAGAAAAGTGCTGCTTTTAAAACTGTGTGTAAGTAAGTACGAGATTATAATAACTGACACATACATAAGCCAACAGTGTTCAAATTGGAATGAATATACATCAGAAATGGTACTGCACAGCTGGGACTTATTAGGATGCAGCATTCTGGTTATGCCAGTTGGATGTTTTAGTTCTCTTCATTGTTCTAGGATCCTTTGGGAGCTACCTGGCCTTATCTGCTTCCTGGTGGGCACCTCACGTAGGTAGAGCTGCTCTAGCTCTCCACCCCTCTCTTACTCCCTATGAGTCAGCTGTGGCTACAGGTGAAGACATTTTTTCAAAGCTAAAAAAGCTACTAAAAATTAGGGTACTAGGCTGGTGTTTGTCATTCATTATAAACCAATTTTTATTCTAGGATATTATCACAAGCCAAGCTTTTTTCCTTTTATGCTGCTGCTGCTCTTTGGTTTTCATGTTTTAAGTTCTATTGGTAAGGATCACAAACAAAACCTGTTGCGGTGTTTTGTCCAGCTGCGGTCCTCTAAATCTAATAGTGTTGTCTTTTTTTTCCTCCTAGGCAACATAGCTGTGAGCTGAAGCACTCCTTTTTTTCCCTCTAGGTTCTTGTACACATTTTCCATTGAAACTGGTCATTTAGAGAATTAATTTCCATGACTGGTTTGTGTGTGTCCATATGGGTCTTCCTTATTGTGTATATCTTTAGGTTAATGAATAATAACTATATAATACAAATAACATGTAATTTTATGGTAATTATAACATGTCAAACTGATTGACCCAGAACGCAACATTGCCAGCATTTTTGGTGTCTTGTCCTCCCCTGCTAGATAAAATCTTTAGAGAGCTGGATTAATTCCAGCCCTGACCCATATTCAGATCTACGTGTGCTACCCACCATGTTGATGAAGCATTCTTCCAGTAAGGGCACTTTGCCAGGACCGACTCACAACTGGAGGCAAGGAAGTGAAAGGCAAGAAGGGAAGCAGAAGGAAAGTTTCCACACGGGCACACAATGAACAAGGGAGGCTGAGTAGACTGCCTTTTAAGGCACGCAGTGTTATCTGTAATTGTTACATTGCGGTTAGATTTCACAGTGGTAGGCACCTTATAAAAATCCTGAAATACACACAGTATGGAATTTTATTATTCTGGTTTGGAGACAAATTATAGTACATGCATAACCACAAGTTTTGGTCCTTATTCCCAGGATGCTGGGGGTAGCATTTCAGGACTTTATTCTGGTATCATAGCTTGGTTTCCAAGGGTGCTGAGAATACTGAAAATGACAAAATGAATGGGTAACTAAGACAGGTGTCCTGTGTCCAAGCAGGCAGCAAGTGTTGTGCCTGAGTCCTTCTCTCTGTTTATCTAAACACACGTTCTGTTGGAATATGTTTTTTTCTTCTTGAGAGGGCGAGTCTCTTATGTACTACTTCTGCAGAAAGCAACAGAAAGGGGTGATATAATTCAGTAAGATGTATTCAGGCTTTTCTGTTTTTCCTGCTAGGGAGGTAGGGATTAAATTTACCTCAGAGCAATACCACAAGCATCAGTCAGATATGGCCAATTGGTGTCTTTGGATCATGCACATATATTCCTCAGCAATCGGTGGACGGCTAGGCTGTGAGATCATACAGATATGTTCCAAGAAAGCAACAGGATATTAGTCTGAGTGCTTGGAAGGGGGAATGAGGAAGAGGAGCATATGGCCAAAAATAATATCTATAAATGTTCCTTGTGCTGCTATATAGACATAAGGCAGAAATGGGTGAGCCAGCTTTTCTAGCAGTGGAAAAGTTTGGCATTGTGAGCACATGCTGAAGCATGCTGGTATGACAGAAAATGAAGAAAGGGAAGATTAAGCTTAGCAGAAAAGTTAGATGCAGTGGCAGACAGGTCATGTGATGGTCAACCATAGGATCTTCCTGCTTCTATTGCTTATGAAGAGCGACCATGTAGTGAGATCTCAGCGTCATGTTCCTCTGTAACATAAAGAGTGTAATAATCAGCCTCCTGGTTAGGGAGAGGCTATTAATTACATGACAGTGGAAATAAAGAAAGGGCTTGAAGAATGTAGCCCGGTGCTCGCTACCTCTTATGATTTACTTTTCCCTCTTTCTTCCTCAGCTAGGGTCAGACAACAGAATAAGCATTCCTAATCTGTTTTGGTGAAGTACAAGACAGGTTATTTTAAAGCATCTTCACCATATTGGGAGAAGGAGGTTGACTGCATTTTATGGGAGGGGTTTTTATTTAGTTTGGTTTAAGCTAACCCTGAAGAGCCCTGGGAGGCACCTGTGATGCAAACTTGCACAGCTTTTCAACAAGTGAATTCTGTGCCCTGCATCTAAAGACAGGTACCACAAGTGACTTCAAGTATCTGCCTTTTAATCTTGTCACTTTTCACATATGAGACAAGGATAATAAGGGCTATGCATTGATACCTTAAATCTTAAAGAAAAAAGAAAAAAAAATGTATTTTTTGGAACACCTAGTCCAGTCCAGCCCTGCAGAGAGGCTTTTTTCCCCTCATTGCTTTCAAGCAAAGCAAGGAAATAGTTTCAAAAAGAAAATACTATATAAATAATGTATGTGTCCTGAGGGGAAGGATCATATCAAAACTAGCACTGTAGCACTAAACTTTTGAAAGTGCAGTATTTTAAAAATTGTCAGAAAAGAGCATGGTATAAAAAAGCAAAGGGCACAAAATAGGTGCAAAATGGAGACTTCTCAAGTGTGCTCAAATGCAGTCGCAGAAGGCGGCATTTTACTTAGAGATTTAAAAAACAACAACAAAACAAAGCAAAAGCCACATCAAACCAAAACCCAGAAATTAGTGGCTACACAGGTATGGCTACGTGGCCAGGTTTTAGTAGTGGTTGATTGTAGTAGCTGCTTAAACAGATGCCCCTCATGGAAATGTTAATCCACCTGAAAGCTGGTGAGAAAAATAAAACCTACAGTAGGCAAAGAAAAAAAGTGATAATTAGGTCATAGAAAGTAAGTAAAGAGTGAGTAGCCAGAGGCAAATTAGCAGTGAATGGTTTCAGCACCCTAACCCTCTTATGTTCTGATTTTGCTTAGGGATGAAGTTTCTCAGATAAAAACACAAACCCCCCTTTCCTCTTATTCTGTGTTTAAAAAATAATAGCAAACACCCCCCCACCCCCCCACCCCCAAGTCCCACAAAAGAAAAGTGAATGCCAGTCCTTCCTTTCCTGTGCCTCATAACTGGAAGCAAGAGTCTGTGCAAAGCATTACCCCAACTTTAAGGAAGGGGCAAATACCTACCTTACCAGTATTACAAAATTGCAGGACGTACCTGTACCACTGTCTCCCTTGCCATACCCTCCATTGTATGCTGTTAGGTGAGATCACGTGTATTTGTAACTGTGATACATATATACGGGCCAGTGTGTACTTCCCATAACTTAAATTGCCTGGTAAATAAGCAGGGATGTTGCTTTTAAGTATTAAATGTTGATTTAAGAAACTGATTATGATACCAGAAATGCTAGTATGTCAATACAGAACATAACAGAAAAAAATGCAATGATACAAATTATGTGGTATGATAGGGATGTGTGGTTTCTGTAAAAGAAAATCATGTGTTCTTCTACTAAGATGTTTTGAGCATGTCAGGAAAATCATGGACTTAAGAATCAGTTGAAATTTATTTGGTCTTTAAAAAAGCCTTTGGCAAAGCTTTTCACTGAGAAGCTGCCAAATAAATTAAGCAATGTGATGTACTATGGCAAATTAGAAATTCACCAAGAGACATTAAAACAAAGGGTAGGAAGGAATTAGCAATTTTAAGCATGACAAAAGGCTAACAGAGGAGTGTTCCATTACTAAGAGTAGAATTGTGTATGTTTTAGCAAATAAGATCTGCAGAAAATGATGACTCTGGGTAAGAAAATTGTAGATGATACAACCTTATGTGCGTGAATTGAGATTAGAAAAGGCAAAGCTTGAAAGGGAATAAAAAGAGGGTGGCTGACAGATAAACAAGGGGGCAAATGAAGTTACTGTTGACAAATGCAAGGTACTGCACTTTGGAAACAGGAATCTAAGAATAATAAACCACCTGGCTGTCTGATATAATGAACTGTAACTACTCAGGGAAAATATCTGGGTATCATTGTAGACAGTTAAATGACAATCTTTACTTGGCATGCGCAGCAGAGATTAAAAAGTACAATTAGATATTGAATGTCTGAAGAATAAAACAGAGATAATACTGAAAGTATTACAATGCTTTTATTAACATATGGTATGCTGCCAGTTATGATAGTTACTTCTGGTCACTGCAACAAAAAAGGTGTATCAGAAATAGAAGGGATTTTAAAAGTTGGCAATGAAAATGATTAGTGGGATGGCAAGAACTCCTTTTGAAGAACGAAGCTGTAAAGAATGGGACTGCCAGATATAGAAAGGAGGTGTGATCAAAATAATGTATGTGATAGAGAAGATAAATTGAATGGCCTCTTTTTTTTTTTTTCTTTCTTGTAATGTGAGAATGAGCAGGCAGTAAGAGAAACTGAAAGAAACAAGTAAAAAAAAAATAAAATTGACCAATAGATAATTTGTATGCAAGTCCTCAAACTAGGCCTAAGGTTTGTAAGTATTATGTAGTTCTATTGAAAATTACTGTGTACGTTATATCAAGCACACACTGAAAAGAAACCGTAGAACCACAAAATACTGTGAGACTGGGAAGACTGTATGGTTAAGATAAAGGTGTTACAAGCACTTTGCACAGTCAAGGAGAATATTCACAGTTAAATGAAATAACTCAGAAGGCAGAAGTCCTTAGTGTTTCTGACATACGTCAAACAGTAATTTTGTAAGATTTTGAAAGAACCATTCTGTATGAGCAGGTTGTGTGCTGTGGTTTGTTGCAGTATAATTCAGAGATACCTAAATCTGGCAGCAGCTGGGACTTTGGAGAAAACCAGTTAGCTGTCCTGTTGTCTCTTCCTGCCTGTGGTTCCTGCAGGAACAGCCTAGTTGGGTCTGAAGAGGGCATCTGACAATTTCGGTAGCATTAGCACAGTGCAAGAGCCGTTCTCTGTCTCATGGAGGGAGAAGGCAGCTTTTTGGACTGCAACGTTGCATGATCTGGATTTCCCCTGTGGTTTTCTGTGTAGCTAGCTCTACAGGGTTTCTTGTTTCTTATTCTGTGGCAAATAGCTGCTGCCTTGATTTTCCCACCAAATAGCCTAGAATGGCAATTCTTGGCTCTTATAGCTGCTGCCAAATGAGAAAACAAGGGATAGTTTTTCCTTTAAAGGGACTTCAATTCTTAGCTTCTATTTCTAATAGTGTTCAAGTTTTAAAATAAATATTATTATTTATGTGAATTAAAAAAAAATATTAATAATCTTGTGGCGAGACTGGACCCAGGATTTTGTGGGGGCTAAGTACTGGGCTTGATGTTGTTTCATATGGGGGTTTTGTAAGTCTAAAATTCTTCTTTTCAAAACTGTAAATATTTTGGTTTGAATTCTGTCATTTCTTGTTATAAATGTACTTTATCTTGTGAGAAATCTATTGGTGATGTTGCTATTGTCTTTGGGCAGGAGAAGATTCCAAATCAGGTGAATCACCCCCCACCCCACCCCTTCTCATCCATTCTCAAAAGATATCACAGGGGTGGCAATATCTCTTCTGGGGAGAGAAGGGTTCGCACACAGAAGGCATCGTATTGATGATTGTGATGAGGGGCTTCTAGAAGAGATGGTTAAATATGTAGGCAGGGAAGTGTTGATTGAAGGGGATCCTGGAGAGAAACCCTGGCACACAGAATCTCAGTGGGTGTAAGAGATAAAGTTGCCATGGTGAGAGTGCTTGCTACCATTAGTACATCTCAGTGCTCTTCATGAAGAAGAGTGCTTACATACTGCTGTGCTCACAGACCATCCTGTTTCCAGTAACATAGACAGGCAATCTGGTTGGCATTTGTGTTGTAACCTCTTAATATTTAGAATTTATTGTGCTGCTATTCTTGTGCAAGTTTGTTGCTTTAAAACTGTCTTAGGTTAGCATTAGCTTCTAATGTTTTTTGTCGTCAGGTGCAATTACAAGATTCCAGGATTGCTTTGTCTGCAAATATCATATTTATATGATACTGAGAATGTCATTCTGTAAAGCAGCTGGCCAAGAGAAATTCTTTCTTGCTGTTTGTTTAGTAACCAATCTCCAGAGCCCTTGAAGAATGACTGAATGAGAAGTTATACAGCACTAATGAAATGAGTCTTCACTGAATGCAAAATGAACTAAAAGAGGGACATCTCCCATCTTCACATTTTATCAGACCTAAATTCAGGTGCTGTGTATGTAGAGCTGGAAATGCTGATACGAGCTTGTGACTGAATTCCTCTTACTATAGAGAAAATTAATCAGACCAAATCTACAATCATGGGAAACCCCAACCTGAATTTTGACGGAGCTGTGTTTGGGAAATGCCACTGTTACCCTAGAGCTCTGCAGTGTCTGCACCAGGACTCTCGGGATGTAGATCTCGGCTCTGCAGGAAACTGGAAAGTGCTGAAAGCCTTAGCTAAATCTAGGTTTTCCAGGCTCCCTGGTGTAGAGCTGAGCTTTGATTAGAGCTGGAGCTCTCAGGGCTTTTGGACTGCCAGGCTGTAGCAGTGAGCCTTGGATCCCTGGCGCAGCTGGCTGCTTCTGAGCCAAGCCCAGGGAGCAAGGGTTAGAATGCCACTCAGTAGGGTAGGGGTATCACACCTCGTTTGCCAAGAGTTCATCAAACCTCTCCATGTTTCAGGTGAAATGTTTTGCGTTCAACAAATTGCCTTTTTCCAACAAAAATCTGTCTCACTGAAATGTTTCCAACCAACTTGAGTCACAAGTAAAAACGAATGTGTGGAGCTCAGTCTGGTGCCAGTTTGTCCTGATCACATGTTTATCAATTAGTAAGGAGCAAATGTATGCATTTGTCAGTCTTTCTACAGGGAGTAGCCCGGGGTGCTACTGTCAGGATTTAAAAATCATTTGTGAAGCTACAGCGAAATATTTTTCAATATACCTGTCACTATTATGCTGACCTCAGTTATTCCTTCCCTTTCACGAGTATTGTGTTAAACAAGAAATTGCATAATTATATGTATAGAGTTCATATTAATGAATGTGTCTGTTCAAATATTTGTAAACCGTTAGATATGGATGGATAGGTAGAGTTCTCTTTTTAAAAGGTAATCAGAATTGGGCCTGAAGATAACTAGGCATTGTAGTCATACTGGACCATACCGTCTCTATGAGAAAGAGCCTGCAGTCAAAATATGAGAGTACAGTAACTGTGATCATTAATTCACTGATGAAATAGAATAAATGGCAAATACCATCTGTCATGTTTGTGTTTTATTGTAATGGAACTGCTTATTTTCTGGTAGAATTAATTTGCAACAAACTGTTTCAGTAGTGCCTTGGTATTGCCAGGTGCTGTGTTTTTACTCTAATGATACTTGAATCAATGTGGTTTGGTGTTTTGCTGGATTGCTCTGAACAATTGTTATTTATGAGGTTGCACAGAATGATCATGCTTAGCAGATCATGTAGTAGATAAGGGGGTTTTTGTTTGTTTTTTTTTTTAATCAAGCAAGCTACTAGTTATAGCTTGGAAGTCTTTTTATGCACTGGCAGGTCATCAGGATCTGGTTGTAAGGACTGTTCGATCCAAAGCAGGCTTCATCATTTCCATGCTGTAGAAACTGATTTTCCTGATACTTCTTTTTTCTGTAGCTGAGTCTGATGTTTATGTGCTTTGACTTATGTGTGAAAGAATCTGACTGCACTTAGTGCGTGACCTCTTTCCAAGTGCTCAGAATGAAGAGTTCATTCATTAGTTAACTTTTTTTTTTTTTTTTTTTTAAACGGTGCGAGAAGTGTGGAGCTGGGATTTCTATAATGCTGGTAGACTGTTTTGCTCAATCCATGCTTTTGTCTTTCACTTCTTGAACCAGGTTCATCAACATCAAGACAGGGGTGAGACCTTTCAGTGCCAGCTATGCCCTTTTACCTCCTCCCGCCACTTCAGCCTGAAACTCCATATGCGTTGCCATCAACATTTCCTCAGGACAGAATCCAAAGTGAAGGAGGAAATACCAGAAACTGATGTGAAGGGGTCACCACAGCTAAACAGTGACTCCTGCCCAGGACCACAGAGGGAAGGAGGTGGACCTGACCTTATGGGATCAGCATCTATATCTAAAACACCTGATGCAGATGGGCAGCCTAGTGGAGGCATTCCACCTTTACTAGTGAAAGAAGAGCCCAAAGATGACAATGGCATTTCAGCTGCACCTTTTGCTCTTAGCGCTGTTGACAGAGCCCCCAACAACACAAAGCTGAAAGACTCTTCTGACTTTGTGGCCAGTACAGCGTCAGCACTATTCAACCAAGACATCTCTGTCAAGATGGCATCAGATTTTCTTATGAAGCTGTCAGGTAATTGAACAGCAAGCAGCAGCAGCTGCTCCTTTCTGGGCTAAGAAATGCTTTGCCTTGGGTTTGCGAAGTCATGGAATTGCAGGGAGAAAAACGTTGCAACTTCCTTAACTTGTCATTTCTTGTTTGTTTTGATAAGGAGAGGTGCATGATGGAGGGAAGAGAGGAAATGGTGAGAGAAGAGAGGGATTTTGCTGTTTAATTGCTGTAATTGGAAGTGAGAACCTTTTCTGCAGGCTTTCATGTTCATCAACAATTACTTTGGCAAATCTCATTCGGTGTGTTTTTCAGGCATGCTGAATACCCGTAGTTCTGGTTTGAAATCAGTGAGGGTCACAAGAGCCTAGCAAGTTAGACAATTCAGTTTGTAAGTTCTCTGCCTTTACCCTTCTGTTAAATAGGACCAACAAAGTATAGGTCACCTTCCTTTCAGAGTAGTATTTGAAGTCCAACTAGTAGATAGATACAGTGAAGTAGGAATGTTAATGCATTTCTTGATTATTAACACTTAAAAAAAGGTAGTCCTGGAGATTCATGAACAGCTTTTGAATTGTTTTACTATTTTAATGGAAATCCGTATCTAATGCAAAGCATGTGTTTGTTGTGGTTTCTTTCATTGTGAGATTATTGCTGTAACAATGATATTCATATGTGAGACTAAAGCAGAGGATGTGTTTAGGGTGAATCTTATATTTTATGTGCTTTTCTATCAAGTTGGCTTCAGAATTGTGGACATGCTGAAGGAATGTTGTATACTAAATGTTTTCAAAATTGGCCTTAATTTTTAAAGAGAAAGAAGCCAGGAAAAATTTCACTTGAGAAGCTTCTGTTTCACAAGGCCATGGCAGTTCCTGTGGCACGTTTTAGACTTTGGAGATAGTGGATACTCTTTTTAAAAGAGAATAATTGGTCACTTTTTTCCTTTAAATGGAATGTAAGTTGCATTTTAGCAAATTTTGTTGTCAGTTAAACTAAGGAATTAGGTCTGTCCTAATGCCATTCGTTTTGGAAAGGCTTGCAGTCCCTGTCTGCCCAGGCCTTTATACATCTGGGATTACAGTTCTGTGGGGAATCAAGTAAAATGGGTAAAGACAAGAAGTCATGCCTGGGGGTTCATGGAGCCAACCAGTTAAATGGAAGAGAGCTGAGGGCAAGCACAAGATGAAATGGGTTGGCATAAATGGTTTGCTATGTGGGTTGGAAGAAGCCGCAGAAACCTCCTCTTTTAAAAATAATAATCTGTTGATATATGTTGTTATTATGATCAATGAAAAAATGAACAACATTGAGGGTTGAGTCTGTTTTGATTTGCTTGTACTTTTTAAAAATTGAGTTTCAAATTTGTACTCTACATGAAATCCATTTTTTTTTTTTATGTTGCCTGACAGCTGTCCCATACATGTTGTCATTCTGATGTCTATCTTAAATTTGGGTTGCTGTGCTCTAAGTGGCTCTACACATCAACTGTACTGACCCATAGATGGTAGTGCTCATGATGGCTGCATGTAGCAGAATGAGAGCAGAAAGCAGGGGGTGGGGAAAGGCTGAAAGCTGAAAAAACAAACAACATTTTGATGTGTTGTTTTTCCTGTAGCAGTTGATGGGGAACTGTTTACAGTTTGGCAGACAGTCATGTTGTCAATGTCTAATCTATTGGCATCAGTAAAAGGATACAAATGTACATTATTCATGCAAAAGGCCTATGCAGTTATTTTATGGTGACTTAGTAAAGGTCTTGAAACCTGACTTGTATGCACTGTTACCTAGCAACATGTTATAAAGTCACTGGGGGAGTGAGATGTATCTGTAATTTTGTATGTGTGCATATTTGGATGAAAATGTACTGCCAGTCACCAAGTTTACTACACAAGAAAACCGACGTTAGAAGGAAAGGAATTTCTTTTCTCCTGAGATTTATATTGTGTTATATACATTTAGCTCATGCTTTCCTCCATACAGTGTGCATAAATTTAGAGTAGAAGTAATTCTCTTTTAGCAAGTTGGCTAAGTGTTAGCTGCGTTTTTTTGAGTGCTTGCTGTGCTGAACGCAGTTCCTTTGAGTGATTTCTTTATTGTGACACTCTTGTTAGGCCCATTGGAACTTCAATTATTGGACCTACCTTTTCAAGGATATAAATCTTTTGACATCCCAAATTGTATATGCCAATTGTAACAGCCAACACAGATTTGTCGAGACCAAATTATGTCAAAACAATCTAATTTTCTTCTCTGATGGGCCTTGTGGCTAAGAAAGAAGCAGTAGATATATATATATAGACTTAGAATTTGGCATTTATTCTTATTGAATATTGATGGTTTAAATGAACATTTATTTTTGCTTGCCAGTGTTTATTGCTCCTCTTCTTCTTGGTTGGTGTCAGTTTGTATGCCCCCAGTTTCATAGGAGACCTCAGAGCCTGTTGGTTTTCATTTCTGTGCAGTTTCAGCCTTTTGTTTTTCCATGTGTGGAACTCAAAGAAGTGCTTCAGACCTAAGAGTTATAGTTGCCAGAAGTTTAACTGGTGCGCCTAGGATGAAAGATGGTACAAAATTGGCGGTTATTAACAATTATGAATTTGAAAATGGATTCTTAATAAGCATGTTACATAATCTGGGCTCTCAGCATTATTTCTCATTGTGCAGTACCTTTCTAGTCTAGATGAAGTGGATATCAGATGGTTGGAAAAGAGTACATTGAAAATTCACAGTCAAAAGACAAGAGTTGCAGTCAAAGGAGAGCTGTAAAAAATGTGCAAATGTTCAACAAACAGTTGCACAAATACAAACCCAGGAACAACTAGCTGTATACAGAGAAAAACAGCCTCAAGGAAGGGGGAAACAATCCTGCTGTTCTCAGTTTTGCTGAAGTCCAAGGTTTTGGCACTATAGCTTATGAAGAGTGTGGACAGTTGGAAAGACTTTGAAGGAAGAGAACAGCAGAAATGACCAGAGATTTAGAAAACATGTCCAGTGAGGATGGATAAAAGGGGGTGAGGTTGTGAAGCCTATAGCGAAGACTAAGGAGAGTCACTAATAAGCATTTAATGCATTAAAAAGTTTGCCTCAGGGAGAAGGAAATAAACTCTGGTGGTTCATTGTAATTAGGCCAAAAAATAACAGGTTTATATTGCTGTAGGGTTTAAGTTGGCATTAGGAAAATCTTTCCAAAAGTTGGGGTCGTTAAACCTCTATGATATTATGGCTGGAGAGATTGTGGCATCTCTGCCACTGGACAATTTTAAAAACGGATTAGATAACTACCTGTCAGATGTGGTCGCTCACATATTAGACAGTAGGATGGACTAGATCTGTCTATCTCAGTCAGTGAACCATAGGACGTGAGAAGCAGTTGCATGAAATTTCAGCTGAACAAAAACAAGCAGCAAGCTGTAAAGAAGCAAACTGGGGAAAAAATTTCTAGGTGTTCAAAGTTAGACCCGATTTTGACTGGGCCAGGCATGAATTGTGATGGCGCTGCTTAAAGTGGCCTCTGAATTTTTTCAGAAGGGCTTAGGGAGGCCTTAGATTTAAAGAGGTTGAGAAATATTGGTGTGGGTGACCTTTTGAGATCCATTCAGCCCTAGTTCTGTGCCATTGCTTGCCAGAAAGATTTTTAGTTACATGTTTTATGAAATAAAGCATAACACAAATCACCTGATATAAATCTAAAAGTAAGAACAAATCTTGAATTTTTTTCCAGATTCCATTCTCTAGAACCTAGTTTAAGGTAGGAGATGCTTTTAAATTCATAAGAAATCAAAAAGGATTATCCAAAATGCTATTTAAATTTGGAAAGGGCTATTGTTTGTAAAGTCAATTAGCAGATGACTCTAACATATAAGCAGAAAAATATTTAAACGTTGGCATGTTTTTACTTTCAGATCTTCCCCCTCTTACTTCAGTAGGACTGCTTGTGTGCTTCAAGTTGCCGAGTACTTTGCTAGATCTGTGCTTTGCCAGAATGTTTTCTTCCCCCAGTCCTTTATTTCTGCTTTGAAACTTTATAACTGCATTCATATCTTAATTTGCAGAGTATTTGCTTTTCCTGTTTCAGTGACAGACATTATACAACGCATCTTTTTAAATACTAATGTCCTTCCACCCACTTCTAAGGCTTGCTTTCTTTTATAATAAACCCCGACTTTCACAGTGGTCCAAATTACAATGGCTGGTGTTACTCTAGTGAAGTTATTACTGTGCCAGTGTTATGTGCTGCAGTTACTTTTCATAACATTCAAAAATAAATTAATCCCATCAAAATGAATGGGATTCTTGCACTATTGATCTCAAAGGAATTCTGCACAGGAACAGTAATTGTAAAGTGTAATTCATTGCTGGCTTCTCTCCCCTACCTCTCTGTTCACTGAGTGCATTACTCTAGAAAACGTCTCTTCATCTTGTGATGGTGTATATTACCACGTGTGCCCTGCTTCTGCAGTTCTTTTTATGTCCCCCAAGTTATTTGCATGGAAGGACTTTAAAATAGAGAGGAGGAATGAGGGAGAATGTGCTGAGGGTTTGGGGCTGGCCATGTTAAATAAATGAGAGACTATGTTTCTCCCAGTTAAGTCCTATCTGTTGTCACTATCACATGAGGAGTCAAATCTTTGTTTTGGAAAATAATGGTATCATGGGATTCTGGTGACTGTCCAAAGTACTTGGACTTTGCATTCATGTTTTATTAGCTGATTCCATTAATGAAATAATGACATAGTAAATCATCAGACAGCTACATACAAAATATTAGTAGATAAGCTAAGTAATCACTTAGATTATTTGTTCTGTTTGGCTCTTGAAAATTACTACACTCCTTAAAGGTAACACAAGTAATTTGAAATGTTTTAGCATTTGCCATGACAGTACTAAACTGACCGGCTTGAAGTCTTCAGACAGCTATTTTTAATAAAATAAAAGCATGTCCAATTAAATTGTCATAATTGATGTATTTGTATAGCAAGTTCCAAAGAAAAGACCATGCTGCCTATATTTAGGATTCATTGTTTATGCAGAATGTAAAATTTCAATTAGAAGATGTAAATGCACAGGACTAGCAATTATTGAGCCATATCCTTAATTTTCAAATACTGTGAATTCCATAATGCTTCTGTTGATGTAAATACCCTGATGTCATCAAGATCTCGATTTGAAGTGTCTATCCAGATTCACATTTTCATAATTTCTATATAGACCTTTAATTTAAAATAAAACTGAAAAGGGGCAATAGCATGGCTAATTAAAACCTGGGCAAATAAAAGCTTGTACTAATCTTTGCCACTGATATATCACCACCCTTATAATCTCTTTTCAGCAATTGCTAGTCTTACATCCACAATTATCTGACATCCTTAAAATCATACCCATCATGTTTTAAACCTTGAAGGAATAGGGAGAATTTAGCATAGCAAGATAAAACAATGTAGACTCTGTTTTAATTCAGTCATTTAAAATGCAAAAAAACCCTGGTTTTTTTGTGTACTCAACCCACCCAATACAACTTAAAAGAAGACATGAATATGATTCTGGACAAGCTCTCTGCTTACTATTTAGTTTTAATACCTGCATGAACGCTTACATTTGGAGTATAAGACTAGACTAGACTGATGGCTCTTTTGCGTCCCTGATTACACCATTACTTTGGGCAGAAGTCCTAGCTCATGAGCCTTCTCTTACATCTGTCCAAAATGGGAATTGAACACATTGTTAGCTCAATCATCTCTGATTGTTTGTTTTGGTTTTTGTTTTCTTAAACAAATACAGAGGTCAGTCTGGTCCTTTTTCTGTTCCTTTGTAGAGAGAAGAAATTTCTATACTGCAAACAATTCTTTCCTATCAGCAATAAATTTCCCTTTGCTCCTCTCACTCTCCTCCCCCTCTTTGCTCCAGTTTCCCCAGAGTTTTACCCATTCTGCTGTTGTTTTGATTTTTACCCAGAAAGGAGAAGATGGTCTTGGGAGACAGTACAATCTTGTTTAGCAGGTGGGACTTTGGCTGTACAACAGACATCTTGGGGTGTGTGGGGATTTATGGTCCTACAGGTGCCTTAGTAATTTGCCCAATTCCTGCATTTCACTTGAACTGGGACATTGTGATTTTTGAGAGGACAGTAGCAGGATTGTGCTGTGTCTCATTTTGCTCTACTACAGCTCCTTAAATGCAAAGCAGCTTTAGAGACGATCAGGATAGTTAGCTGGACTTTTCTTAACCTCTGCTTACACACTTTTAACATACTTCAGCAAGATGGTTGGAAGACCTCATATTTTAAGTGATCTTTAAAAGCCCGCTGGTGGCAAGTCTTGGCATCATCATAGTTTTCATGATTGTCTATTCTGCCATTCCACTGCCTTGATAAAAAGAAACATTTCAATTTTGAGCACACTTGAGTCATAGGTAGCTTTTTACATTGATAGTTCCCATCCTTTTCCTTGTAACCCTATAGGTTGGTTTATTTGGTTGAGGGCACAGTAAAGGACTTTGAAAATGAGATGTAATTGAGTTAGCACTCCCAGGAGGGTTAAGTAACATGAGGTGCTCTGGGACAGATTAATACTCCAGGGCAGAAGGCACTAAAAAAACCTGAGAGACTAGCTAGACTGTCCTGCCAGAACAACAGTATTTCTCCTTTTGGGCCACTTACAGTGTAGACAGCTTCTGTGTTTTGTAAGTTGAACATAATTTATCAGACCAATTGGATTTTAATCTGGAGATTCTCTGACAGGTTACAGTAGCATGGATTTTTCTTGCAAAGCAATTAGCTCACCAGTGGTGGCTTCTGCAGTGTTTGTACCCCTTGCTCAGTTCTTGAATGTCACCAGATGCAAGCCATTGTCTCTGTGCAGAACACCAACACCTACCTGCACATTTCAATTACTAGAGCAAAAATAGTGGATGACTCAGTGTATACCCTTTATTGACCGCTGCTGCCTTCAGGACAGTGAAGCTCAGTGTTGGGGAAATGTGTCTTCCAAATACTGTAGAACTGATCTGGCAAAGGTCCTTGTTTTTTTTTTTTAACCATGCCAGCTCACAATTTACCACCTGGAATGGGAGGCTCCCTGTGTCATTCAGATGCTCTTGCTCCAGTAGGACCTCGATAAAACACTGTCCATTCTTCCTTAGGTAGAAGTCATACTAGGGTTCTCTTACCCTGGTGGCTCTGAGGAGAGTCGCAAGGAGGTTCTCCTGCAATACCTCAAGGACACCAGTTCAATTTACAGTGCCTTTTTGGAATGTGTCCTTTCTTCCCCTTTTTCCCTCCAGCCATGACTGGCTTGCTCTTTCTCATCTTTGAAGCTGTAGTCAGGTATCACTTGTAAAATAATAAGATTGTGCAGTGGTGTACTGCAGCGTTTTCAGCAGAGTTTCTTTTGACCCAAACTCTGTGGATGCTTTTTCTTATGGCCTGTTTCATGGCAGCATTTTTGTTGTGGATTCTTTTTTCTTTCTCACGTTCTTTGCTCATGCAGATGAAACAGTGACCAACTCCTTGTAGATTGTGACTTGTAACATTGAGCTTGGTTTGAAGCAATAGGCCCATTTTTCTTTTTTCAGTTATAAACATTATGTGCATTTGGAAAACCTTGTAAGTGGACTGGTGCAGTTAGCAGCTTCTATCAGAGTGTTTCAGATTAGTAGTGGCAGATGCCCAAAGCTTTTCTTGTGGCATTTGGCAGCTTGAGGAAAGTGTTATAACTTTCATCATCTACTTTCGCCAAATGGATAAAATGATTCCACTTGCTGGGAAGATAAAAATCAGCAGTCTGGAATCTTCTTTGATCTATTTTGTTGGGTTTTTTCTGGATATGGAATGGAATGGAACAAATGGAGAATTATCAACCCTGCTTGAGGGACTGTGGCCTGTTGGTTGTGTGTGCTGGGTGGGATTTTGTGTTGTTTGTCTGGGGTTT
Source organism: Microhierax caerulescens (assembly GCA_035590215.1). NCBI lineage: Eukaryota > Metazoa > Chordata > Aves > Falconiformes > Falconidae > Microhierax > Microhierax caerulescens. The sequence goes on along the minus strand of JAVJGJ010000001.1, from coordinate 13,990,433 downwards.
TTCTTTGCTGTGTATTTCAAAATTTAATTGCTATGGTTTTTTTTTTATTCAGTCTGTAGGCAACACATCCTTCAGTCTGCCCTCACTGCAGTTCAGAATGAATGTTAATTAAATACAAATTAAGGATATGTATGTTTATTTTTGTATGTAGATAGAAGATGTTATTCCTTCTGGGGACTAATAATTTGTCGTTCAAGTAGACTGCAATAGACGCCAACACCATCTTTTTAATCCTTGTCTAGTTCTAATTTTTCAAAGATTCTTCAATCATAGGTTTTAAAAACTGCTCTCAGTCAACTCTTTTTTCCCCTTATTTGAAAAGTTCTTTCTTACATCTATTTATTATTCTCCCTAATATGACTAATGGACATGTCATTGTTGCTATTTCCCATGTGTTAGCAATTTTACCCATGATTGTGGATCCAAGATGGGACAGAGGCAAGAGTGATGAGGATTATTTTAGGGTTTGGGGTTATTTGTTTTTTGGGGTTTGGGTGGGTCGTT
>JAVJGJ010000001.1:13978430-13989911 GCA_035590215.1 Microhierax caerulescens | reverse complement strand
TCCTCTGTTTTTATTCGTCCTGATATTTAGGCTAAATTTACATTGGAATCTGCTTTACTAAATTTCAACAAAAAGTAAATGCCACATTAACTGAAGCAGTAGGGTTAAAACTGACCCAGCAGTTGTCTGATTTTAATTGGTTTTGTTTTCTAGGGGAAAAAGATTAAGATAAATAACTCTTCCGTTTTTGTGATATGCCTACAATTAAAATGCTTGATTTTTTGAAAGTGTGGTTGGTTCAAAGAATGCGCTGTTAGTTAAAGAAAGAAAACTTCTTTCCTAATATATTAATTCTATCTCCTGCCCAAAGCAAAGCAGCTAGAGTGGGCAGAACCAGCAACATAGGTAAGAACAGTAGTCTGGGTTTCTTTTCCACTTGATGTAATACCACCAAATGCATGTCTTCAGAACTTCCTCTGGATTGTGGGACCCTGACCATGTTTTATATTTCTCATCGGTGATGTCTTGTAGACACACAGGGACAAATGAGTATATTGATCTCATGAAGAGCTTGTTTAGATTATGTCTGATGTTGTGCTCGTGGATTTGTTGTCAGCGTAGTTTTAGCATTGTTATCCCGGGTGGCAGCTCTGAAGTGTGAGGGAGCAATGGCTTATAGCAGCATGTGCTGTCACAGTAGGAGAGTTAATGTGTGAGGTAGGGAGAGAAAGGGAAAGTGAGATGTAGGAAAGAAGGGAAACTTGATGGATATGCCGTTCAACTCATTCTGGATGTGTCGCCATCATGAAACTATTTAAACTCTGATGTGACCTACCTTGAATTTTTAGTTTTCTGAGCTATTAGAACTTGGCTTCATCTCAGTAGAGTTTGAGAATATCCTGAGATGAAGAGCACAGAGGTGCTGCTTAACACCTGCCCTTGGATTAGGTCAAATTGACTGCTGAGTTTTGGCATGGTGATAAAAGCATTTAATAAATGCTGATTTCTTCTAAAAGCACCCCTTTTGATCCTCCTCTTTGTGGTAGAGGAATCCATAAGGCATCTGACACTGCATACTGTAGCATCTGACTCTGAAAAAAGTTCATAGTTTAAGACTGTAATATTACATGGATTCTGTTACAGTACTTCTATTAGTGTATGGATGTTTTTACATTGTTCTTAATCTGGCTTATCATGGACCATGGTGTATGGTAGCAAGCTTACACTGATCTTTGTATGTGAGTTTAATATCACCTCCGTCTTAAATGGTAAAAGTGTATCCTGACCTTGTCTGTGGTGCTTCTTCTACCTGGTTCATTTTCTGCCCTCGTTCATGGGCAGAAACATAGCTGGCTTCACAAGTTAATGATTGTTCTCAGTGGGTCATCTTTACCTCTTTACTCAGACTCATGTTTCCTTTATTTTCTGGGACAATTTGAATTAATACATTCTTGAAATTAATAAATAAGAATATTTTTTATTTTTTTTTCCCCTCCAGGTTCTCTGAAAGTTCAGGCAGAATGTTCTGTATCAGTTGTACTCAGCTCCTGGTGGAGGTGTTTTTCATATCAGTAGCAGCTAGAGTGGCATGTTTTAAAAGAGAAGGAATGTAGAAGGTAGTGTGGCATAGAAGGTATGGGCTTTTTTTATGGTTTTTTATTTGGTGACCATTCATCACCTCAGGTCAAACCTCAGAATAGACTGAGGTAGAAAGATGTAGGCCTGGATAAAGAAGATAGATGGAATTTTTTTGTAAGTACTTTGGTAAAGTTAAGATTGGTTTGAGAGCCTTAACCTGTATTTTTATGGATTAAAACACACTTTAATGTTTCATTTTTCTGCTTTTACTCTTTTTTGTAAAAAGGAAAAAGCAACTCCTGATAGTCATAAAAGTGCTTATAGGTCATATTAAAAATTACACATATAAGCTAATTTAATTTCTGAAGTAGTGAAAAGTACCAATGTGTATGTACATGCTGCTTATGTATACACTGTTTATACTACTTGCTTTAATCTTGTTCTTTGGTAATGGCTTGCCAACCAATAAGAAAGGAGAAAAAACAAACAACCCTGGAATATAAACCGAAAAGATGCAAGTATTGTGTTACAGGGTAATGTAGTAACTCCAAAAAATAAAAATAAAACCACAAAACAGTGGACTGTGTGAAAATGAACAAAGCTCAAAGTAGCAAATGGAAATGTCTATTTGTGACAAAGATGACAGTTGTAACCTGTATTTTAGGGCTGAGGTGTCTGGGAGATGGTGAGCACCTCATAGTGGGATGCAGGAATACAGATTATTTAGGGGTCATATTTTGGGGGAACTGCTGAGGAGAATATCTGTTGTCAACATTGTTCTAGCATTGCTATCCTGGGTGGCAGCTCTGCAGTGTGAGGGAGCAATGGCTCCCTGTGATATGCCAGTTCCTTGGCTTTTCCTGTTCATGTAATGGGTTTGTAAAACAGCTCTCTGCAGCAGGCAAGGCACATCGGCTTCTAATGCCCTGCTGTGGCCTGTGGAAGGGGTGGTGGGGTACATCCTTCTTACAGGGTTTGAATGAGATTTGACAGAGCTCATCTGCAAGAGTCACGAGGGTAGGCAGGGGATTGTCATGTGGAAGGAGGAAAATATGTAGGAGAGGTAGAGAGGTAAGTGGTGAGGGAGCTCAGAAAGATAACAAAATGGGGACAAGGCTCTATCTTTCATATTTTCATATTTGAGACAGAGGTTTAGAGAGGTGAGGAAGATGTAAACTCATCAAAGTTTAGGGCACTGAACGAGTCATCTGCTGTGTGTTACTGGGAATTTAAAGTGAAATTTTGAACAAGAAAAAGCCACTAAGAGACAGGGAAGGAACTATCTCTTACTGGTCAAACCTAAAGAATTACAAGAAGAGCTGCTGAAAAATGGTGCAGCTTCTTTAGCCTCTTGTTTGTCGTGTAGTCTGCCTGTGGAATTATATTGCTTGGGGTTTGGAAGTGTTTTTTAAGAGGTGTTCTTGGTTTTATCCCTTCAACCAAATGCAGTGCCACGGATCTACTGCTGCCAAGGGGTATCGGAAAGTCCATTCAAGAACAACATTTTTCAGTCTGTAGATTTTAAGCAGCCCCAAGGTCACTGTACCCTTCTCGAGGCTGTGCAGCTGCTTACATGGAGTATTTGAAAGAATTATTTTAAACTTTCTCTTTCTTTTTTATGGGTGTCGAACCTGAAACATTGTCTTCTGAAAATGCCTCTGTCCTCTTCCTTAACAAATACCAACTTTTAGGACCTAAGAACTTGCTGTCTTGTCCCTTTTACTCCCTTCTTAGTTTCCTCTTTCTAGTCTTCATCTCTTGCTTCTTTTCCATGCTCAAAGAACTCAGTATGTAGTACCCACGGCTTTGCCAAATTTGCCCTTATGTAAAATGATGTTTTAAACTTCTGTCGAGCCTATAGAAGACCTACAAACCAATGACCAGGATAATGCTTTTAGGAGGAGTAGGGGCAAAAAAGTAAGAGAAGGATGGTTTCTTGAGCTGTGGTACATGCAAGTTTTGTGTTTGAAAACTGTCCCTTTGTACAAAAGATGAAGTTTGTTTACCTCTTGAAGCATCTTTGAATGCTGTTTGACATGCTCACTTTCAGTACCTGGTCTAGAATTTCTCGGGTTATGGTTTCTTCCTGTTACTAGCTGCTCTATGATTATATATTACATACCTCATTAAGTCTCACTTCTTTCCTTCTCTTGACAGCTGCAAATCAAAAAGAGCCCTTGACTCCTAAATTTAAAGTGAAAGAGGAACCTAAGGATGAAGAAGCTGCAAGTTCAGCCTTGTCTCAGTCCAGCTATGTGTTCAGCCACGAATCTGAAGCCTCAGCTCCAACCATCCCTGAGGAGAAACTCAAGCCACAGGAAGTGCAGGCAAATGTGATGAGGCAGGACATGTCAGTCAAGGCAGCATCTGAGCTCCTCATGAAGCTATCAGGTAGATATTTAATTTAATAATATTCAATTTTTTTTGGTTGTTTGTGTTTGGGGGTGGTTTTTTTGTTTTTGATTTTTTTTTGTGTGTGTGTGTGTATGCTAGCAGGGTTACCTTGCAGAAGGAATGTTTAGCTTTAGTAGCAAGTGAAGGAACAATTGAAAAGGTCTGTCTGCACGGGTTCATATATGTAAGACATCTCAGTTTGGTCTGTTGCCATAGTATCTAATTGTCTGTGCTCTGGTTTTCAAATTAATGACTGTAGGATAAGTCAAAAGAAATGATGCCTTAAAGCTTTTAGATGTTGTCATTTTTAAAATGTACCAAACCATGTTAATACCCATTTATTGATGTATCACTTCATTAACATCATAAGAAAGTGTGTCTGTACTGAACTACACCTGATACAACTTTATAAATGACGACTTTTAAAGCCTTTTATTTTTTCTGACAGTATCACAAAATTATAGGATACACTATTAAAAAAATAATGTAAACTGTGCCAACTTTCTGCTGTTAGGGAGATCACTTGAACTTGCCCACATTGGCTTAGTGATTCATCCTTCTACCGTATAAGTAGACATGTGTACTGTTACTACTGGCAGGAGTCAAATAAAAATGTATGTTCTGCTAATTATTCTTTGCCTGTCAGAATTAGGGTTTAACTTTAAGGGAAAGAAAAAGGGTTGAATTCTCTCTTCTGGGAACAGTTTAAGTGAATGACGAAAAGGCTTTGAACTGTATTTAATGGACTTCAGTTTTTAGGACCAAGGCGTGAAAGTAAGTCTGAGTTTTGTACTTCCAGACCTAAAGTGAATCAGTTCATTTTTAAGTCTTCTCCAAAACTGGACAAGACTTACTTTTTTAAGTATGCCAAAGTCACAAAAGAGGTGCTATTGGAAATGCTTAGAAGTTTATTAACTTCTGAAATTCCTGCCAAACTATCTGAAATTATTTGGCTTGATTGGATTCTGACAAAATTGAATTTGAGCTCAACTTTCTACTTCAAAGACTTTAACTGGCTGAGATCTCCTCCGTAAATTCTAACATGTAATTGATTCCTGTTCATAACTGCACGGTTTAATTTGCAGAAGAATTTGAATCGTTGTTTTGCAAGCCTTCCATGTTAATGGTGCAAAACGTGCTTCCCAGGTACAAAAGTTGATCAGAGCAGTTTTCCAGTTTTTCACAGGCTCCCAAATACTAAACGTTTGGTTATTGATATAGTGCACCCTTGCTGCTGGTAACTGATACAAGTATGGTGTTCTAGTAACAGAACTTTACAGCCTAATGAATATTAACTTGTGACTTTATTTTTCTTGGTGCATATAAATGTATATAGCCATTTTCATAAGGAAAAAGCTCTGTGACTTAATGATTTCTCAAGTACTTCAGAAACACTAGGGTTATTGTTTGTGAATCTTGAGTTCAGCACCAGCAGTCTGTGTTAAATAGTTTTATTGAAGACTATCATATTAGAATATTTGTGCTTTAAGTATCTGTTTATATGAGTAAAATCTGGTATGTATAAAATCTTGGTCAAGTCTTCAGTCACTGTTGTTGGGAAGTACCAGTCTTTGAAGGCTGTAGTAAGAAATACACTAGTTTAACGTTTCCCTTGTGAGTCATAGTGATTGAGCAGCTTTTGCTGGTAGTGGTCTTTCTGGTTAATCTGTACATTAGAAGGCAAAGAATTACTCTAGGATTTACTTAGCCAGAATTGCTGCAGTTGGTATTCCTGAATCAGCCAGTGGGTGGGGTTATACCAAGTTTATCCCATAGACTGTTTTCAACTTGCACTTTTCTGGAGTATCAACTAAGGCAGAAACTATAAAGGAGAAAACCACAAAGATACAGTTTAATGTAGGACAAATATAGGAGGAATATCTAAGTTCAGTAGCCTCTAGTGTTTCTGAACGTTTACTTATCTGGTAGAATACTCAGAGATCACTATTGACTTCCCAACTTACTTTAAGCAATTCTGCACTCTGTTTTTGGTGATTTAGAACTTAAACAGTTAAGCCATTTATTCAGAATAAAGTAAAAAGAAGACCAAACTTGCTCTTTTTTTCCTAGTACTGAAAGGGGAATTAAAAAAAAAAGGAAAGGAATGAGTAGTCTGGATGTTGTACTGTCTGAGGGAAATCTTCAGTCAAGTGCCCTTATTAGATTTGATATATTATATAATTGGGTTTAAGTCAGGTCCTTCCGGGCTCTGTATATTCTTGGTAAAGACTGAATGGATTATATCCCCACTCCCCACCCCCCCCCAACACTTATACTTCTGTGTAATACTAATTACCAAAACCTGTACTGCATACAAATTCAGCAAGGGATTTCCGGCATAATAATATTTTGCTTTCTGCATTCTTGACATACATGCTTCTGTTATTCCCTGAATGATAATATTGCTGATTGTTGCAGCTCACGGGAGCCTCTTGGGATTTAGGCATAGACCTTGCTGTCTCCTTTCATGTGAAGGATACACTGGTTTATGTTTTTAACTGGGAAATCTCTTTTCCCAAACGGAGATGCTATGTTGCTAGCTCTTAGCTGAGCTTGTATAGTGTAGCAGAAGGCCTTTCCAGCTCTGCAGCCTAGCTTGCGTTGGTGCATACTGAAAGACCTACTGCAAATCACCAGCCCTTATAATGGAGGGACTTCTCAGCTACTCAGAAACTAAACCTGGGAAAATTAAAAGAATAAATATATTTTACTGTAGTAGAGCATTAACATTTACTAGTTGTCATGGTAGGGACAGATGTACAAAACCAAGAGAAAATCACATGCAGCTGTCTGTTTTGGTTCTGCTGTGCAAGGTGTGCTCTTTTCTCATTAGGCTAAAAAGTTGTCAGGACACTTGCATGCTTCTAGCAGCACTCAACCAGTCTTGAAGATAAGGCCCTTACCTTGCATATTACTTTGGTGGAGCTGGACCTTACCTGGAGATGCTAAGGCCCTTTTATACCATTTTTTTTCTCCACTGTGTTCCACTTGGATTCCAATCTTCTACCTCAGAGTACACAAACTTAATACCTAGTCACTTGATACCCAGTCACACTTCTTCCAGAGAATTATTCAAGCTAAGAAGCTCAATGTCTCTTGGGCACCTTTTGGTGGAACCCATTTACATCCAGACAGTCAAAACAAAGCTTCCTAACAAGTGATCTGCTATTTAAAAATAAATGAAACTCCCATTTGGAAGAAATGGTCTTTGGGGGTTAATGGGTAAAGTTCAAGCCTCAGTTGCAGACTTTCAACCTACATTTTACAGAATGGAAAATGACTACCATGATTTATATGAATGTACTAAGGCAAGTTGCGAATTCTGTCCATTACTAAGACTTGACTGAGACTAGGTCCAATGGTAAGCAAACAGATTTGAGGAAATAACGGAGTGGGCCAGATCATCTCATCTCTGTTTGGAAGGGTGCCATACCTGCAAGATTTTAAATTCCTGTTAAATATTGCACGGAATTACTTGTAGGGAGTGGAAGTAATATTCCAAATACACCTGTACTAGTTTTCCATGTTCTTACTAGTTCTTTTTCATGAAAAAGCTAATTTCATTCTCAAATTTTTTAATTAAGTGTGCACCCAGTGATCCCTTACACACTCAGTCTTATAAATTGAAAGGTAGGTTCAGAGGAGACTGAAATTTAAAATAAATGTTTGCATTTACATGCTAATGTTTGAATCTAAACCCTCATCTTCTACTGACATAGTCATGCTGCTAATATGTTTTGGGCATGTATTATCTTTCAGAAGTGTACAGTGTTTTGCCACCTTGTCCAAGAATGAATGCATAGCTGGAGGTGTGTAAAAGCTATTCCAGATACAAGCATTTTAAAAGTAGTGTTTTACCTTGGTGCCTTGAACTATGACATTAGTATGTCCCTGTCTTTCCTATAAATGTTGTCTGAATCACGTTTGCCTTTATTTCAGCTATATCTTATTTGTGAAATGTAGTCATTTTGCATTTCAATAGTAACTCAGGTTGTTTTCCCTCTCTTTTTTCAGTGGATTGATTCCCCATGTATTGCACATATCCTTGTTATGACTAGCAAATCCATGACCTTTGTACTATTTGGTTCCTTTGGATTTTTTGTACTTCAATCCTCAGGTCACAGTGCTTCTTGTAATACGCCGATTCCCCAGTACCAGCAATGTATCATAATTTGGGGTTATCAGCAGATGCAATTAGTGCATACTTACTTTTTGTGCCAAGGTCATGAAGTAAAATGTTGCATACAATTGATTCCAAAAGCATTCTTGATCAACTCCATTTATTATCACCCAATTATATGACAATTTCTCTTCCAGCACAGCTGGTTATTACAGGGTTTTGGGTTTTTTTTTCCTTTTTTTGATTAAGTCTTTATCCATTTGAAAATGTTTATACTAATTTTCTATTTCATACCTTGTAGTTAATTTTTTTTACACTCTATCTTACATTTTAACTGAAACCACATGGATTAGAACTTCTGTTTAAAAAGGAAAAGAGGAAAAGGAAAAAAAGAATGATAGAGTTCTAGCATAAGATGAAGGCCAGAATACCTCAGTGTTACTCCTATTCCGAAAATGGCACATCGTGCATTAGGGAACAGCGAGAGGAAGGACTATCTGAGAAGGCTTTAAATTACCTCATACCAAAACCAGTCCAGTCACAGCAGCATAGACTTCCAGAGGAACTGAGCAACAGTATCAGTTAAAAAAGTTTGCTAACTAGGAGTGCTATCTGTGTGTGTGTGGCTGGACAGCTGGTGTCAGATTTACCTCATTTTAAGGCTGCGGTGGCTTTAGGTTTGGCTGTCATCAGCAGTGTGAATTGACAACAAAACCAAGTCCATGGTTAGTAAGCTGTTATTCTTGGCAGTCACAAAATATTTTCAGGTTTAGTGGGTTGTGTTAGCAGGCTTTTAGTTTATTGTTACTATGTTGAAGAAAAAGTACATTACTATGTTCTTTGAGTGAGGTGGGGGACAGAGAAACTAACCTTCCTATATATTTCTTTTTCATAACATCATGGACTGTTCTGGGAAGTGCTTGTGTGGATCCAGGCTGCTGTCGTTGGAGGTAGCTGTTGTCAGGACCTCATAAGAGTCTCTGTACCTAGATTGCAGGGGAGCTGTCAAGCTCTTTCATCCCTGCTTAAAGAGCCTTGATAATGGGAAGAGGAGTGAAAATACAGGGAAGTCTTTTGTTCCTTGGTCTCTAAATAGCTCGTTAGAAAGCTCTGGGCAGCAGCAGGTGCTTCTGTAGAAGCTCAGAAAAGTAAGTGGGGAAGTGTATGACCCAAAATAAGACTCTCTTGATGGGAACTGAAGAGATAGCAAGCCATGGCAAGTCACATAACCAGATTAAATCCTGCTATTAGCTAAGTGGGTTTTGTCATGATATGGTTTTTGGTTTTTTAACCATCAGAAATGTGAAATTGATTGTGAATGGTTAGAGTGAAGCTGTGATTTAATTACATATAGAAAAAGATACAAGTTTCTAGATAGCTAGATTTACTATTGTAATGTGTCAGCTTCCAGATTCGGGGGGAAAAAAAAAATCTTGAGAAAAAAAAGACTTTGAGACTCTTCTGCCAATGTTGTACTACGTGAAGTTCCTGTCAGGCCATAGTATGTTCATTCAGTTTAATAAGCTTTTCCATTACATCTGCAAAGTAACATAATCCAAAAGAACTCAACTAATAATGGATTCTTAGCTACCGATGGTTTTTACCATGTTTCAAGACAACACTTAATGTCTAAACCCAGAAGCAGTGGGAATGTAAAAAAATTCTGCCCATTCACAGAGAAATATAGGGTGGGAATTATGGAAGTCTGCAAAGTCTTTTTTCAATTATAGATCTTAAAAAAATCTCACAAAACAACGAAAATCACAGAAAAACAAGTACCTTACAACACAGCCTAGCTTTTAGTTCAGTAGATGCTATACTGTACCTTTAAGTTATTGCAGATCACCTTTTTCTTTTTTTCCATGTCAGGGTGATCTTGACATTTAATGACATGTTAATTTAAAAGATTAGGAAATTTGCAATAATAAGAAATCATAATGCCTGTGGCTCAAATGTGTTTCTTTTGGTGTTCTTGATTTATTTTATTAATTTTATTTTATTTAAGAATTGTCACCAAAGATTTTAAACAACCCCAATCCTTTGCTTTACTGCTATTCCTTGATGATATTCAGCCAGGTGGAAGTGGCCACAAGGCTATGGAAAGTGGGCAGTGTCAAGTTTTTTCCACGTGTCAGGTCCTTGTGGATGCACAGTATTTGCAGAGGGGCCTCTTGCTGTCCCCCTTGCCTTTGGAGAGCCAGCTTGTAAAGACAGGAGAACTGGAGCCAGGCTCTCTGCAAAGGTACAGCTTGCTGCAGAAATGCTAGATTAGGATTTTTCTTGAACTGGGAGACTTACATGGACTTAGATGGAATATGTTGCAACATAACAATTCCTTGCATGTGCAGACTTTTTATCAAATTCTTCTTGATCTATGTTTTGAGGGATTGGCTGTGTTCTGCAAGTAGGGTCTTTCAGGTAAGCATGATAACCCTACCATTTAAAAGGAGGGAGTAGCAGATGTGTATCATAAATTAGTCTATTGCTTTAATTTGCTCTTTTGTTGTTGTTGGTTTGCATTTTTATGAAACTAAACCTGTAGTTGCAAAATTCTGTAACATGGGAGTTCAGATGTTCCACTACAACAAATACAAGCCATTTTATGATTATTTTTTTTTTACATGCAGGATCCTGTTACAATGATTCAAGGCCCATTGACATTGTCTTATATAAAACAGCAGTTTGAAAAAAATACTAGCAAAATAAAGCATCAAGCACAGGGCCCTAGGGAACATCAGATGTTACTTGTTGTGTCTGTAGCAGAACCTTCAGGGCTTGCCAACTGTTTGCTACCTCTGAGGTTTTATTTAAGCTGGTTTAGGGCATGTTTATTTCTAGCAAATCAAAACAATTAGCTTAACAAAATGCCTGATTCTCCATACTGAAAGCTTTTGAAGTCGGTACAAGTTGACCCACTAGTTACTCCTGTCTACTTGATTGTGAAAACTAGTGCATGAGTCCAATTTATGAGACATATGGGAAAGGCTTTATTTTCTATGTTGTTTCATAAAGTTGATTTGTAAAGCTGATGGGCATTTTGGCAAATATGAGCAACTTAGAATTTTAGTTGCAGGATGAAGTTTTAAATAAAATGGTGGGAAGAAGCTTGAGTAATTTAACAAGAATTCATTTTATTTCAGCAATGGAAAGTCACTGGACAGTTATTGTATCAGAAAAGCAGTATTTACTACATGACTTATGCTTTTTATTAAATCTGTGCACTTGATTTTGACTTTCATCTCAAATAAAGTGAAAAGCAGACTGCTCTGTTAGAGGAGCATGTTCAGCGTCCCCTCTAGAGCAGGCAAGTGCTTCATAAAATCATAGAATGGTTTGGCTTGGAAGGGACCTTTAAAGGTCATCTAGTCCAACCCCCCTGCAATGAGAAGGAACATCTTCAACTAGATCAGGTTGCTCAGAGCCCAGTCTAATTGACCTTGAATGTAGAT
>JAVJGJ010000001.1:13961895-13978330 GCA_035590215.1 Microhierax caerulescens | reverse complement strand
CAGAGCCCAGTCTAATTGACCTTGAATGTTTCCAGGGATAGGACATTTACCACCAGTCTATGCAACCTGTTCCAGTGTGTCACCACCCTCGTAAAAAATTTCTGCCTTATATCTAGTCTAAGTCTGCCCTCTTTCAGTTTAAAACCATTACCCTTTGTCCTATTACAACAGGCCCTGCTAAAAGTTTGTCCTCATCTTTCTTACAAGCCCTCTTTAGGTACTGGAAGGCCGCTATAAGGTCTTCCTGGAGCCTTCTCTTCTCCAGGCTGAGCAATTCCCAACTCTCTGAGCCTTTCTTCATAGGAGAGGTGCTCCAGCCCTCAGAACATTTTTGTGTCTCTCCTCTGGACCCACTCCAACAGGTCCTTTAGTTCCTTTGAAGTATTTCATTGGTGTTTTCCCCTCATCTCCTGTTACCTCAGGACCCCCTGGCTCATCTTGGTAAGACCTGAAGTGTGCTGCAGGGTAGCCAGCACGACTCGGAGAAACGGGCAGAGGACCCTCACTGGCACCCCGTCTTGGCAATCTCTGTCCTAGGCTGTAGAGAGGCAATGTCTACGATTAAATTACACTCTTGGTGCTATGCCTTCTGGAGGTGACACTGTCAGTCCTTCAAGGCTGAATGCTGTACCTTGTGCTTTTAGGTAGCATAAGTATTGTTATTCTGTAATGGTTGGGGGGTTTTTATTAGCAAGTGCCACTACTTTGCAGTTCCTTGAACTTGTGAATGCCAGAGAGCCTGAAAGCTGTGGAAGAAACTGCTTTCTCCTGGAACAAGCCTGTCCGATGCTGCATTTTTCATATCTGATGTGGAAAATTGTCTCACTTGATGTGAATAGAATGAAGTTCATTGAGGCTTTTATAGATCAGCTGATTAAAAGTTATACTGCCCTGTAAAGAAAAAACAGTATCTCTGTGGCTTGATGATAGTACATCTGTGTATGCAGTAATTTTCTTTTGTTTTGTTAAGCTGTTTCCATATCACAAAGTTAACAGCAGGAAAAGGCGTATTAGGTGATTTAGTTCATTTTCTGCCAGATGAGCAACGTTCACTGCTGTGCTGTTGTTCTCAGCTTCATCCAGATTAGTTTGGAATGAAAAGCAGACCATGTTCAGGAGATCACAGCGTACTTTAGAGCTACTTGAGTCTTTATCCCCTACTGATTTTTGCTAGGAATTAGATGTCTGGACTTCCATAAAAATCTGGTATGAAGAAAATTACTCTCATATACTAACTTTGGGTTCCGATACGTTGCAGTTTATTTAACCTAGCCCGCCTACTCAAGGAGAAATGCAAAATTGGAAAAAACCAAACCTATTATGATTTTAATTATTTGAACTAGGAGACCTTTCAGTGTACCAGTCCTTCCTTGACTTGAAAAACTTCAGCTATGCTATGACCATGTGAAATACCTATGTAAGGAAATAAGGGATATCACCTTACTCCACAAATGAATAGTTTGTAGCACAGAAAGGAAAATAATCTTCAAGAAGTTACAGTTTGACTGCTGGTATGGTGAGATGGGTATGGGTGCAACCTTAACTGCTGTCTTTTACCAGTCCAAGAAAGATCTGTCACAGATGGGTTGTGTGTCTGTGGTTGCTGCTCATGGGACAGACTTGATTGTGTTTCCCTGTCATTACCTCTTGTAAAATTATTATAGGGACCTTCCTTCAGTCTTCTGTATGTGTTTGCTTTTGGCAATCGGAGTATGACAGGATTCACATTTGCAGGGACGTTCTGTCAGATCAAAGGGTGCAGCTGTGGTGATAAAGGTCAAAGGAAATGATCAAATATGTAAATTTAGTTAGGACAATTTGCCTGCCAGCTGATTATGAGGGAGAGAAGGTCATCGGTATTGCTTGACTCTTGCCTTAGTTGGGGTCATATCAGTTTGTCTGATTCAAAAGCATCTGCAGGACAGGGAATTAAACTGTGTGGAGCAGGAACAGAAATAGAAAGAATATTTTAAAAGCAGAGAGAGCAGCAAAGGTCAGCTTGACTCTGCACCTAAATTTGGCAGTTGGGTGCAAAGCTCAGTCTGTCAGACATCTGAAGAACTCATTTGTTTGCAGAGTTACCTGAGCTTTTGATTGACAGTGTTACCTGATGTGTTCCTTTGCTGTTCTGTGTTCACTTTCAATGCACAGCATGCTATTTTTACACTTTTTAACACAGATGCAATGTTCTATGGTTTTATAATACAAGGATAATGGAAGCTTTAAATAAAAAAAATAGTATTTTTTTTTTAAAAAAAAAATCTGCTTAACAGGACAAAAAAGGCATTACATGGTACTTCTAACTTGTCTTCAGTTGAGAAGGAATTATGAAAAATTTCCAAAGTCTGAAAAGTATCTGGTAGATCATAAAGATTTTTATCAATGTTTATATATTTCTTTTAAAGTTCAAGAAATGTCATAAGAAAAGATTGAAAGCACTTCATGTAAATTGTTCCTGGAACATATCCAAGTGGCTTTTATCTCCTGGCTTTGATTTTTTATTTATTTTTATTTTAAAGAGCTGTAGGCAGCAAAGCCACTTTTTCTCCGCTTAAGAACAGGAATGTGGGGAGAGGGAGAAACCAGGAGAATGGAAAAGGACTTCATGACACATACCAGTTTAATTTTAGGTGGAATGCTTATGTCTTCTTACTAAAGGGAATCTGTCGTCTTGGCTAGAGATACAAGATGACACCAACCAGTTGACTAGCTTAAGGATGTTACCAGGGATGACCTAAGCATGTTTTGCTGCCTCTGAGGTTCATTGTAATATTGGGTAATGGAAAACAAACGGTCTGGTGGTGTTTGAAACATTCACACTTGAAATAAAATCATATGTGAGTTAGAAAGGAGGGGAGAAGCGGAGAGAGCAGCAACAGATTAATTTATCAAGTGAAGTTAGTGGATTCCCCCCCTCCCACCCCCACCCATTTTTTTTTCCTCTCTGACCTGAATTTAATAGAAAGTACTGTTTATGTTTGGATTTTTTCTTATGAACTGGTATTCCTTTATTTATTTTAAACATGGGAGCCTTCTAAGTAGTAAAATTTGACAAATGGCAAAAAGAAACTTCCATGTGAGGAAACTCATTGTGCAGTGCCTCCATCAGTGACCTGATGCTATCAGGATGGCCAGCCCCCATCTGTACCAGTTAACATGCTGGCCCACAGTCACAGATCTGATCACGTTCCCCCAGTCTGGACAAGGCCTCTCAGGTCCTAATCCACTCAGCATCTAAGCTTTCTGCTTCTCTGGCTCTGTGTGCTGCAGTGTGCCTGTCCCTAATCTCTACCATGGCCTCTTGTTGGGTGCTAGGGTGGCCTTTTCCTCCTTTGGCTCATAAGCAATTCAAACTCGTGCTTTCCCTTGCCTCCAGCTGTGGCGGATACATAGGTGACAATTTAAGCCATGTGCTAATTGTGACTAAACTGAAGCAGATTTTCCTTAAGGTTTGCAGTATCTTGGCTAGTACCAGAAGTATGTGTTCAGGTTTAGGCAAAATTAATAAAACCCATGTACTTTTTGTTGTTGTTGTCGTTGTTGGAATGATTCCTTACCTGGATGGCACTTTGGATATTTAACTGTGTTCATGCATTTATTTATTTTCTTGATCCTTCTAGGCATATTGCCCATCTTAGGCTGCCTGTTTCTGGAGTCAGCATCCAGCCATCAGAGGCAATACCTAGTTGGGCAGTTCTGCTATGATACCAGTGTCTTTTCAGAAGTGCTCTTGAATGAAAATCCTTATAAAAAACCTCATTGTCATTCTCTGAAACTAAATTGAGAACAAATTCTACAGGTCTTTAACTTCTCTTTTCACAGCAGAAAGTCTGAATCAAAAAGGCTGTATAGGTATTTGGGGTGTAGTAGGGAAATCACCTTGGGGTCTTGATTTTGAGATTTCAGAGCTTTTACTCTGAAGGAAAAATGATCACTTACCTTGCAGCCAAATCAGAGCATTCAGTAACACCCAGGGCATCTCAACTGTAGAAAGTGAACTACAAATTGTGTTCTAGACTGTGTTTTTGTTTGCTAGACCTAGGACACTGGAGAAGAAGGCAAGGAGGGAAGGATATGGGCTTATGGAAACTGGTTATTAAGGTCATTGGATCTTGTAATGTATGAGGGATCTACGCTTGTTACAAAATCAGATTTCAGAAGAGCATGGGCCCCAGAATACTCCTCTCATCTTGAAAGCATATGCAGATATAACAAACTGGTTCTTCACATAGTTGTCTCCATAAAAGAGAAAGTGCAGGAGAGGAGTAGATGAGGTTTTCTCCCCCACCTCTAGCCCCATACCAATACTTCTGACTGTCTGCGCTATTACTTCTGCTGAGTTTGTAAGAGGTCTTCAGTGCCCACCTTTGGAGAGCTGGTGTGTAGTTGCAAGTTCTATTTAATAAAGCTTCACCAACTGATGTGTGATCACTCAGTATTCATAGAAAGTGATGTAACTCTTATATTTACAAATTCGCAACTGTTTTCTGCTCTGTAGTTTGAAAAATTATTTTCAAGAGATTGCCTTCTATTTATAACCCCCAGAAGAATACCGTAGCAGTCAGCTGCTCGCTTCCCTTACCATTTGCAGTGATACAGTATACAAATTATAACTTTGTAATTGTGATTCCTGCTTTGAGTACTCCGAAAAATCATACCCTAATTAAATAACTGTGATGGTTGGTTGTTTTTTTTTTTCAATACATATTTGCAGCTGAGAGTTACAAGGATACCCAGATGGTAAAAATAAAGGAAGAACCGATGGAAGTTGACATTCATGATTCACAGGCTTCAGTGTCACCCAGCCAACCCAGCCAAAATGTTGGCTACAGCACTTTATTAGGGCGAGACATTAGTGAACACGTACAGAAGACACCAGAAGGTCGTGTGCTCCCAGAAAGAAATCTATTCAGCCAAGATATATCAGTGAAGATGGCATCTGAGCTGCTCTTCCAGTTATCAGGTAAAAGCAGTGGAAATAGTTGATAGTTGAATTTAAAGAACAAAAAGAGATTGTGTATAAACTGTTAAAGTGCTATGAAAGTGTGAAATTGCTAAGGCTGAAAAATAATAGGAGTTAGAGCCCTTCTACCCTCACATTTGGAACACAAAAGCTTTACCAAACATCCTGCATAGTTAGCATATGCTTTAGAGCACTGTGACGGTCAGGTCAGGTTCACAATATTTGAACTGAATTGGAAAAGCCAGAGTTCAACTCTCGTATTTTTGAAGGCTAATTAAATAATTTGTGCCAATGGGTTGATCCAGGCCTTGGCGTTTAGGGGAACTTATAGATGGCAGTTACTGGCATTAAGTGGCCAGTGGCTGCAGCATGCTGTGCTCCTGGGGCTGCAATGTCCATTTCTCTTGACAAAGAAGGTGAACCTCAGCTATTACATAAAGACAATGATATCAGAACTGTGTTTAATGAATGCTTGTATTGCACACTTTGCACGGAGCACTAACACTGAAATATGAAGCTCAAAACATTTGTTGGGTGTTAGTTTAAATAGTCATGCCCATTTGCTAATCGTGCTGTAACCATTTACCCCAAATTACTCCATATTGCACTGTTAGCAGAAAGCATTAGAATAGTTCTGCTGAATAAAACCTGATAGGAAAAATATGATATATGCTAATCACAAAAAACCCGTGTATGTTCCTCTGCAGAAAAGGTGAGCAAAGAGCACAACCACAATAAAGATAATGCCCTCAGAACGACAGCCAGGTAAGTATGGTCCATGGTTATCTACAAAGCTGTAGCGTAAATAGCATTGCTTCATTTTGCCTTGTGAACTCAAATGTGTCTGCCTCCTGCAAATGTGACCAGATATGACAAGTGTAAGGTATTTTCATGAGTAAATAACCTATATCTGAAAAATTACACCTATAGATCTGATTGCTTAGAGTTCATGAGACAAAAGGCCTTTGGACCAAAATGACTGTTCTCCTCTGATCATGTATTCACACGTCATTTTAAGATATTTTTTTTTCTACAAAAACTGAAATGTAAAAGAAACTGCATAGTACACATGCAATGCTTGGGGGAAGAACAGGTTGACAACTGGATTTTAAGCCATGGACCAATGTAAAAAGAGGTGATTTTGATTCAGTGTTCTGTCAAACTTGGGTTTCTTTAATAAAATTTCAGTTTAGTATTTCTATCATCTCAATGCCTTCTAGAGGTGAATCTTTAAGTCAGGCTGAGATAATGCTAATGAAACATTTTTAAAAAATTACAGTCTCATTAGTACAATGAATGAAATTATCCAGGAATTAAAAATATGATCCAGTTATAGCATGTGCTGTTAAAGAAATACGCACTTTACAGTATCGTGGCTGAGAACAAACCCACAAATTGTTTATATACATACGACCCCCCTATGGGGGCTCTTCAGAGCTCTTCCGTAATAAGTGATAGCTAGACTTGGTAAAAACTTAGGAGCCCGTGGTGAGGGGAAGGAAAGAATTGGCAAGGGTACATTTATTTCCTACCTGAAAGTTCCCTAATTGGTGCGGAAGGGTTGGAGACTGAGCACACTGAAGTGACAGTTTGAAGTTCCTTCAAAGATAGAGTAAAACCTTCTGTGATTCTGCAGCCCCTTCTACAGAAGTTCCCAGCATGTTCAGTGCCTCCTAGCTAAGACAGCTTTGTCCAGACAGAAAAGGAAAAGCATTTCATTTGCAGAAGAAGAGGTCTCTAAAGTATGTTGTTCTTAAATTCCTAGGCCTATCCCATTCATTCATGGTAACTGTAATAAGTAAATAATTTGTTTTTAATAAACTGACCAGCTCAGTAAATGTACATTAGGGACCTTTTGATGTTACAAGTTGAAAGATAATTAAATTCAGCTTCTAACTTCCGGCTACTGCGAATGCCTCCCATGTTTGCTAGTTCGGGAATTTGTGGGATATGCAGCCTGCATAGCCTTCCTGTGACTACTTTAAAAGCATAAGCCTGAGAGATACATACGGAGATAAATGCACATACATTGTCCAACAACTCGTTAACCATCCAGCGAGCGTTGCAGGGAGGGGGTGACAAATAGTCAGTTGAAAATAGATTTCGGTGTCTCGTGATGTTACCGGCAGGACTGGTGTGAGAATCCAGAGCTACTTTTGGATCTATCAAAGATACTCAAACTGGAAAAGTTGAGGCCAGTTCAAAGATAACTTCCCCTTCTTCTGGCTGCCAACTTTTAAGAGGATAGGACAGTTGGCTGTTGTCAAAGTTGCAGTGAGTTTTACTGAGAAGTCCTGATAATGACTGCTACCCATCAGGGCATGAAATGCTGAGTGCCTGGTTCAGTTCTTCCGGGTGCTTTTCTTATCTTACCTCTCTATCAACAGAAGAAGACATGAATGAGAAGAGCTTCTTAAGGGGAAGTGAGTCAGTCTACTAAATCCTGCGAGTTCGAACAGATTGACTTGAAAGAACCTTGCAAAAAAAACCCCACCCAAAACCAAACAAACAGCTGGAAGTCTTTACTGGTAAGGGTATGATGCCTTCTCAAAAATAGAATGTGATGGAGCAGCCAGTGGAGGATAGAGGCACTGAGACTGCAATAAGAAAATGTGTGGTGTTGCGGTTTGGCTCACCAAGCTACATCTGGAGTACTGACAGAAAGGCATTTGAGTCACAGTTGTTGTGTGAAGTTTGCTGACAGCTGCAGAGAGCCAAGGTGAGGTCAGTATTGTCCACCTGTGAGTAGCTGGGGAGCAAAAAGATTAAGCTGTGTCATTGGTGAGAATCTTAAATCAGCAAAGCCCAGCAAGGTGGGGAACGCAAGCACTTTTTGCTGTCTTATTCCATATTAACATTTCTAACTGTTGCGTATCTGTTGCATTTCTCCTGTGAGTATTCCTGGACTTTGCAAGTATATACTTCCATATGACTTTGCTTAAGCAGATGAAACTGGCAAGGATTCCTCACAGTTCAATGGCTGAGTGAGATGGTACAGCCTGCCATCTGTGATATGAAGACAAAAAGTGAAGAAGCAAATGATCTGGAAGTGAGTACGCCAACGTAAGATGCCAAGATAAGTTTCTTTCATCTAGAGAACTGTGTAGACATAAAACTGGAGAAGTGCAGCCAGAAAAAAAAAATTCCTAAAGCTTAATCTTCATCAGAAGGGACTTTGTGTGGTGATTGAGAGGAATTTATGTAATTTCTTACTATGAAGCAGGAGCTCCTCCCTCCATACTTTGCACTGGAAATTGGAGGATGTATCTGCTGAAATAAAAATAATAATAGGGCCAACACTGAAGAGACTCAGCTGCCACTCTAGAGGAAGTCAGAAAAAAGGTATCCAAGGATGGTTCTGTAATTCACTGGAGGCTGATGGCGGAGAGGGGAATCCTTTGGACACAATACAATGCAGTCTCCAACAGCAGCCTGCTCAT
The DNA here is from genome assembly GCA_035590215.1 of Microhierax caerulescens. Taxonomy (NCBI): domain Eukaryota; kingdom Metazoa; phylum Chordata; class Aves; order Falconiformes; family Falconidae; genus Microhierax; species Microhierax caerulescens. The sequence goes on along the minus strand of JAVJGJ010000001.1, from coordinate 13,969,927 downwards.
GATAGATGGCCTAGCCTGAAATAGATAAGCTCTGCATCATCCATTTTGCTTAGAACCACCAATAAGCAGTGTCCCAGTGACTGAATCTAAGGCACAAGCAGGAAGGCCAACAAGGAAACCAGAGCGGATTGCAAGATTTTGAAGAGTTTCAACAGTAATAAAACTTTTTTTATTGGTGTTTTTCTTTCAAATCATTATTAAACCAGTGAGAGGAATGTTGCAATAAACGATGCCATATTTTTATACAGCGTCAGTCTGTTTTATGTTATGTCACCCCTGAGTGGGAATGTGAGTCTTGGAAAAAGTTGTTTTGCACATGTGGGCCAGAGCTGGTTTGCTTTATCCTGATTGCTTGTTTTCTTGAGCATTATGCATTGTTCAGCCACCTGCATACATTGAACCGTTCAGGTTTGAGGCAGCTTCATGCCTTACCCTTCAGCACAACTGAATATTGACTGTGTTTATGGTTATGTTCAAACTTCTGTAGAAATACCAAAATATGCCATTAGCTGTCACATATGGAACAGCACAAAATGAATAATGGCCAAAAAACTTAGTGAGAAGGTAAATAATACGATTACCAGAAGTGTTACCAGTGACTTAGTGGAGAACACCTTGTTCACTCTCTGCACAGAAAACGTATGAGGGAACACGTACACAACTGCTGTTGTTGAGACTGACACGCTGGGTATCTGGACTGGTAGGGTCAACTTGGTTGGTGCTGCTGGCACGTACTTTCTGGGTACGGACTACCCACTGTGCAAGGCTTTGTGAGACCCCATAGTATATTCTTTATCCTGAAAAAGTTCTTGGATTTTATTACTGAATAAGAACAGGCTGCAGAAATGAGCTGGTCTCCTGTTCTGCACCTTTGAAACACCTACTATACACCAGTCTGTTAAGGATTCTCAATATGAGAGAGACCAGATTTAATGTAATTCTCATTTTGCTTAAAAGAAATTAATAGTTTGGATGCACATGGAATACACAACCTAGAAAAGTTTTCCAATAAAGACTGTCCTTTTCCGTTTTGAATTTTCTTATGTACCTCTCACTGATAACTGTCTGTGTTGTAGACAAGGAATTCTTGTTTCTGTTATGATCTTTAATTAAGCAGAAAACAAAGTATGTTGGCAGAAATCACAATTCACTATTGAAATTGACTTTTTACTTCCTGTTAATTAAAACCAAAGCATGCTATGCTTTTTGGAGTCAAGTAGCTGAAAAGTTTTGCACTTAACACTTTGAGAAGTAGCCATTCATTAGCTTGTATGAATTGTTTCCTGCTTTAAAAATCAAATTCCTGGAGTTAATTTCAGTCCTGAAATGCCATGTCAAAAGAGAATTATTCAGCATCTTAACCTAAAATTTGAAAAAGTTTAGTTTAAAAAACAATTACTATATACCTTATTATTAAATAATATTTTCCACCTTTCCTGATTGCCGTCTCCAGATGTGACAGTAGAATATGATTTTTTTAAGTATTAATGATCCATATAGTATTGTGATATAGCAAATCTGAGATGTTGAAATGTACTTTAAAGCCATTTGGGAGGAAGGACTTCAGTTTTCACTCTGAGATGCAGTTTTATCAAAGTATGTCTCTTCTGCACACCTTGCCTTATGGTCTGCATATCTTTCAACATGAATTCTGTAAATGAAATAGGGTTTTTAACAAGATGGTATTTGTTACAATGTTAAGATGACAGGGTCAAAACTCATATTTACTTCTTCCATTAACTGCTATTTTGTTTACAAAAAGACATCTTATTTTTTCCTATAGCCCTTTCTTTTCTGAAGACACATTTAGACAATCACCATTCACTTCCAACTCAAAAGATCTTCTGCCTAATGAAACTACTCTTCATGGAAGGACATCTGCACCAGGTCAGATACCTTTCTATTTCATTACTTCCAGTTAATATATCTCTTTTAAAATTTTCTTACTGACTCCTCCACCTGACCAATGCTCTTAAAATGTAGTATGCTTTGTGAAAAGGCAGCTATCTCTCATCACAGTAAGTGCTTATTAAGAAGGGAAAGAAAAAAGTTAAATATTGCTGAAGCATTTGTATTAATAGCTTTTAAACTACCGTTTCTGTGAATTGTACAAGTGTTTAACAGATACAACTCAGCAGTGTTAACAGAGGTGGGGTTTTTTCTGCATGTCTCTCCCATATGTAAAGGAACTTTACTGATGTCTGATTAATATCTGCTGTTTTCCTGTTACTGGCCATTTCCATCTCTCAGAGTACAGATGAAACGCTTGCAGTACATGTATCAGAGTGGAGTAGCTGAGCTGGCTTGGCAATACAATTTTCCTGCCTTTAACAGTAACTACGTAATTTAGAAATCCTTTTGGAAGGATGCGGAGTTCTTATACTGAAAGGCCTCAGCACCTGTGGGTACACTCGCACTGACCTTCTGAACTAGTTGATAGGCATTTTATGTCCAGATGTAGCTTGGGTTATATTCTGCGTTAAAATAATAAAAAAAAATAGGCATGTAACAATACTGTTAAAAGGCACTGAATATGTGCAAAAACTTGATACATGCCTTTACTGTCCTACTGCAAAATAACTCACTTGCTAGTTCACTGCTATCTGTTCTTAAATTAATAGCTCTTAGGTTCTAAAGGTCAGTAATTACACAGCCAGCTGTAGGGGGGGGTTATTCACCTTTTCTTAGCAATCAATAAAGTTTTGGGCACGTTACTGCTAATTTTCAGCTATAGACTGTCATTTAATTTACAGCTTAACAGACCCTTCATTCTTTTTAATGCTTGAATAGTCGTTTGACAGTTTGTGAAGTGGCAGATAAGGGTAAGAGCTAGATGTTGTCTAAGGGTAAATATGCATAGCAGGAAGAAGAAGAAAATTTGTAGCGTAAGGACAAGGGTCTTTAGGCTAGCCTCAGCCACACTTCTGCAAGGAAGTAGTGGATTTTGTAATCTCTGGGCAAGGAGAACCAGATCAGGTGTGGTGCTTTTAAGTATTAAAATGTAAACCAGGTTAGCACTTCAGTCCTGGCTTTTGACCTTGGCATAACATGGAATATTCATATACCGAGATGAAAGATGAGAACTCTCAGACTCCTCAGGCAGTCCTCAATACCTCCGAGGACATGGCCTCTAGCAGCAATACTCTTACATCATACCTAGATGAAAATATAAGAATTTTAATTCTCTGTAAGGCCTCATTTTAAGTGAGGCCACTAAAACTATGGATGGGTTTTGGTGACATGTTTCATCTTCTGCTTAAAAGATGTAAAGTATCTAGTTAGTTAGGACATCCTGGAGTGTTAGAATGGCTTCTGAGGATCTGGGCTTTGTATGTTCATGCTGCCCCATATTCTGCCTTACGAAATAAGTATTCCTTTGATAGGTCTGTGTATTGTAATACATATTGTTCTGTGGTTATAAGACTCTGATATGTAATAGCAGCATGTACACTGAAATCAAAAATGTCAGTGTCTGCTTCATTTTTATTTTTGGAACCCTATCATTCCAAATATGTTGATTTTTCTCAGCTTAATAATAAATTCTTGGACCTGAAGCACAACTTCACAGCAGCACCAGCAATGTGATTTAAATTTTTAATCCATTACAAATGTGATATTCATGTAAAAGAACAGCAGAATACCCACAGGTAGATTTCCTGCTAGTTTCAGCCTTGTGAGAAGAAATAGTCTATGTAGTGCTATGGATAGCTCAGAAGAAACTTCATCCCTGCAGAGAGTAGCATAAAGGAACAGTAACAAACCATTGTAAAGGTCAACAGGATGTAACACAAAATGCTGTGGAAATGTGTATGTGGTGTCCCATGGATAAATGGTATTTATGCTTTCACTTGAGATTTGTTTTGGGTTACTTCATCCTTGAAAAAGGATAGTAAGAAGTAGAAAAGAACAGCGTAAGAAAATGACAGGAAATTCCCAGTCCAGTCTCATCTTCAAGAGATAACTAAAATCCAAGCAGATGAACTGCTAATGGCCAAGAGTGTTCCTTAAATAGTGCCAATATCCAAAAATGTGATTCGTGCCACTGCCGCCACAGTTAGCAGGGTCTGATTGATGGACAGGCATGGTCCGAGCTCCTGCTCTGTGCTGGCTTTCTGCAACTAGGCTTGCCTCAGGCAGGCAAAGTGGCATGAGGATGCCTTCAGTGCCAGTTGGTTTGGGTGGCCTTGGTGGAACCCGATGTACATAGTGCTTCTTTCCAAGAGAACACCAATATGGGCTGTTGTATCCCCAGTCTCCTGCCAACTTTCTGTCTCCAAGGCTTCTTGGCACCCTAGCTGCAGAAGAATTGGGAGGAGTGACAGGAACATAGGACAGTAAGATACCTCATGTGTCAAATTCAATTCTTTTCTGTAATAGGTAAACCACATTATGTATTCTCATTCATTATCAAGATCTATCTTAAACCCGTCATCCTTATTATTTGTATGAGGACACTGTTTCAGAAACTCACCCCTTTTAAGGGCTGAGACCACTCTCTTTTCAGCCTGAATTTATTCACAGCAAGTTCTACTTCTGTTGTTTCACCAATGCTGTTCTTCAACTTTGATAATTCTTCTCCCTTGTGATGTTCACCATCTAAATGTGCCATCTTACATCCCCCTAATTCTGTCTTCATTTTGGGAAAGTAAGCCAGTTAACATCTTTTAGTCTCTTTTAGTGTGATAGAGTTTTCATTTCCTGACCAACATCATAGCCTTTTTCTGCTTCTGCTTAGGGACATCAATTTCTGCAAATACAAGTAGTCAGAACTATCTATAGATGCTATTTTACAGGAGGTCTTACCAATGACTTTTTCAGTGGCATGCAATGTTCATATATATATATATATATATATATATGAATTATACATATATTGCCTCTCCTGATTAATCGCCATCTTTGTAACTACAGCATGATGATGACTCTCAGTTCATTTGCTAATCAAATAGTAACATGTTTTTCTTTTCCTTTACAATTTCAGCATGCAACAGAAATTCTTGTTCCTACTTTCTAGACCATCCGACCTTGTAATTTCAATTGTTTCACTTGTTACTCTAGCTTTCAAGATAATTTCTTTAATACTCTGAAATTTCTGCATATGGATGATATTGCTTTCGTTAATGCAGTGCTGGGTTGTGGGTTGTTGGTTTTTTTTTGTGTTGAAGGTATTAAAGATGATTAAGTATGGTTGATCCAAAGTTCAGTCCTTGAGACTTCAGCTTAGTGGCCTCCTCAGCACAAAACACTTCTCTTCATAGCCAGTTTATAAGAAAATTGCAAGATCAGGTATTTAAGAGGAAGAACATTTTGTAGGGTATCAAGTATATAAGATCTCCAAGGAGCATGAAATAATTAGGAAAGATGTATTAAAAATGTGTGAGTGCAGTGCACTTAATTGGGGCGGCGGGGGGGGGCGGAACCCAAACCAAAACTAAATAATGACATAGTGATGGATTTGGTCTGAAGTAAAGGTGAAGGAATCCTGATCAGCAGCATCACAGGCAGAAGAGGTTCTCATGTAGCAGCTTTTAAGTCTGGTACCCAAGGAAATGACATTGAAATCTCCAACAACAATCAGAAGGGGACACAACAGCCCTGCGAAGTCATGGTAACTCCCTGATAATCTGCGGTTAGTTAATATTCTGAGAAGGGAAGAAAATAATTTCCTATAGTATGTAGTTCAAAAGTATTGGATAGATTTGGGGAACTATTTCCCTTCCTTTTTAAGGTATTTTGTGCATTATTAACCACACCAAGTTAATTGTAGTTACACTACACTTTTCATTATCTATTACAAATAGTCCAACTAAGCTCATTTACTGTAAAATGGAAATAAAATAAAACAGTATTGATGTCCACATCAAACACACTTCACTCAAAAATTACCATAGCATCAAAGTCATACCTAAGACAAAGTCATATCCAAAACAATAATTTCAGCTTTCCCCCATAAGAATAGCAAAATGACCTTTTTTGGCCTAGCAAAAGGTAAGGAGAAGAAATAAAAATTTTCAAACAGTCGCTTTAAAAGGGCATTTTTGTCTTCTGTTTCGTAAGACTCTTCTTTTGACAGAATAGAGTTTTATGTCAGACTATATAGTTCAGTCCAGATCACCAGATAAATTAAAAACCTGATATTATGCTGGTGTTCCTGACCCTCAGCCAATCTTTAATGTGTTTTAATAGTTTTCCACTATCTCACTGACTCATTCTGTAAATCAGACTTGCCTTCATGAAACGTAGATGAGTGATATCTACTGTTCCTTTTCTGGTCAGTTCATTAATATCGGTGAAGACCTCAGCCATGGGGTTTGGGGAGTATTTTTTCTACATGCGTATCTGTGTGTAGTATAATAATTATAATAATTCATTATTTTTCCTCCTGTTCACTAAGGACCTGGTATTTTCCTTCATTTACATTGACAGCGCCAAATACTGAAACACTTTTATCTGTAGAGGATTAAATTAAAAAAAGATAAAAATCCATCTTTTTGTGAAAAATTACTACTTCCTGCAAAACCATGGTTTTGATTGTGGTAAGTGAATTTTACATGGCAAAAATAGACCTTTGGAACTGGAGGGTGTAGGTTTTGGGGAGTTGTAGGCGATGAATAGCCCTGGCTTTTTAAATTTTGTCCATTGGTGCCAGAGCTAAATTTACCGGTGTTACTTATTTCAATGAAATGAAGCCAATAAAGCTTCTGCCCTCAAGTACCTTTTTGAAAATGCATCAGAGCCTCTTCTGTCACTGTGTCTCTACCCCCTTTACTGACCTGTAAGGTGACAGGCAGGCCATGCTTCCTCTCCACAAGTGTCCAGAAGCTAATATTGAATCCGTAGTGTGATGCTTAGTTCAGTAGAAAACTGGAAACATAGTGCAAAAAATTTTGGGTCTTGGTACCATTAGTATTATTTTTATTGACAATGAGATTAGTGGCATTTCCCATATTTATGTTTATATCGAACTAAGGTAATATGTGTAACAGATTCCTGTATGTTTGGAACTACAGAACTATTCAGGAGACGTACGTGTTTCTTCTGTTACTGTTCATACACCCTCCTTCAAATTCTTCTCTTTAAAGCAGTAATTCCATTGTAACTTAATATACTTGAATAGGAAAATCTGTCGGCTCCCTGGGCGTCATCTTTGCACATTCTCCAACACAACAGTACCAACATTTGTGTGGCCACATTTTAAACCAGATCAGGGGAAGTAGTGAGCTAATTTTATTTTATTTTTTTCCTAATAGTTTGTGGGAATGTTGGGATGTAAGTAGGGTAAAGGCAAGGTGGTATCTTTCGGCCATGTGAAATTTCAGCATTTGTGTGAGACTGATGTGGCTGTGGCCACACATAATTTGGTTTACTTTCTTCTGTGACTGCAGCTGAAAAATACCTCCTGAGGGATTAGAGTTTTAACTTGGAACCTGATAAATGATCAAGCTGTTCATGTTGCACAGATACCACATACTTTAGTATGAAGTATGTTGCATGTGTCTTCCTAATCCGCTTTTAAAGACACTTTAAGGATAATACACCTCTTGATGCTGTAATTTTGTGTGGCTTAAAAATATGGATTATAAGCAGATAGTGAAGTCCTGTTTCCTCTTTCAGTAAACAGAGCTAGTATAATAATGTTTTTTTGTTACTGTTCCCTAAAAGTAGTGAGCAATATACTGGTACTATAGTAACACTGTGATTCTAATGGCATATAATGCCAAGTGCTGACCAGAGCTGGTTATTGCCAATATTACCACAACATCGTCTGTGGTATCAGTCCATTGCAGCATTCTGGCTGTGGGGAGTTCATCAGACAGCAGAAGACTCCATGTACAAAGTGCCAGGGACAGAAGCTGGGGTGTACTGTGCCCATCTGTGCTTCCTACTGCAGCAGCTGCCACCCTGAGAGTAACAGCGTATGGGGGGGCGGTGGGGATCCCTGTTCCACTTCCATTGCAGCTCAATCTTAGAATAAAGAGCGAGGGGGGGAAAGTCACAAAAAAATAATACCCCTCAGGGCTCTGCTGACTGG
>JAVJGJ010000001.1:13917113-13961795 GCA_035590215.1 Microhierax caerulescens | reverse complement strand
GCACCCGGTCCAACCTGCAGATGTGCTCATTCATATATGCTTTTTTCCAGCAGTATTTCTGCTTGATTCTGGTCTCCTGTGCTCCGCAGCAACCTAAACATCTGCAACCAGCTCTGAATTGTGGGGCATCACTAGGTTAGTTAAGAAAAGTCAGGACCTTAATAAATTGAATATTAGGTCAGAGTGAATCCAACTGTAGTTTCTGTTTGTTCACAAGTCACCAGTGACAATTTTCCTTCTTTCCTCTTTGAGCCTGCTGCCAGTCGTCCTACTTTTAACGTACCTTACGCTGACCCTGAGACCGCTGTTACTGCACTGCAGAAATGCAGGGACACCTTGAGGGTTTGATTTCTGTGTAGGGGACTGTTGGCACTCTGTCACCCTGGAAAATGTCCTTAGGCCTTAAGGGACTGTGAAAGCACAAGCCCCGAGGATTTCTGCTAAATTGATCAGCGATGAAATGTTGGCATTTAAATTGCCCTTGTATAGCTTCCCAGCTATGTACCCATGGAGTTAATTAGAACAATTCACACCTTACTGTGGTTGTTGTTTGCTTACACCTGCCAAAAAGCCTCCAACTTCACATTATGGGTCATCCTGTTTACTTTAGGAAGACTTTCTTCACAGTCGTAAATGCTAGGATTCGTAAAGGAAAGCTAGGATTTAAGAGCACAGTTACATGCAACTGATTTCTAATTCATTCAGGACAGCAGAACCCGTGGATTATTATTTTTGAGAGAGTCACAGAATGGTTGATATAGGAAGTCTAGTTCCACCCCCCCCCTCAGAGCAGAGTCAAGCTTGTTGCTCAAGACTTTGTCCAGTCAGGTTTTGACTATCTCCAGGGATGGAGAGTATCTGGGCAACCTTTGCCAGTGCCAGACAACATTCAACAGTAAAAAAAGCATTTTCTTATATTTAAATGAAATTCCCTGTGTGTTAATTTGTTCCCTTGCTTCCTCTTCATTGGGCATCACTGAGAAGACCCTGGCTTCATCTCATTCCTGCCCCCATCAGGTATTTATGCAGACTGGAAAGATCCCACCAAGCTTTCTCTTCCCCAGGCTGAACAGTCCTAGCTCTTTCAGACTCTCCTTCTATGATGCTCCAACCCCTTCATTATGTTTGCTGGACTTCAGACTTCTTTAAAAGTCCAAAAGAATATTTCAAGATCCTGGCAGCGGTTTCTGTCCCTGTGGTGGAACAGCAGTTTTTATTGCCAGTGTAGTTGCAGAGGGAGTGCATGTGCATGTGAATTGACTTTTGTACAATGCATTTTCCCCATCCCCCCACTTTATCCCATTATTAGTGTGTTTGGTCATTTCATTTTCTTTCAGTTTGGGTCTGAGTTATGAGCTCTGCCCACCCAGGACATTAGATATCCCCTTCAGTTTCTTGATGATGACAGTGCCTGACCCCTATTGGCTTCTGGGCAGGGTGGAAAAGCACAGTGGCACTTAATTCAGCACGCAAGGCATGTTCCATCAGGAACCTGGTCCTGTTCATTTCTATCTTAGTATTTCTGTGGAATGTGCTTGTTGAAAGCAGAGCTGGAGGTAGGTGCCACACTGCTGTAACTGCTGCCTGGAGAACTCAGTGGTAGGTACTCGCTAAGCCCTGCAGTGTCTGGTTCTCTTGGTCCTTAAAAGCACTCATTTAATTTTATTCTTCTTCTGATACCTGTCCGGGGTAGGATTCAACCAGATACTCTTCTTTTTGTGTATGTGTATGCATGTGTGTGCATATGTGTTTGTGTAAAAATCCATGCAGATGCAGGAAAAAGAATACTGGAGAGATCCCTCTGACAAATCCAACCTGTACGACAGCTTCATAGATGGTTGGAAAATTTCTGTGACAGAGTGGCAGATTGATTTGAGTAACTGATTTTAGTTCCTTAACTCCAACGTGCATTTTTCTTTCATTCTTCACACAAAAAGAATGTCTTTTGGGTACACATTGACTGATTTACACTCTGTCTTTGCACTCTCTAGAAGGCTAGGGACTGTCAGCCACCGTGGTTGCTCTCTGAAGTCTGATAACAAGAGACAGATAGCTGGCAAGTGGTGGGAAGTGATTCTAGGAAGGAGAGCGAGTTGGACTGCTATAGAAGTGGGCTGTGCTTGGCATAGTTCCCCAAACCAAGACAGACTTTGCAGAATTTGTTCAACATAATTCAGTGCTAAACTGTGTGACAGTGGTTCTGGCTCTAGGATGTTTTTTATCTATGGCATCTTGTCTTCAGATTCCCATGATTGTCTGCCTGGGTGCAGCCTTCTTTCGTCATGCACCCAGCTGCCTTGACAACCGCTTTGCACTGCGGTCATCAAGCGGAGGGTTCCAAATTTCTGATTTGTTTAATGGGATCACGACCAACACAGTTGCAACTGATTACAGCATCAATTTCTCTTGCAGCTTTTTCTGGGTCTGCTGCCAAACAGGTTTGCATCTAGTGCATGTGTGTTGCAGATCTGTGATAGATGATAGTGACTGTTCTGAGCAGCCACGCAGTCTTCATAACTAACAAAGTCCCTCTCAGAACTGAAAATATTACTCTGCAGAACAGACCATTTCAAATCAGCGAATCGCCTTTTGCTCAAACATGCACGGGGCATTCTTTGGCTAAAGTAGGACAAGTGAAACGCGCAGCATGTGCATAGTTGTACATGTTTAAATTTTTCTTAACAATCTGTATTTATCAGCCGTTCCCACAGCAGCGAAGGTGAATGTGATCAGATCCTTCTGAAGCACACATGAAACTCCTGCTGAATTGGCCAGTCCCCCTCTCAATACAGCACATGCTAAATAGCAGGACTTTGTGTGAATTGTTATGGGCACACAGAGTTCACTTCTTTTCCTTGTGAAGTCACTGCACTAATTATTTTGTCAATTATTTACAGGACCTTTGAGATGAAAGGTGTTAATTAAAACAGACAAACAGAAAGATACACATTCAGGACCATGTCTAGTGGCTGTCTTGAAAGAGACTCGACATCCACCTGAAAATTTGTGATACTTGTTTTATGATGGGCTACCTTTATACAGAGTAACTTTTTTCCCCTCTAACACTTGTGTAGTCTTTTCATAGAGGCAAAAATATTTATTTTTATTTCATTTCCCTTTTATGTTTGTTCCTCCTAGAGCAGGATCAACCTCATGGTAAAAGACAGAAGAACAAAGTAACTTCACTCAGAATTAACTCAAACTAGACCCCATTCATTAAACCCAGCAAACCAAAAGCTGTTAAGAAATATCATCAACATCAAATCCAAAGCAAAATGACCAAAGGTAACTGTTTGATCCCACACGGAAACCCAAAACTTAGCAACTGGGGTTTTTTACTCTTTTAAACAGGGCAGGTTTGGGCATCTCTTAGCATTTTTTTTTAATATGTCTTCTGAGTCTCATAGTTACTCAACAGCAAGTGATTTTTTAAAAACTAAAATAATTGTCACTATCAGTATTTTTAAATAAATGTGTAGCACAAGTGGAGGTCAAATTTGAGAAGGGCTTCCTGAGCAATTGCACTCATCCAAAGTACAGAATGAGATGTGGGATTTTGTCTACCTTGTCTTCTGCTGGCAAGTGAATTCAGGACAACACAAAGCTGTCCAGCAAGTTCTCGGGACCTGTGTTTTGATGCAGGTGATGGAAAGCAGCTTGGTGAAGAGTGACCATGAAGTGACAGAATGTGGGTTTTGGGAAAGGAAGAAGGGAAAACAGCCAAATAACAGCAGCTGGCTTCAAGAAGGACAACTGTAACCAAATAGGAGATTTGTATGGAAAGAAGCCTAACAATAGCTGTTGCCAGTCCTTAAAGAAACTTGACCACCTGAGTTGAGTGAGGCTTTTGGTACTGCTTCCTACCACATGCACGTAGTAAGCTGGGAAACTGAGAGTAGGTCTAACTGTGATTAAGTGTAGCTGTAAAACCCCAGGGACCATGTGTGGTTCTGCAGGGGTCTGTGCTTGCATTAATTAGTTCTTTTATTAAGGTTGTGGATGATGGAAGAGAAGGCGTGTTTATTGCATGTCCGGGTGACCATTCATGGAGATGCTGTAAGCACTTCAGAGGACAGAATTAAGAGTTCAGTCTTAACTGGAGGAACTGAAGAAATGGTCTGGAAAATGGTAGCCATTACAGTGAGGACAAAATTCTGTGTCTGAGCGGAGTGATGAGTGCCACAATGAAAGTGGAGGGATGAATGCCCAGGCAGTTCAACTTAAGGGGGAGATCTGGATTAGTCCTGGTCAGACACTATGTAGAGCTGACATTGTACGCATTGAAGAAAGGGCAAACATCCAGCTGAGATATTGGGAATGTTGTCTGTAAGGCACACGTGGCAATTCTGCTCTACAGCTGGAGCCCTGAATTCCATTTTGGCCTCTGTAATCCAAGAACAATGTGGAGGACAGCGGTGGTCAGAGGTTTAGAAAACATGAGCTGTGCATAAAGGTTGAAGAATTCATGTTTGTTTAGTCTGGAGGAGAAAAGAGGGGAGACATGATAATGATATTCAAATATGCAAAATGACAGCTTTGAGAGAAAAAAAACAAACCTCACCTATGTTCATGTGAGCAGAATAGGGAATAACAGGCTTAAATGACAGCAGAGGAGATTTAAGTTAAGCACCAAGTAAAACTTTCTAGCAGTAGGATCGTTTTGCACTGGCACAACTGTCACAGGAGGCTGTGGAACCTCTGTCACAGGAGGGTTTTTAAAAAGGTTAGACAAGCACCTGTTGGGACTGACAAGTATGTTAGGTGTGTGGCTGGTGTGCCTTTGGGTGAGAGAGAGAGATGATGGCCTCCTGAGGTCCCTTCCAGCTCTTATTCTGTGATATAAACGCAGTAGCAAAGCTATAATGGCGATAAAATAACCTCTTGAAGGAGACTTGGTAGATGAGGCATTTGGTTTATAAATACTCAGCATGATGTGTTTTAGACTCTGCATCTTACTCGATTCTTTCATATCCTCCTTTGCTTCTCTTAATATCAGAATCTTTTGTAAAAGTGAACATCAGCCCTGAGTCAGACTGTTTCCTGATTATGAATTTTTTTCCAAATACAAGCTCAACATGAAACAGAAAGACAGGTTTTAAAATTACTTTTCTCACTCTCCAAAGAGAATTGGAACACATCATTCCTGACATCTCTTTTTAGAGTTAGCTTGGGATTCACCAGTCCTCACCTACCTTATCTTGGACAAGGTTGTCTTCTGTAATATTTGTCTGCCTATGAGTAAATTAAATGCAAAATTCATCATGCTACTTGCAGTTAGATATTAAAAAAAAAGACCACTGCTTCAAAATAATCTAAGCAAAGCTGAAGAGGGGTTCTTTTTTCTTCTACAGCATGATTTCAGTCTGGGTACACATTTGCCCTGCTGGTTGCTGGATGTTTTAGTTGAGTTTGGGGCAGTTGTCGTGCTGACTAGTGCCCTGCAAGTGCAACCTAAGCAGAAGGCAGATGGGAGAGTAATGCAGAAAGAAGAGAGGGTGGTTTGCAGGCAGATGCATGTGGTTGTGATGAGAGAGAGCAAGGAGAGAGGTACATCTTTAGAAGAGTGAGTTTCCATTCAAGGAAATGGCAGATTCGCTGCTTATCGCTTGGTGAATCTCCAGTAAAAGCAGTAAGAACATTTTCTTCTAGAGCAGCAGCCACTTGCTGTGAAGGGTGGTGCCCTTCCCTGTCAGCCTACTGAAACATGGAAGGTGGATCTGGCCGAATGTTCTCAGTTACTTTCATCTAGTTTTGACTCTTTTGTGTTAAGTCAGTCAGCTCAGGAAGAGGGATTCAGTCAGGCTTTAGTTTGCATTCTCCCACTGAGGTTGCTGGTCACTAGCTTACAGTTTCTCTAGTACAGCAGCATTTGCTTCGCTAAAAAGGATGCAGAGAAGGCCAAAAAGAAAAAAGTAGTCTAAAGGCCGGTTTGTCTTTAATTTCTATCAGAATTCTGGATGGGGAGTACTACTGTTGGCCTCTGCAAAGTGCCCTAGATGTGTCATTACCTTCCCTCTATGAAAGAAAACCCCCTGTTTCAGGTGGACTTGCAAGTAGAAATTGGCATAGTGACAAAAACAAAAGAAAAAAAGGAAAACTTATACACACATCATAATGGTCCTTAGGAAGTGTGTCTTAAGCAGAAGTGTAGGAAAGAAATTAAAAGGGTAGAAACATACCAGCATTGTGGAAAATAATTGTGCTTAAAAATAACAATATGAACAAATTACAGTTTCATAAACTCATAGGAACTCAGTGTTGTAAAACCCTCACTGAATGTTACAAGCAGTGTAAATGGCTGAGCTAAATGTGAGAGCCACCTGCTTGGCAGTGAACTAGAGGCAGCTTATATAAATTAATTATGGCTCACCTTACGGTTATCCTGAAGGCATTTACAGGAGGATATTCCAGCCTTATATTGAAATAAAATATACTGTGCGTATATAAAGATAACAGAGAGCATAGTATCAGGTTTTTCTCTGACAATAGATGCAGAATTTAACTTTTATTTACAATAGCTATTTTTTTCTAAACAAGCAAAAAAAGTGAAGTTAGGATGATGGAGCTCTTTCCTACTAAAAGGACTGATTGATTATTCACTTGGCTGACAAAGATCAGGTAAGCTTTTAAAAACACTTTGGGGGGAGCGGATTTGTCGGTGCTTCCTTCCTATCCCTTTCTTGCAATGTCTCAACTCCCTCGGTGAAAAAATTAACCTGTTTCCATCTGGGCCATATTGCATTACTTCATCTATAGCAGGGGTCCTCAAACTACGGCCCGTGGGCTGGATACGGCCCCCCAGGGTTCTCAATCTGGCCCCCCGGTATTTACAGAACCCCCCGCGTCCCCCGCTGGGGGTTGGGGGGGGAAATCAAGCAGCCGCAGATGACTGCCTGCCACTTAATCCACGCACCGGCCCCCTGGTTAAAAAGTTTGAGGACCCCTGCTCTATAGTCATGAAACCCAACTGACCTTCTTCACTGTGGTTGTCATGTGAATGATTGAGGAACTCCTGGCGCCTGTGCAGTGAGCTACAGGGCTTTTCCAGGACTCCTTTCTGGCCAGTAAATTCACAGCTCAGGGCCTTACTTTGCCATTTGTCAGGAATTTTATATTGTTCTGTTATTTCTTATTGTGTAAGGAATGAAGTTACCACCAAGACAGTCCTGTCCATGCTTTATGCTAAAGCAGTACAGTGAGTAATACAGGTTGGGGGGAATAGAGGGTGTTGTCCAGTGTTATCCTCAACCTGATGTCACAGCGTAAGTGTTGTAAAAATAATTTTCAAGAAATGACTGCAATGTTATTGCAGCTTTAGGGTTCCTTAAAAATCTACAACTCCAGCCATCTTGCACAGATTTTACATAGGCTGATTTAAGTTTTGAACTGGGGATTTTCTCTCTTGGTTGTTTCTTACATTTTGAGCTTAATACAGACAATAAAAGCAAGTTTCAAGGCTTTATAATGCAGATGAAGGTTATCATAAGCCTTGCTGTTTACTCAGAAGTCTTGTTTTTTGAGTGAAGTTAAAATAGGTGTTAAGTTTTGACACAACAGTGCAAGGCTGGAATTTGCCTTGTGTTTTGAAGTCAATGTGTCCCTTCCTTGTCTTTGCCCTGACTTAGGTTTTGCTTTTCTCACCTGGCTTCTGACTGTCCTTTTTTGAGCAATGGGCTCAGTCTTAGCAGTGAAGTGAGCTTCGCTGTATTGCCCATGTTCCTCTATGGAGGCATCTTTAAAGTTAATCTTTTATTTGTTTTTATTCTTTTCACAAACCTGAACATCTTTATAATTTCTCAGTGACCTTTTTGAGTGTTGCTGCCTATCATTGCATTCTTGGAGTACTTCCGTGCAAAATACTAATGTTTCTTTTTTGTGGGTTACACAAGCTCTTTATTGAAATATTTCCAGCCTTCACAGTTGATGTTTTTAGGCAGAGCAACTTAAGCACCATGCTACTGATATCTAAAATCACTTGGGTTATATTTGCTTCCATATCAAGGATTTTAAATGATCATAACATTACTGCTTTTTACCATACTCTGTAGTAATGTTAGATATTGGCAAAAGTATTTGAGAAAAAAAGTAAGAGCATTAGTTGGTAAAGCTTTTATTTAGCAAGGAGACTTTCTCTGCTTCCTCTGTGCTGTTGTTCTGTCATTCGGACCGTCTTGATAAAGTGCAGTTTTTCAGGACTTAAGAAACAAAAAGTACATGCCCCCTTCCCAAGTGGAACTTGGGTTCTGTCTTTTGAGCATTAATTAATGTTTTTTAAAAAAATTATTACAGCATTATTAAATCCCTTCTAATAACTTCTCATACCTGACACGTTGTGACTGAGAGCATGGCTACGCAGACCTTTACTTTGTTCAAACATGCTAGCTGGGGCACAGGGCTCTGCTTACAGTCCTTTCACAGGACTTGGGTTTGTCTGAACAGATGTCCCTGAACTGATATTAGAGGGATAGCACTGACTGCTTTTAATAGCTGCAAAAAGGCATTAAAAAAACACCACAAAGGGGTCAGGCAAGAAAACCCCAAAGGTCAGCTTGCAATTTCAGCTGAGCTTGAGTTTATCTTACTTCTTTTTATTTTTGTGAGGAATATAGAAATTTTTTATGGCAAAAAAGCAGTTGCTTATCACTGCCTAACAGTGAGTGAGTCTGCTCTCAGTAAAAGATACACCCTAAAATAAGACCAGACAGGTTGCTGTGATGCTGGCGGTGACAAATGAAGACTGCAGGACCACTCAGGATCACAGATACCTTAGATAAGTCACAAGACCTTTCTTATTTGGGAACTACAGTATCTAGAAGGATTCCACCGTTTATTTTAACTGACTTACTAGAAATAAGAATTCTGGTGCTACAGATAAAACCTTTGTGAAAGTTAGGAAGGGAGTAAGATATATAGTATTTGGAGCACCGCAGTTTCATAGAGTCAATGTATTTTTGAGCTTGTGAGCTTTTTGCAGGCTATTGGGAAACAAGTTTGCAGCAAAGCCTTAATCACATATTTCACAAATACGTTCTCATATTGTGAAAAACGAGTTCTCAATTTTTAAATACAATGTGCTTGCCAGAGCTGATAGATGAACATGTAAGTGGAAGGCTCCAAAGCATTAAAATGCATCTTAGATGACAGGGACACTCCGGAAAGGAGGAAGACATTATAATAACACAGATGAATGCAGACAGAAGCAGAGGAAAAAAAAAAACTTACTGACCAATTGACTTTCTAAAGCAGTGTTTGCAGGATTGCCTGACCTGAATGCCTTGTTTCTGAATAGATCATTTCTTGAACTTTTTGGCTTTTAGACATAACAAAATAGAGATAACCTTACAAATGGAATAACATTTTATGACATTCATATAGAACTACATACAGTATATTTACCTCCTGGGTAAATAGACTTGATCGCAAAAGGACAGGCTAGCAGCAGCCCACTTCAGGCTGTAATCTGATGACTGTTTAATGTCCCAAGTCTTTCTGAGCAAAGGGAGGTGCCTTGCTGTGAGATGTCTGCACTACTGGTGGTGTTCATCCTCTTGCCATAAGCTCACAGAAACCTGGTTGCCTCATTCATTTTCTAGTTTGGTGGAATTTTTTTAGATGCATTCTCCCATGGGAGCTTCCTTCTGCATCTTGTATTCTTTACATCAAGTTTCATCCCCTGGAATACGAGGGAGGTACTGCAAACATTCTTTCCACCTTTTTCTATATCGGCTATCATCTACCTTTACCCAGTTCACCTCCTGTTCTGGGTTTGGCCACCCCTCCTTCTTAGCTCTCAGCCTGACACTGGGTGGCTGTTCTGTCACCAGATCCTCTAGACATCTAACTTCATCGCATCTGGCTTGCAAGCAGGATCAATTGAAAATAGTCTAACCACCACTCTCTGTTTTGTCCCTTCACAGGATTTCTGTTCATTTAATTTTCAAAATTACTTACCTGATTTCTTCTTGACCATCTGTGTGGTGTCAAACTGTCGAAATAACCCAGTGTATAAATATGACACATGCTTCCAGAAGAATGGAGATAATAAATTTTGACCTTCCTTGTTAAGGCTCATCAGCACCTCTCACTTCCACCTCTGTAAGGAATACTTATTGCAAAGGACAATCTATTTAATTTATATTTGTAGGATTTGCTGTGACCATAAGGATTTGCCCTTGTGGATTTTGTTGCTTCCAAGGTCTATGGAGGTGTGAAGATGAAACAGAGAAGCAGCTGTTTAAGTGAGTTATAGGATGTGAGAGCAGTCAGTAAACCAGCAAAGGTTATAAATATGAAATATCTTCTTTGAATGACACTTTGGCATGCTTTTTGTTTGTTTTCTTAGCTTTGCCTTTTTCAGTTAAAAAGGTAAGCATGGCATTGAACAACAGATTAAAACATAATGTAGTATAAAACACTGTGAAGCAGTAATGGAAAAATGTGTAAGCTAGGTAAAAAAAAAAAGTAATCAGAGTACCACATGCAGAGTCCACAACCAGTCCCAGAGGAACTTTTTGTGCATGACAGCTACTAGCACCACAAACGTGGTGACTCTGGGCAGTTACTTATGTTTATGTATTCAGGTCACACTCTATTGTCTTCTTCAGTTACAGCTTCAACCAGATACACAGCATCCTCTCTAAGCATTTCTTGACAAAAGTTAGGCTAAAGGCTTTTTAGAAGGGGTGGTTAATGCACTTTCCATATTGATATTACCAGTTTGAGAATGAGAGAAAAAAAATTAATTGCTAAATGTGAAAACTGAGAATACATATGTGTTCGGAATTATGCCCGACAGCTTAGGAAAGGGGTAAATAGTAACTGTCTCAAGCTGCTGGGCTTTGTTTGCCAGAAATTAGTCTATTTGGAGGGGCAAGAGGAGGGACAAAATATTTCTGCAGTTGATGTCCACTTTATTCTCACCTCAGGGGAAATACAGATGGTGACAGTCCCAGCAGTTTCTAACCCCAGCCTGGATGATCAGCTTTACACAGCTACTTGTTATGATGTTGACTTGGGGTTAGTAGGAAAATGACACCAGGTGACACAGAAGGGCGGGCAAGAATAAAGATGTATTTCACTAAATTTCATGGAGAATTAAGTTTTACATTTGCATAGAATTTTTAGCTCTTAAGACTTCTATTGAAAATTAAATGATTTCAAAATAAGTTTATAACTAGCCTATGATAGACTGAGTCTTAATCTATTAGTTTTTAATGATGTACTGGAGAACTTAGAGGCTTTCCATTTTACTAAGCTTATTTGGTTTTAAACTCCAGACACCACACAGAAATGCAGTCTATTACTTAATAATTTCAGTATTATTTTGTCATGTATGGTTTGCTAACATAGAAGTTTTGGAATTTGCTGTGGAGTATTTGTTTAAAGCAGAAGTCTTATATCAAGTCCTTTTTTTTTTTTTCTTTTTTCTTTTTTCTTCTTCTTAATTTTAGTATAGGGAAGTCATAGTGAAAGATGGATTTCTATAGGACATCTCTCACAATGGTGATTAATTATTTAATGTTAGTTGGTCTCAGTCCATCTTCTTCCTGGCAGTTCTGTAAATTGTTCTTAAAGGATAACGGTGCTGTCTTGGTAGCATGCTTTGGGATACGCAGAGAGCACGAGCACAGACCAGTATTACAGTCTCGGAGTCGCTGGACTCGTACTCACTTCGCAGAAACCGCCATTCCCCGGCATTAATTAGAGACAGAGTCCAAGGATTGAATGTGGATGTAGACTCACCTGATCCTTCAGGTCACGGGTGAGATCAGTTGCTGGGTATGTTCTGGGAAGATTTCTGGACCATGGACGCTGACGAAGTTGCCCAGAGGGTAAGGTGGGTGGAAGTAGGTGGTTTCCCTAGGAGCTGAGAAGTCTTTCACAAGGTGCTGAGGCTTGTTGCACCAGAGACCAGCTCTGGTTTGCCACTGAACAAGCTAAGAAGCTTGCTGAATAGAAAAAGCTCTTCGCTACACAGAAAAGACTCAGCTGAAAGAGAAGAAAGAAGCACTGTAGTTAGGACTGCAGGAATAAATCTTTAAAGTAAATAGAAGTACTTTTGAAACACCTACAGTACCCTCTTCTGCATCAATGAAAACTATGCAGCTGCTTTGCAAGGGGCTAGCTTTCACCAGCTCGATATAATCAGAAAGCTGATATTTTTCCAGCTTCCCATGAGCTTCCCAGAACTGATAGCTATAAATTCACCATAGGGAAGGGGATATTATATTTCTTCTCAAGAGATAAAAGAAGGCTGATGACTAATGCTGAAGTGAATTGTTAAGAGACTTATTTACTTAATTGGGCCTGCTTGTTTGGTATGTGTCACAATTAATTAATTTTTGTTGTGACCGTATTGAAGCAACCTACACCCTTGTGACCTTCTCTTACAATTATTACCATATTCCTCTTTTAAAGCACTGTTTTGATGATGTACTCCAAAAGCTCTGCTAAAACATCTGTAGCATTAGTACAGAGTCAGATTTTTCCTTTGTTTTGAACTCAAAGATAGTAACACTGAAAGAATCATTCTTTATTGAAGTTCTTGGAGGCTGTGGGTCACTTACAACCCCAGGGTATGGGAGGGTCTTCCTTTTTAATTTCACAGAATTACTATTTTGAGTAGGCGGAACTTGTTCTCTAACTAGAAATTCTTTTAAGAAAAACGTGTTGTTGGGTGGTAGCTCTCAAGAGGCGCCTTGTAATTCCTCTGGTGTGCTGAATATTGTACGTATTACAGGGTCACAGGAGAAAGTAAGCAGCTGAAAAGGGGCTGGCAGGTATGACCATCCCTAAACTTGCTGAGATTGCTACATGGAATCTCTGCCCCAAATAAGGCATTTTTTTTATTATTGCTTGAATTAGCTACAGTATTTGACAGCTTTTTGCCTAAACCCAAATGGAGCCGTCTGGACACCTATCTGTGAAGGAGAGACCCTTTCAGACATGGCGGTCAGATTTGCAGTGGTAAGTGACGCTGTCAGTGGGGGGCTGCCTGTACAACGGGGGTTTTTATTCCTCAGTGCTCGATTGGATGAAGACTTTGCTGAATGCTAGCCTCCATGATAGTAATGTACACTCAGTAACCATTTTTGTACTCCTGTCCTCGGCTCCTTTCCCCGTTTACCTGAAAATCCCAGCCAAATGGTCTTCCTCCATCGCGGTACGCACACATGCACTGGTGGCACTCGTTCTGGGCAGCAGTCCCAGAGGCAGTGTTAGTTTGGAGGAAGGTGCTCTGCGTGCTGCATCTTTCATTCCAGTATAAACAGAAGATCTTTTACCAGAAGTAAGTCTTAAACCAAGCCCCCTCAACACCAGCTGTTGTATTTGGAAAGCTGCAGAGTACGCTTCCAGTTTTGTGCACCTCGTACAACAGCGGTGCCTCCTCCTCAGGGAACAGGACCCTTGTGGAGAGTATTTCTTTACACAGGGCTTGCTGATACTGTTTCTCTTGAGCTGAGTATTACTACTGCTATCCCCAGTCTCCATCAGCTGTCTGCTCCCTTCTGTCCAGATCAAAACTGGCTATGCTTTTAACTTCTTGAAGCACTGTGTACCTTTTTTCCTCTTCCTTATTCCCAGTCCTTTTCTCTCTACTTCCGTACAGAGTGCCTTCATGTCTGTGTTTTATGCTGCGTGGAGTTTCTCTTTTGTATGGCAGACTCTCTCAGTTCCCAAAACAATTAAACCCACTTTTTTAAAGGTAACAGCTTGCTCTGGGTCTCAGGTTTTTCAATGGATAGCCCTGTAAGCTGCTGGGGATTGTAATGCCTGAGGACAGCAGGTGTTGGGTAGAGCTTATCCCAGATGCCAGCCACTCACTGGTGTGCTGTGTCCTCTTGGTTTAATGTTTGTCTGAGCAATCTTCTGTTCTCCTTCAATGTATTAGTGCTCACGTAACAAAAATTCCTGTGTCAGTAGAAAAGAAAAGGTTTGGAAATCTTCCTTCAGCCATGATTAATAATAATAATCCAGTATAAAACAGACCACCATCTCAGACCAGGCCTTCTTCATGCACCACGCAAAGCTGGGTGATTGAAAAAGCCAAAGGAATGGTCTCTCCACAAAAACAGAATTAGAAGTTAATGCTTTGCCTTGCTCACTCTTGACTTTCTTTACAGAATTTGGTTTAACTCCTTGACTATGTCTATGTCTAGAACACTTTGGTAAGTGTTCTGCTTTAGAGTACGTATGACAGATGCTGTATGAAAGATTTAATTCCCTTTCCTATCATTGGAGTTTCCTTTCCACGTGAACTCGTGTGCCAGATCACACAGCATGCAGCCGAGAGGTTGCATTTTATGTGACACCTACAGGACTCTACTTAATAAAATCTGCAAGTCTTCAGAGTTCTTAAACTGTTACTTTCTTGTTTATGTTTTTTGGCATAGAAACAGAAAAGCTGGGTCTGGAGGTGGGAAATGGATTGCCCTCTTGGAAATTTAATGACCAGCTCTTTCCCTGTGACGTGTGTGGAAAAGTGTTTGGTCGACAGCAGACTCTGTCCCGGCATCTCTCACTGCACACAGGTAAGCCGATCGCTTGTTACAGCACTGAGGAAACCTGTGTGTTCGTCATGGTCTGTGTAAGTGGAGGGGGAGGAAGGTAAGCAGAAGAGTGTGTGAGCCATCCTCAGCTCCGTGCACTCAGAGCTGAGCCAAGCACAGGAACAGGAAAGAATGTCAGACTGGTGTTCAGGGAGTTAACTAACTTCTGATTCCTTTACAGCCTACTTGTAATTTATTTTTACAAAATGTGTCATTTCAAGTTTGTCCAGTTTCTGGTAGACCAGCCTGTAGATACCAACTGGTTAACTAAGCCTGTGAATGGAGTTCTGAAGAGAAGGCACAGCATTTCTTACATTCCCCTGATAAGCTTTTTAAACATCACTAACAACTAACTAAAAGATTTGGCCTTGGTGTTTCAGATCTGGTAAAACTGAAAGGATTGAGTACCTGTCATTCAGCTTTCCTCTCATCATCCAGTTCTGAGAGGAACAGGGGCTGTTATACCCCATACCAACTTAAAGTGAACCACCTTCAAATCAACCAAGACTAACAGAGTTTTTATATAGAAGATGCACCTTGTCAGCCTGCTGAGGTGTGCTGCACAAAATAACGCTTGAAAGTAAGAATTTCTGATGCAGTGCTGAAAAATATTGTTGGTATAATGCCAGTGTATGTTGTACCATCTAGTAAAGCCATGCTGAAAAGGCTCAAATGCTCTGATCTGTGGTGGTGTGGGGTTTTCCTACTCCTAAGCTGCTCTACTGAACGCCTTTCCCTTAACACTTGTACCATTATATTTCAGATTTAGAGCAGCTCCTCAGAGGGAAAGGTTGTAAAAGCTGATGTTTGGTTATTTTAATCAACTCTTTCCAAAATAAAGCCAGGCATGTACAAAAATGTGCTGTCAGGATTCAGAAATGTTTAATTTAAAACAAAATCATTTTTACTTTAAATTGTTTTAAGTTGTGAAGCATCAGAAATGGGTGATGAATTTCTTTAATTTCTTCAACTGTTCTCTGAGTGAGGTTTTTTTCCGTAGTGTTCCACACTGACCTAATGATACAGCATTCCCTTTGCTTCCCGTCGTCAGATTTTAATACAAAATCATCAACCATCAACTCTCTGCAGTGTGATCGCATGGGCAACCTCAAGAATAACTGGGCCCAAAAATCAAGTAAAGGAAGTAGTTGTAGATTATTGACCTGTTTCTCTCCTGGCTCTGCTGCAGCTCTCAGAGCAGCAGTTGCCCTGGTTTTCCAGTTTATAAAGTTTTATATTATCTGACTACAAATGGTAGAGCAAGTTAAAACTACCCCTAAACTACCTCCAACTTAGTTTCTTTCTCAGTAATTGCTGTGAGCTCCTATAAGTTTCCAAAATGTCGAGCTTTCAAGGTACCTCACTCTGAAAGCTGCTCAGAGAAACCCAAAGGAATGCATACTTGGTTATTGGCAACTGTAAAAATAGCTTGCTTCAAAATGAAGTATACATTTAAGATTTCCTGTTTCTTTTTCAGAAGAAAGAAAATACAAATGCCACTTGTGCCCCTATGCTGCTAAGTGCCGTGCTAATCTGAACCAGCACCTGACCGTCCATTCTGTGAAGCTGGTGAGTACAGACACTGAGGACATTGTCAGTGCTGTCACTTCTGAAGGCAGCGATGGAAAGAAGCACCCTTATTACTACAGGTGAGGACCCAGACAAGGGCTGTGCACCAGGCACTGGAATCTGAATGTCTTATCTGCCTGCTAAGGACGTGTTACAGAACCACCCTTCTGGTGTTGCAGGGTGGAACTGCCATGAAAGCATTTGTCTTGCCCTATCTGCCTTAAGCTAAGCAGCAAAACCCAGCTAGCTGCCTTGGCTAGCCGTTGGGAAAGGCTCTGGTGTTTGGTGCGGGGTTGTTTTTTTTTAAAATGGCTTTGTGAGGCAGCTGGGCTCTTAGAAGCCTCTCTACCTTTTTATGCAGTGTTCATTTCAGTTTCGTGTTTGAAACCATCCCATCACGTAGAGAGATTCACAGCAAATCTAAAGCACTGTGCTTCCAGTTGCCTCTGACAGCTCCATTGTTTTCAGCCAAATCTATGAAATCAAATAGCAAAGTGTAATAAGAATTGTTATATCGATATAAGTTTCCTCCACTTGCTAGGGGTATATACATTCAGTGACCAACATGATCAAAGAAAGAAAACCTTTAGGAGAATTTACCTGAAAAATTAAAAGGAATTCCCCAGATAAAATGGTTATTTGGACATTCTCCTTGTGTGCACTGCCGTGCGCTCTGCAAACCGTGATATGCACTCTAGTGGCCAAGCAGATTAGCAAATCACTCTTAGTTTTAGTCAAAGTGTCAAGAGCAGATTTAATTACAAAATCATAGAAGTAAGAAATAAATGAGACCTGCTGGATTAGATTATCTAGTCCATCCTCCTGGGAACGCAAAATAGTGCCCTGGAGTATATGCCTTTTAAAATGTTTTTGGCTTGTTTTAAATGTTAATGGCCTAATCAAAGCAAGAGGAGGGACTCTGAAAAGAAAGTTAAATTAAAGGGTCCTTTCCATTGCCTCTCAATATCACTCTGTTTATGCACTGGCTGTGAAATCTGTATCGCTGCTAATTATTTGCATAGCTGATGACTGCTGTTTTGCAGTCAAGCATAAGAAATGTTTGAACCCATTTTTACTTGCTTACACTGAAACTGCCAGGCAGTTTTGCACAAGATCCCAGTTTGGCATGGGAACTATTCCAGGGCTTGAAAATAACTCCTGGAGTGTGCAGCAAGCTCTCCGTTTGTCAGTGTATCAGCCGTACTAAACATCTTGGCAAAGCTGCAATGCCTTTTATTGCCCAAAGGAATCAGCTAGGTGATGCGCAGCATCTGGAATCTGTAGTTTTTAATTAACTTTATGATTATTTAGCATCATTATAGCATGTACGGGATTGTTGCATTGTGCCTGCCCTTAATCACATTGGCATGGCCACCAGTTCAAAGGCAGTTCAGCAGACAAAAGTGAACACGCAACAGTGAGGAAGAGAAGAAATCTGGGTAGTGAGTTTTTCTTGCAAATTCA
This sequence comes from Microhierax caerulescens, assembly GCA_035590215.1. Lineage (NCBI taxonomy): Eukaryota > Metazoa > Chordata > Aves > Falconiformes > Falconidae > Microhierax > Microhierax caerulescens. The sequence goes on along the minus strand of JAVJGJ010000001.1, from coordinate 13,944,213 downwards.
GGGAAAGGTAATGCGCTTCTGTCTGTGGTTTGTTTATTAACGTTTCTTACTCTTGAATTCCCTTCTGCCTGCAGCTGTCACGTGTGTGGGTTTGAGACGGAGATGAATGTTCAGTTTGTCAGTCATATGTCCCTCCATGTGGATAAAGAGCAGTGGATGTTCTCCATTTGCTGCACAGCATGTGATTTCGTCACTATGGAAGAGGCAGATATGAAGGCTCATGTCAACAGCAAGCACACAGGTGATGATCGCTCTCTCCCAGCTGCAACGATCTCTCTCTTCCTTGCTTTTTAGGTGCAACCTTCACACTTCCCATTAGCACTCTACTTTCACTGAAATGCTTGCTAATTAAGGCCTGATCTCTCAAAGTTAAAGTGAATTGGACTCCAGCCAGGCAAATAATCTGGTAGTGCCGATCAATTTTCAAGCTTAGCAAAATAAATGAAGGACCGCTTAGTCCTCCTCCCTCCTCTTCCCCTTATCCCCCAAATACCCTCCCCTGTTGAAGTCAGCATACTTTGTTTTTTCTGACTGGTTTACTGTTTCATCAAAAGCCTGGCTTGACTTCAGCACTGATCAGGTGACTTTGAGTGCTAATTGTGCATACCTGGCTATAAGTTTGAAATACACAGTACGTTGAGCTTTGCTCTTCAGTATGCTTGCCTCCACAGGCTATCAGTTTGGAATTTCACGCTGATGTTTAGTTGACACTGTGATTCAGCAATACCATAAAAGTAATTTTATATTAAATAACTGAACAAGTCATGTGTTCTCTCCCCGGTCCTGTTCACTTAATAGCCAAAGATAAGAGCAATAGCAGTTTTCAAACAAGCGCCATATGCTTAGTGCGACTAATGAAGTCTGGCATAATTTAAAGAGAAGAAAATGAGAATCCTAATTAATTTCTCTTATAACACCAGAAGCATTTTGCTGCCACAAACTACTAACAATTGTGTTGACAGTACCGAACCTGAACTGCATCCAGCACAATTTTTCCATTGTTAAATTGCTTTTCCTGTCCTACCAGGAATAAAATTGGGAAAACAGGGAGGGGTGAAGAAGGAAAAAGGAGAGAAGAATACAGTTGTTTGTGCTCACAGATAGATAAGTTAAATGTAACTACAGAAATACAAACTATTAGAAAGTTCTCAAGGGATTTTATGCCAGCATAACTCTCAGCACTGCTCTCCATTATCTGAGGTGTTTGCATCTAATTGCATTTCATATAAAGGAAGTCAAGCTAAATGAGCCACGTGAAAAGCTTGCACCGGAGCTGAAAATTGGGTTGTACTCTACTATATCTTCCTATTGTGGCTGCTGCTTGTCTTTTGAAGAAAGAGAAAAATACCCCTTGTTCTTCCTTCACCCTGTTAAACTAAGCCATTCAGCTGGTGATTCAGCCAAATGCTTACACATATGGCAAATATAGGGAGTAAAAAAATAGAATGGATCTTCTGGGTCACTTGACTCCATTCCCTTATCCTGTGATGTTACCAAGTCATAAAAGGCCTGTTTGTAAGGATGTTGGTGTATGTCTTCAAACAAGTGTAATTGTTTTAAGCCAACTACTTCTATAGTCAGGCAGTGGCAGCTGCAGCTTTTCCTGTATTAAAGATTAGGGACCTTTTTAAAATCTCCAGCCCGTCTTACTGACAGTCAGAACACACATACATTGTTCTTGTGCCAGAACTGTCCTTTATCTGAAATAGCAACCCATCTCTTGCTCCCTCCACCTTTCTTCCCTCCTTCCACTGTATTTATTCCTTTAGTGTATTTATGAGAACAACCCTCTCCCCTCTGCATGTACATTGAGCCTTTTCCTATACAAAACACAGTTTTCCCACTGTACCAATCCCTTACTGCATATGTTCTGGCTAGAACCACTGCTCTTGACATATGCAATCACAGCTGTACATGGTGAAATGAAATAAGTAGTGGTGGCAGTGTAAACCAGCAGCAGCTACTGGGAATAGCTCACACAATAACATTCTGTGCTCATATTCACCTTCCTTGAAGGCTCCCACACACTGTGATTGCTCATATTCATCCCATGTTCTGCTCAAATTCCTCTTTTGTTTTCCTTGACTGTTTCCAACTTAAGCACTCCTCATTCGTAGCAAAAATTCTTGTTACTGGCCTTTCGGGTCATACCCTTTGAGTCTGTACAATTAAATTTCATTCCATTTCTATTACTCTGGTCCCCAAGGTCACTGAATCTTTCTGTATGATATCCTAGTCATCCTCCCTATTGACAGCTTTGGTCATCAGATTAGCGCATTCCTACATTTTTACCTTAGGCTTAAAGGTGCTGCTCCTCAGTTTAAAGCTAGGCACACAGTCCTGGTATCTGCAGAGGCCTTGATCGGGGCCTTTATCCCACAGAGAATATGAAGTTTAATAAAGTTTCTCATAATAATTTGCCCATCCTTGCCTCATTGGCTCACGGCAGTTCTTATATGAGTACTCTCACTCTTGTTCATTTCTAGTGTGTGATAGCGTTTGGGATTTGAATTTCACACGTTTATTGCACACATAAGGAAACTCTAATGGGCTTCAGCTTTAGATCCAGTTAAACGTCTTTTTAAATCAATTACCTTCAATAAGATCCTAATAAAAATGGTAAGTCTTGAGACTACACGGTTTTCTCTTACAGTCATTCCTGAGGGTGCTCCTCAGTACAATGAGTGAGATTATTGCCCTTCCTCCCAGATTTACCTGTTGGACCCACATAAACAGAAAGGTGGGGGAACTTTAGCCTGGATCAGTAGGCACTTTCCTTTCTAAGTGACAAGTTCTTAATTGTTTTTGAACCCTGAGCTAATCAAGGTGTTTTCTTGGGATTTTTTCAGCCTGGGAGTGAGGTAGAGCCGCACGCTTACTTCCTGCTGCCGTTACAGACACACACAATTCTAGGATAAACTGAGAGATGTACTGTTGTAAATACTAGGAAAAAAGAAGGAGGTGCAACTATGATTTCTTAACAGATCAATTAATTTCAGACTTGTTTATAAGTGTGTTTGAATTAAATTTAAATACAGATATTTTTTCCTGAAACCTAAACCAGGATCATTGAGACTCCATCTAATCTGCTGTACTAGTTATTGCTGTTTATTCCTGTTTTTCAGCTGAGGAGAGGAAGACACCCAGTGAATCTAACAGTCCATCTTCATCTTCGCTGTCAGCACTAAGCGACTCTGCCAACAGCAAAGAAGATGCAGATATAACCCCCAAAAACAAGGGTTCAAACAACCTGCTAGTCATTTCTGTAGTGCCTGGTACTCAGACCTCAGTGAACACTGAAGAGAAGTCAGAGAAAGGTATGACACTTAAATAAATACAGACTGTGACCTTCTATGCAGTCAGTCTGGCCACGATGTAAGGAATATGTTTTCCTGTTTTATTTTTCAGGCTTTGAATGTGTTTTCTGCAACTTTGTCTGCAAAACAAAAAATATGTTTGAGCGCCATCTGCAAATCCACCTGATCACACGGATGTTCGAGTGTGATGTGTGCCACAAGTTCATGAAGACACCTGAACAATTACTGGAGCACAAGAAATGCCACACAGTCCCCACCGGTGGGCTCAAGTAAGGAAAGCAAGTACACAAACTTTTACTGTGTTAAGTACCTCTAATACTGTAGGGGCAGGGCAAAAGGAAGTGGATTAGAAAGGGTTAGTTAAATGTCTGATAATCCAGATTCAGGGCTTCCTTTTATTTAGATGACTCAAGCCCAGTCCTTTAGTGTAGGCTTGCATCATGATAGCAGATCAGTAACCTGGCAGCAATTGTAGTATCCACTGGTTTTAGAGCTGTAACAACTATGATCCTTTCCCAAGTCAAATAGGAGACACTATGTGATAGGTCCTGCGGGGAATAAGGCAGCACTACACAGAGGTGCTGGCAAACTTAAGAGGGGTTTTTCTCAAGGCATCAGAGCAAAGGAGAGACACAGCACAGGCTCTGGTCTGCACCTGGCTCAAAGAAACTAAAGCCTGTACAGTCCCTGCAACAGGTATGAAATTATAACCTTAAAAGTTATAACCTTTGTAGATGCTAATGCAAAGTCAATCCTCTTCAAGAGTTTGTAACTTCAGTGCTTTCTGCTTTGGCTTGCACACCCCAGAATGATCACTTGTATAAACTGGCATGTAATGAGGAATACACTCTTTTAAGGAAAAAGCCCTTTGGCTAAGGTGGTGTCCTTTAAGGGCTGTTGGTGCAGAGCAGTGTTTCTAGAGAATGAACAAGCCCTTCTGTCAAAGTTGGACCCCTGAGGGAAGGAGTGACTGCTGGGGACATATGCTTGCTCTCTGTGGGCGGGCAATGTGACATTATGCAAGATACACGTACATCCCTGGTCTCTGTTCCAGCTGCTGCAGGAAAAGAGGCTGGAACCACTTCGAGCCTTGCTAGGGTTCAGCACAGGACTCCCTGCTTCTGTTGCTCTTGCTAAGCAAACTAATGTTTTCAGTGACAAGCACACCATGTTTAACGTTACCATGAGCAGCTTTATCAGATAGTTTGCACTGCAGTTTTTTAAAACTGGTCCTGTTTGCCAGGCAGTGTCTGGTCTCCAGCTCAGTAGTTCCATGAACTGGCACCTGTGGTCACTTGAGATGCGATGACTGAATCTGGGAAGAAGACCAGACTGAGAAACAAATAGTGTGCCAGAACGACGGGATGTCTGTCTTGGATGTACAGACCAGTTGTCTAACACATTTGGGTTTAAACTGCACAGAATCTGTTCTATTTACCCAGGAAAAACCATGACCTATGACTCAGGCCTTCCTGACAGAATAGCCTTCTCAGTCTGCATAAGTTATTCCTGTCCAACTCAAGTAATAAATAGGTACCTTGAAAGCTGCACCTAAGAAAAAGCTCTGATTTATTTTTTTTTTAAGGCATCCAGAAAAGCCTGAAGATATCTAAGTAAATTGTATTTTTCTGTTTCCTGTTTGCTGTGGGGGAAGAGAAAAAAACATGATTCCTCCAGCTCCAGGTCAAAACTTGAGATTCTGATCCAAAGAGCACCCAGCCCAGGAGAGGTATGTGTGCACAGACAGCTGAGTGTTGCGATAGAGCTAATCACGTTAGTGGCCTCAATGCCAGGCTCCCTCTCTGGATCAGAGTACTTGATGAGCATCAGTAAAAGTGTCTGGATGTTTTAGTAGCCGCTTCTCCTCCTGTATTACTCACTGTGCTCAAAAGTCTCGCCATCAGCAGGTATACTAACGCTACACCTGTATGTGCAACCAGTTGTAGCAAGGGAAAACACAGAGGGAGAGAAAGGCTCTCTGCTCAGAAATTATCTGAAAGCTGGAACACAAATCAGCAGACCTGCTAAACGGTGAACGCAGGTCAGTGGCACGTGGAGATGTCTGTAAGGCAGCAGCCACGTGCCTTGGTCGTATCTGTTTATCTAGACCCGCTCTTTTAGCTGCCCAGTTCCATCCGGAAGGGAGTGTGCTTTGCTTATGCAGCAGAGGTTGCTGGCAGGTAGCTGTCCTCACCAACTTCCAGCTACATAAAAGCAAAAGCGGGTGTGTTTCGGGTTTGCTAGTGGCCAGGCTTGTTCAGCTCAGGCTTCCTTCCAAGCTTTCAAGATTCCCTCCTCCAGCCTTCTCAGCCCTTTCTGGTCCAGGAACCGGGGGTGAGGCCCTTTGCCACGTCCATCCCGGTCCGGATGCTTGCCGCTGTGAGTAAGCGGAGCTCACATCCTGTTCCCACGCAGGAGCAATTCCTGCGGTGGCAGAGGCGGCTGTAGGCAAACACTGCCAAACACTTGCCCCCTTTGAGCATGGCTAGCTCATCCCCCGGACACAGGAATCCCTACAAATCATCCTAACACTGGCTTTCAGCTGCTGTTAGCAGGAGACCCAGCAAGCTTGTTGTTCAAGGTCACATAAAAGGAATTTCCTAAGCTTTTGCTGTACATGTGGTATTACAAGTTTATTCCATCTTTACTTAAACAGCTGTTTCATACTCAACTGTAAACACTCACTTTAAACTACTTCTTAATGGAAAAAATGGCCAAAGCGACTTCGTGCAAACACTAGGAATGTCGTTACACAAAGTACCTGTGAATCAGTCACCCACTCTGCACTACCCAGCCTGCTTTGCAGAATCTTCCCCATCAAGGTAAGCCAGAAGATTAAAGAGATGCTCCTTCAGAGGGAATCAGTGTTTTCCTAGGAATGCGTGAGCTCTACTGCCACTAAATGGGCAACCCTCCTCTAAGTAGAGACGCGTCAAGGTGAACCAAGTATTCGACAGAGGCGTCACAGGGACAACTAAGTGCCTTTTTCTCCTCTTTAGTAGGTGAGAGAGGGGTTGAGTGACAGGGTTAAACCAGGTCTGCAGGTCTTCCAGCTGAGTGACTTCTCTCTTCTCTGTCCCTGCCTTTCCTTGCTGTGTTACCAGGTGCCCGTTCTGCATCTACTCCACTAACCGCCCTGCAGCAATGGAGTGCCACCTGAAGACTCACTACAAGATGGAGTACAAGTGCCGGATCTGCCAGACAGTGAAAGCAAATCAGCTGGAGCTGGAGATGCACATCCGAGAACACCGCCTTGGCAACCATTACAAGTGTGACCAGTGTGGCTACCTGTCCAAGACCGCCAACAAGCTGATCGAACATGTGCGTGTCCACACCGGTGAGCGCCCTTTTCACTGTGACCAGTGCAGCTACAGCTGCAAACGCAAAGACAATCTCAACTTGCACAAGAAACTGAAGCATGCTCCACGCCAGACTTTCAGCTGCGATGAGTGCCTGTTCAAGACTACCCACCCTTTTGTCTTCAGCCGCCACGTGAAGAAGCACCAGAACGGGGACTGCTCCGAAGAGGAGAAGAAGGGCCAGTATTCAACCTCCAAGGAAGCCAGTCCGCTCCTACCCGTGAACAGCTCCAGAAACCTCCTGTCACCCCTCTCAGTTATGTCTGCCTCCCAGGCTCTGCAAACAGTGGCTCTGTCAGCTGCACATGGCAGCGGGGCAGAGCCAAACCTGGCAGTGAAAGCCTTGGCCATCAACGGCACTTCCCTGTGCTTTGATAAATACTGGAACTCAGAGTTTGCCCACCTTATTCCTTTAACAATGTTTTTCCCCAAAAACCACTACGATCTCACATTCCATCCACCCAGACCTCAGACTGCACCGGGAGGTGCCTCTTCACCTAAACACTCCTTCCTTGCCTACCTTGGACTAACAGAAAGGGCAGAAACTGTCTGAGGGCAGTTACATTCTGTACCAAAAATACCCCGACAAACCCAGCAGGTATACATTGCTGCAACATGTAGACCGGAGAGGTAACGAACACTTGTACTATATCATTAGTAAGGTTTAGAAAATGGCTCTGTGTGTATACTTATTGCATTGACATGAAAGCTGCTTTATTAAATCTTCAAGAGGTGACCTACTGCATACTTCTACCTTCAGAGGCATGTTCCCAGTACTCTTATCTAAGAAACTATTTTGTCTTGTTAAGCTGAAAAAGAGTGTCCTTAACGGCAATCAGCACTTGTAAGATTACATATTGATGCATTTTATTTTTGGGCTTTGTGTGCGTGCGGGTGCGTGAAAGAGAGTCTGCCTGTAGCGTGCCATGACATTGCTTTTGCACATCCCTTGTATTGGCTTATTTAATTATTATTCCTTTCCCCTTTTCACGCACTTGCTCCCTCCTTTCCCTCCATCTCCCTCTGAACTGTAGAGCTGTGGAAGGAGTAACGCTTGGTTCAGGGTGGACCGGTGTATTATTCCAGTGCTGTTTGCAACTTCCTTTAGTTGTTTGATGCCTTGTACTCAGTTGTCAAGGTTTGAAGATTTGGGGTAGAACCGATGAGGAAAAGGTTGCTTTCAGCACTGCGGGATGAGAGTATGACAATGAAAAGCATGTGTATGTACACACACACACACACATGCAGTGTGTGCAGTCTACACACCCACGCAGCAGGCCCAAGGCTTAAATATTAACACAGGTGTAACAAACACCTGCATGTGGGCCATAGCATACATCTCTTGTTTTAAAAGGGCATATAAATATATATATATATATACTGTATTATGCAGTGGTTACCTTTTAGTTTGCAGGAACAACTCGTATAACTAGAATGCTATGGTGGAAAAAAAAAAATCCAACAAGGGGATTAAAAAAAGGGTATGGATAAATTCTGGGTATAAATACTCAGACTAAAAAAAAAAAGGCAGTTTTGCACAGTGCTTTAGTCTTGCACTAGTTTGTTTCTCACTTGCAAAAAAAAAAAAGAAAGAAAAAAACTGTGGGCTGAAGGTAAGATGACTGTTTATTTGAAAAGGTACCAGTAACTTCTTTGAAATAGAAAGCTATAAAAAGATGCTGTTTGAACCATACAGTTCTCTTTTATACCCTCAGTATTTCAATTGTACTTGCAAATTCTACGGTCCTATTGATAACTTCCATGTTAGTAGTAATACTTTATTCCTTTTTGTTAATGGCAGATAGAGCGTACACTGCTAGAAAGCTAACTTTATACTTATTTAACGCTCCTACTTGTGGTCATTAAAATGACATGTTATATGTAGCACTTTATTGCAGGAAGAAGCAAAAGCAGATTGGTTGTGAACCTTTGTTAATCTCAAAATGCCAAGAGTGATCTTAATTTAAGAGAAGTTAACTGACTGTTAATTGCATTGTGTTTCTTAGATGATGTAATATCCATGAAGAAAGATCAGGAGTAAAAGTACTCTGCATTAAAATTGGAAGTATAAAATTATGGAACATTTCAAAATTATCATTGACTTACAGGAATGCTTTCTTACTGGATTATTGTTTTCCACGGTGTCCCTTCAATTTGGATCTTGCTGTCTTTCACCAGGTATTAGAAATGTCTGACCTAGTTTTTGTCAGTCCCCTCTCTGTCCCTTGGCCGAGCCACTGTAGGAGGTGCCCTGAGTTACATCTAATTGGCTGCCCACCCAGCATCATGCTATCCTGAAGGAACTTCTTCTGCAGGTTGTTGTGGGATGGGGGGATCCGACTGGCCAGTTGGAGCCAAGCCCTTGTTAGTGACAGCACTAAAGCCACACCCAGGTGAGGAAGGCGTTTCTGGTCCACAAGGGCTCTTCGCCATATGCACAACTAGAAACATAACTCAGTCTTCATTAGTTCTTAAATTAAGCTTGTGTAGAAATACTTTTTTGATGCAAAACCTGCATCGTTGAACACAGCTGCAGATTCCTACATTTGTTCTGCACTGAGATGGCCAAACATTCTCCACTGTCACGACCAAACTCTTCCTGTTCATGTTGGGGGACGATATCCTAATCTGTGCACTCCTGTTAACATACTGGAAGCTATTTACAAGGGGGAAATATCCAAAACAGTAGCAGGTTATCATTGCAAATTATTAATTGACAGAGAAGTCCCACCATTTTGTTTACATTCCAGTAGACAGTTTTGGTTCTAATGGGCATGTGGCAGCTCTGTCTGTCTACGCAGTAAAGAAAAGCCATCTGTTCCAAAGTATGTATAAACCTTTGTAAACAACCTACGTAACTCAGGGCCCTGTTTGCCATGCTTTACTCCATCAGAACTCCGGCTAACACCACCACACGCACCCCCTGCCTGGAGTACAGACAAAATAGGAAATGCTGTATTAGCAAATACTCAAAGCATAAAGAATTGAGTATCTCAACAGCATGAAATACGCAATCTGCATCCACAAACTGTACCAGTTCTTTAAAATACACTCAATGCATATATTTCTGACCCCACCATAGATGAGCAAACACTCCCAAATCAAAAATCTTATTTTTCAGACTGACAGGTAAAGTACAGCTGTCTAGAAGGAAGAAGCAGGAATATTAGTAGGACACTATGTAAACCAAATGGCAGTTTAAAGAGGGCTGGAACTTCCAAGGATTAGCTGTCAGCATGCGAACGCCATGTGTTCGACAATGTTCCACTGTACCAGTATCTGACATAGTAATGTTTAATGTACCTGGGAAATTTATTTAGCACTTTGGAAAGGATAAATTCATTCTTTCTGGCAAGTTATAGAAGTTTTCTCTGTAAGGAAAGGTGTGTTAGGAGGTTTTTATTTTTTTAAGAAAAAAATACAGTATTTATCAGAGCTCATGCATATTAAAATGATTGGTTTGCAGTTCAAGGCTAAAGAAAGGAATGTTCTCCAGAGGTTTCCCAGACTGACTAATGACCAACAGTTCTGATAAATTCCCCCCCCACCATAAAGGTAATTTCATACTGGTTTTCACTATGCATTCTTTAATGAAAGCTAGCGTGTTTTTCCATTTGGTAATTCAGTTAAAGTTCTCAGCACTTTTTTCTTTCTCCTGTCTATTTTTTTTTACTTGTATTTTGTTCAAATATCATTCTGTCAAGGTTTGTGTACATTAATAAAAATTTGTATTGTATAAAGCTTTTTGCATTATAAGGCTGTACAGGGTCATTTTGACAGTAACTGGTATATTTCTTTGCATCTTATGTTGCATTGCCAATTTCTAGTGTATCCAGTTTGGAAGTACAATATACTCTAATTAAAAAGGTTGGCTATATTCTTGTTTCTTTTTGGTTTTCCTTCCTCTCTTTATTTTTTACCTTAAATAGATTTAGGCTTGATTTGGAGGGACAGGAAAAGAGTTCTCCAGCAAGATGAGGAGATAGAAACTAAAAAGGGAAGATGTTAACAATGGTTGAAATGGAAAAGGAAAGCTCTGGTTATTACTACTGATGAAAAAATACAGCAAATGCTCCTAGGATGGCTGCAGGACTCCTCTCTGTGGGCTCTGGACAGGTACCACCCCTCCATGGCAATTCTGCAAGGGGGATAATGCCTCTTCTGAGGAGTCTGCTCAGTTGTGAGGATGGTGGAGCACTCTGGCCCTACTCTCCTCAGCCCTGCAGGTCAAAACTCAGACCCTTAAGCAGTAGTTCAGTGAACCTGACCTTGCCAGACAGCAGCCCCAATGAAATCAGAACTCGCAAAAAGGAGTTACACAGTGAGTAAAGGAACATTGTGCATTAAAAGATTCTAATGGAAATCTATGTTTTTAAATGGTAAAAATACCATGTACGCATTTTGTCAGCATTTTAGAAAAAGCTATTGTTTTTCACCAAAGATTAAGGAAATAATTAAAATGCACAGAGGCGGCTAAAGATGGATAGCCTAAGAGCAGACAGGTTTCCAAGAAGCAAAGATATTATTGGTTCCACTGAACAAGAAAAGATACTTAACATCCTAAAAAGAAGTTGGAGTATTTAAACACTAGCCCAGAAAAAAAAAAAAAATCGGGGTATTCATTAGATGAAAATTATCCTCAGCTAAATTAATGTTAACATTAAATACACCTGGATTATCCTGTGCCCTCAGTTAGGACAGTGTTAAGGTCTAATCAACTGAAAAATAATTACCGTTATTTCTGCTGGGGTATGGACGCTTAATTTTCAGGGCCTTTGTCAGTTCAAGTACACGGTGCTCTTAACAGCTCGTGTGTTGAATCCACTACTCCTTTCACTGGTGACTAGTTAGGTGGAGGGAAGGCAGCTTGAGCTTTGCCATAGGGTTGGTAAGCCGTGTTCGAGAAGATGTGGTCTTCCTCTCCTCTTGCGCAGTAGCTGTAATGGAAAATACACAGTGCTCGTCTGTGTGGTGGGGCTTTGGGTTGGGTTTTTGGTTTGTTTGGGTTTTTTGCCAGACATCAATAGTTATCCTAGCAATTAAAAGACAGTCATGCAAATATTCTAATTTTGAACGGTATTTCAGAGGCTGATCTACCAAGACCTGATTATTTCTTGATGGTTTTAAAACAGACCTCTGCTGTGTAAATTGCTTCAGTTCTGCTGTAAATTATTATAAGCATTCGCTTAATTGAGATAATGGTTTAAGATGTAGGTTCAAATGTTCAGTCAAACCAAGCCGAGACGGTGCAGAGAGTGAGCTGCAGAGACTGAGCCAAAGAGCACCTTGGCTGGCAAAGCGGACACGGCTGCCTCTGCATGAGGAAGCAGCACTGTGCCCTATTCCACAGGCCCTAGGAGGAGGCTGAGCAGGGGACTGAATTATCCCACCCACCTAAGTAGTCAGCAGCAGTTAAGAGCAAGTCTTGTAGCAGCTCCAGACCTCGAGTCTTACTCTAAGCTTTTGCCTAAAAGCTCAGGCTCAATGTCGACTGAACCACCAACCGTCCTGTAATCAGCCTCTCTAGCTTTAACAAAACTGTATGTCTGACAGAGGGACGCCACGCACACCCATGTAGGGGTATTACTGTCACGTGCTGATATGTGATAAAGAGCCACTGTCCTTTGCAGCAGGCAGCTGTAACACGCTAATTGTAGACCTGCACAGTTTTAGTTAATTAACTCAACTTTCCCTAATCTGTCCTTTCCCTAATCTGTCTTCTGACATGGACACCAACACACAGGTGTATGATAGAAAACATCTCAGTTTGTGTATTGACCCTCTCAGGACAGCAAGAACTGCCCTCTTTTCATTCTGCACGTGCCATATATATAAAAAAAAATTATTAACTTAAAAGTGGACATTTCTGCAAGCAGCATTATTCTTATACTTCTACACCTGCCACAGTGATCAGGAGCCCAGCAGAACGAGGCCTTGGGGAAAAATCCCAGCCCTGAAGTTTTCTGTAATACTTGACTGTAGAGTGGCATTCTTCTGCAGGGTATGGCACCATTTATGGAGAGCCATGTTTTAAAATACATGTTGTATGTGTTAGAAATATATCAGTCGTGTCTGCATTCTATCATCCACCCTTCTATCTGCCGCTAATTGGCCTCCTTGTTGACAAGTCTCAGCAGCAAGGTTAAGTACTGGCTGTAAAAGCAATCTAGCCTGTTGCCCGAGGGGGTCAGAGCTCAGGCACACCGTGCAGGAGCCCGCACAGCCTCTTCCCTGCTATATATTTTCTGGGAGCTAATAAAACACCAGCGCAATCACTCCTACCCGGAGGTCTGCCAACCACTACACCGTCTGCGGAGCTGCACTGAGCGGTACGTCAGCTTCTCATCGCAGAGGCACTCAAGCAGTCCACATGGGAAAAGGCATCATCTTTTGCATCCAAGTTTTGCAAACTACCAGCGAAGCAACTAAAACTTCCAGAAGCGACAGCCAACCTTGGGCACCGGGTAGCCGAGGCCCAAGTGCCCAGCAGGAGCCCCTGGAGAAGGGATGGGGCTGTGCTTAGTGCCCTGAGTTCGGTGCCCACTGAAAGGGGAGCGTCTTCAAGGTGATTCATCTTGACCGAGCAAATCCACTAGCTGCTTTTTAAAATCTTGGCCAAAAAGTCCTGGTGGAAGGCCACAGGGATCAACCAGCTGCCTGCTTCCCAGGAGCATGCACCGGCTGGCCTACGGCACCGCTGGCATCGAGCCCAGCGGGGCGGCTCAGACGTCACACGTGTCATGGCAAATCTAGGCTGGTTGAACAGGTTACATCAGAACCAAAGACCAGAACTTGGCTTGTGGGCTTGTTGCGTAGCGCTTGGGAACACGCTGCTATGTACGCTGGGAAGCCATCCAGTTGCTAGATATCAGGAGTACATCTGTTGTGCTCTCACATGTGCACAACAGCTGTCTGACCAAGCCAGCAGTGGCTATGTTTGCATTTAGGACTCTCTGAAGTACCCACCATTTTAAAAAAGAAAGGGGGGGGGGTGCGGGGGGAAGAAAGAAAAGGAAAAAAAGTTAATTCAGAGCTGGAGCTGAGTTGTAGCGGGGGTGGAGGATGGGGACACGCATGAAATCGAAATGTGTTATCAAGTTAAAAAACCCAAAAACAATGAAGGAAAAAACCAGCACCCCGTCCCCCCAAAAAAATAAAAACCAGCAACTGTACAGCAGAAGAGCACTAAGTGATACTCTGGCACTGCTTTGCAGCCTTCTGAAGCCTTTCTGGCCTGCTTCCCTACCTTTAAGGGGGGGTAGGGAGGGCGTTGTTCCAGGCTAGGAGGTGGGTTTGCTTTGTTTTGTTCTGTTTTTCAATTGCTCCATTTCCTTCCCCCTCAACTGTAATTAAAACGCAACATACAGCACAACTCTGAAAAAAACCCCACAAAACCAACAGGTTTTCCAATTTAGGCAGTAGTCAATGAAAAGAGACTCTGAGTTCCTGTACTGTCCTCTGTTGTTTGCATGTAGTTCTGCTCTACTTCCCTTTTCAAATCTCTACATCCTATCACATACCTTTTTTTTTCCCAGCACTTCTCAGACAGCATTTCACTGGAACTGCAAACTTTGGATTGTTACTGTCCCGGAAGGTGCCTGTTTAAATAGAACAGAAAAACGGTCTCTTATCACTGGGCCTCTAGACCTCCATGCCAGTGTTCACAGCGCAGCCTCCTGCAACCAAACCCAAAACCAGGCCCCGCTTGCTGTTCGGGCAACAAAATAGCAAATACTTTGTTGGTTCTGTCCCTGTTACTGAATGTTCATTCACACGCCAGGACTGAAGAATTTACTTTTTAACAGATTCACCAGGAAGCCATTTGGGAGGGTCAAAGCTGGAAGTGACGTGCTCACGTGTAGCTGAGCAGGACTTCGGACCCTATTTATGCGTAACTGCGGGAATGACTCCGAGCACGCTCTCCCCAGCTTGCTCTCACTGCCTCCTTAAGCGTTTTGCCCCAGATAACCATGTGAGCCTGGTCTAGCCCCTACTCGGGAAAGGCTTGCTTCTCCTCTCTGCCTCAACACCCACAACAGCAGCACCACCACTGCAATGTCCAACGCTGACTCATTTGCCAAAAAAGGCAGACCTAAGGGCTAGAGCACAGCCCTGCCCCGCCAGCAGTGCCGGGGCGCTGTGCAGCGTCGTGCACACACGGTTTGTCTGGGTACTGACAGCGAGTGTTGCTTGAGGAGAAAGCAAAAAGTCATTTGGCTTCCTTGTAGGACTAGCTTCGCTAAAACTGTGTGGTAGGTTAATGCAGAACTTCTTGCTAGAACCAGAAAAATAAATTATGATAAACTATAAATGTCTTGTATTTCTTGTACTGCAGGGATGAACGTGTTCCTGATATCCAGACTTTCCAGTACAAAGCGTGCAAATGCATTCCATTACAGCCAGAGGCAGTAGTTATTTTAGCAAGAAAATCATAGTGTCTTTTTTGTCCTGAAATTGAGAAAAAAAGTTTAAACGTCACGGGAATATAAGAAAAGGTAAATAGTTGCAGGAGTGCTGTCTCCATCAGTACGATTCTGAAATAATACGCATACACAGATGGCTGTCACGCATGCCAGTGACACTTTTAAGACATACCAGAATAGCTCTAGTCGCAGGTGTTATCAGAGCAATGCCTGTTTGCACTCTGAATATTTAGTAAGCAAGCACTAAGACTTCATGGGTTTATACCTAGATACCTATTCTAATGGGACTGTGCACCCAGAACTCAAAGGAAAGGTCTAAATACAATGTTAATGTGATTTAAAAGTACACACTGCATCTTTTAAATTGACATTTCAATTAAAAATAAGTTAAGATCCAGTTGTCTAGTGACACTGCGACTAAGATTGCATTTTTACCAGTCAAGTTTCATTCTTATTCAAAGTGACAGATTTCTCTTAAGACAGACAGAGCCAGGAAGAACAACAGTTCTCCAGTCACTCAAACCAGAAACATATAATAAAGGGTGCACTTAATCACTTCCCAAAACTGGGAAATCACATCTTATGGGTAAACACATTTACAATAAACATGTTTTATGATAAACACATTGTTACATTCCTGTGGCTAGTCTATTAAAGCGAATAATTGCGTAATAAAATTTCATTTACATGCAATTTTAACAGGAAAACAACGCCATGTGCACTGCCACAGGTAATTTTATACATCTACACGTGCATACCTGCCATCTAAAGCTCTCCCAAGTACCTTCTTTAACTTTTTTTCGGCAGCTCTGCTTCACGACAGTGAGCCCATCGGTGCGTAGGGGTTTGGCAGTGCTCGGCTCCGGGGCCACGGTCGCAGCACACATCACCTAACGGCCCAACGCTCGCTTGGTGCCGAGCTCCAGCCGCTTGGCAGGCGTGCTGCAGTCATGGTAGCGGCTGTACCTGGAAAGGCACCCGCCCTTCCACGGCATTCCCAGTGTGCTGTCCCAGCTCCACCGATGTAACAAGGAATTTAACAGGAAAAAAAGAATCCGCTCACATTTTCTTCTAAACTCTGTTTAACTAACCAAGGTCCCTTCGGTGCTGCCATAGTAAATTGCATCTGACATACTGCTAACGCGACTGCCCAAGACGTGAGTACTTGGATACACAGGCAGAGCTGACCTGCTGCCACCAAACCGGGTCCTTTCTTTAAACCCATTTGTATCTCCAGCACCGCGCTGTTCCCCAAGTTACACGTAAAGCCACTATGTAAAAAAGCACTTTCTTTGCTGCTGTGATGCACTAAATTCCCCCTCACTACTTACACTGCAAAGCCTTCCCCAAGCAATGCTATGGCCCGTGGCAGGCCCCTGAGCTGGACAGAGTCCCGCGCTGCTCTCACCACAAGCAGGGGCCACTTTGTACTGGTGACCATTGTGTCACCCTCCTCTGGCCCTCTCTGCTGACATGAAAAGCTCATGCTGCTCACAGCTCACGCCCATACACGGCAAAAGGATTGACCCTGCCAGACTGGCCCACTCATTCCTCAGTTCCAGCCAGCATCCTGCTCACAGGGTAAATGCAACTGGCCAACGCTGCAGAAAAAAGATTAAACACAAAACAAAACAAAAAAAATAGCCAGAAGTTGGGATCGCTCAGAGGTTTCTTCCAGTGGAATGTTTTCCTGTCAGACAGGTTTTAAAAGACACAGAAGTTTCCTGTGGAGAATTTATGTCAGTGAATGCTACTGGCCATGTTCTGACCCACTGCCTCTGGACCTGTAAATCCTTTATACAGGGGCTCTCCCAAGCAGTCTTTAGAAACTGGATGTTTTCCATCAGGATTGTTGGTTCTGTCACTCTGACAGCCAGTTCCTCAACTTTTACATTTGCCATTGGCCGCACAAGTCGTGTGAGTAATGCCATCGGGTTTTTGTCACCTGATCAGTAGGTTGGTGAGATCCAGGCTCTTATCTGGCGGTAAAGACTTCAGGAATCCTCCACCTTTCAGGAACCAAAATGAAATGGGTGGGGTGTTTTTTTTCTATGGTTCAGAAAATTTGTTTCCTGTGTGATTTTTTTTAGACTAGACTAGGGCTAGACTAACAGAGGAACTGAGACACCTAACTTACTTTTAACAACCAAATAAAGTAGATCACCAAAAATCATCACTGGCAGCCAAAGCGAGGCCAGGACTCTGAAGTCTCTCATGTGAATGTTCCCTAGCTGCCAAAAGCTTGCATGGTTCAAAGCTCGCTCCTGGCACTGCCAAATGACCAGGGACTACCTCCTCCCAAGTCATCTGTCCGTTTCTGACAGGCCAAAAACTCAAAGAAATCCCACAGCTCTGTAGCTCTTCCTAGAAACCTCAAAATGAAAGGCGATTGACCTCTCCTCTGAGATCTGCTGTCTGTACGTACGCTGACATTGAATTCACAACGTAAACACTGAAAGCCAGAGAACTTCAACCCCAGCAGTCCTCAGCAGCGCACGTACCTTGGCTCCTCTCGCTCTATCCTTGCAGGGGGTGGCCCACTTGTCGGAACAAGTGGCAGTGCCATAACAAATCATTTATCCTGATTCTACAGTAACTTTGCAAAGTCCCGCAAATCTTCTCATCACAGGCCCAGTGACGCAAGGGGACTTTCTGAAGACTGTTTTCCTGTTAACATAAAAGGAGAAAGCACCTGCAAACACCCCATAATACAACGCATATTGTCATTCAAGTGAAATCTGAAAACTTACACCATCCCAAGGAACACACGGCTTGGATTCTGATGGGAGCCTCGCTCCCCCTTTCCTTCCTGGCAATAAATAGGACAGCCAACAAAGAAAGCGACCTTCAAGGAAAGATCCCTTCCCACCTATTCAAAGATCTTTGAAAGATCTCCTGGGAAGGTGGGAGAACACAGAGAAACCTCCCACCCACGGCCATGGGTCACAGGCAGCTGCTACGTGCTCTGAGGCTGCAGGGAAGAAAGCCCCAGCCTTTTCAAACCCAGCAGGCAATCTGGGGCGCTGGGAAGACACGGCCCCAGAGAGGATGGCAGCCTGCCCACACAGCGTCCTTTTGCCCGTGCTGGTACATCTCACGGTGCTCTTGACAGTAACCACCGTTTCTTTTACCGACGGACAATCGAGCACGTGCCAGACCCCCCTAGTCGGCAGGTCACTGAAGGGAGGACCCGAGGCTTGGGTGGCAATACCTGAGGTTGGCAATGCAGCCCTCCAGGAACGGAGGGGCAGGAGGCCGAGGCTCTAACCAAAGAGCTGCAGGAAGGCCCAAAACCAACGCTTTGTCACCGGCAGGCCCCAGGTGGCTGTGCTCCGAGCGAGCCTGTGGGTTCTTCTGGACAGGAGAGGTGCCAGGAAAGAGATTCATGCAGCTTAACTTGTTCTTTGGGGGGATGCATCCACCATCGCTCACAGGCTGGCCCTGAAACATAACCATTTTTTCTTAATTTATAAGGCATGGAAGTTAACCTTGAGGTACTTCCAGTTCAAAACATGGTTCTTTTTTCCCTGTTTATGATCAAACAGTACAGCGTAATTCAAACCCACACCCTGGGAAGGTGAACAGCAGCCAGCCATACCAGCTGCTCGGGGCACCCGCTTCCAATGATCTACCCTCTTTCTTGCTCAAATAACATCAGAAGATTAAGTCACCTGACTTAAGTAATTACCCATCCTCAACCCCTGGCTGCACATCTTTCTTTGTTGCCACTATATCACATGTCCCTTCAACTATACAGGATTTCTTTTACAGAAAATATGAAATAATGCAAACACACTAAATACCACAGTGCAGTGACTTTTTTTGAACATGCAGTATTTTCTGTTTTCTGTTTAGTTGGGTTTTTTTCAGGAAGAAACTGCAGACAATCCACGTCAGCAGCCAACAAGTCTTTCTGAGCAAAAGATGCTCTTTCTAGAGACTCAGGCTCACTCATTAACTCCAGAGTTAATGGACTGCAGATTCTTCAGCTTTCGGAACATACAATTTGACAACTTGTAGAGGAAGACTGATCTTTATTTATATACATCTATAAATAAAGACTTCATCCTGTGACACCAGCCACTGAGATGCATGATAGGAGTTCAGCATCTTTCAAAGAGAAACAGTCAGGATTTTGCGCAAGGGACTACAAGAGTGGATCCTCTTCTAACTCCAGCTGCAAAATGCATTTTCCCTTATCACATCCCTCACTGGTGAAGAGGGCTGCATCTGTCAGGTGCCTCTTACTGCCAGGATTGCAACCTGCCCTCTCAGGCTAGAGAAGGGTCTGTCAGCCTTTGCCAAATGAACCAGAAGACAGTGACACAAAGATACTGCGTGGAAGGAAATGACAGAGAAGAGCTTTGCAAAACTGGGATTTTGCTCTTAGTAACAAAAAGTAGCATGAATTTCACACCGGCTCTAGCAGCTTGCCAGCTATGAACAGAAGCAAGGAAAAAGGGAACAATACACAGTGCAATCCACTGCCAGAAAGATTGCAGAAATACACCTTCATGGGAATCTTAAAATATGAACAGAAGGCAAACTTGAGGGATGGATAGTTTTAGAAAGGCCAAACCATGTGAACAGAAGATATCAAGAACAAATATGGGGGTGGGAACAGCAAAGATCCAAATGGAGTGGAATGTGTTGGGGCTACAGAACCCAGGTTTCCTAAGAGCAATGCCTTGAACTACTTAACCACAAACAGGTCTCTTGAAAAACGTTATGCCCCTAAAGGTATTTATACAACAGCTGGGGGTCCTGACCTCCTCTCCATCAGTTGCAAAACATTTCATACCCTCAGCAGTTCTGGCCCATCACAAAGCAGTGAAAAAGCCCTGGTCAGAAACAAGTCTGAAATGCAAAAACCCAGAAGGAAATGAGACCAGAGGCAACTGATATAGGACTGTTCACTGTTTTCTTAATCATGTTTTCCCTGGGTCTGAGTAGTCCAATACACTTCTGAAGGCAAATGGAGCAGTTTGACATATTGAAGAGGGGAAAGAAAAAAAAAAAAAAGACGGTAACAAGTGGTTGTTCCTTTTACCTTAGCTGTAAATCTGAGTACAACATACAGCCCGCTGCTTCAATTCCAAACAAGCACAGACAGATATACAGCATGCTGCTTGCCCTGACCAAGCCACAGAGCAGCAGAGAGAAAAATAAGGCTCTCCAGCAAGACATAAAACCACTCTAATCTGTTGGAAATAGGAGTTCCAGTTTGAAGGAGGTCTGAACTCTCTTAATTCCAGAAAAACACCACTACTGCCTAGACAGAAGGAGCCTAAGCACAGAGGCCAAACAGACCTGTAGCAGATGCAGATTTCAGCTGGTAATGTGAACGCTTTTAGGGAGCAGCGTGGTGCAAGAACACTACTCAGCGGGATTAAAAAAAACCAAAACAAACAACCAAATATTTCAATCAGCTCAAACTAAATCTTTGACAGGGGCAAGAACCATCTTGGTAGGTTTTTTAAGGAGAGATAAAGAATTTCTGAGGAAGCACAACCACCCTTAGGGGAGGCAATCTGATCACCAACGCCAAGACTGCCTTGCTGTAAGTTCAGCAGATCTGCTGATGGGTCACAACATTTCTAGGTTGCTTCACGTCATGCCTGGTGTTAAAATACTATATGTTTTGACAGGTTTGTAGGAAGAAAACTGAAGACTGACAGCAACTCCTCTAGCTTCTGGAAAGGACTCATACCAAGAGGAACCACTAAACCACCTGGTGCCAGAAACACAAACCACACAGCTGCTGGAACCTCCCTTTATCTGCTACAAGGGCTCGAGCTTTGCACTGCCCAAATGGAGAGCCCAGGAGCATGAACTGAGAGACCCTCTAAGAGAATTTGTCTTTTTTTTTGTAGGATGTTTTACTCCAGTCTCTCTGGAGCTCCCTAGTAGGGAAGGCAGATGTAGCTATCAGCATTTACCATAAATCATTTGGCATCAATTACAAGAGACCATTTATTTTGTCTCCCTTGCTGAACCTACTCTGTTTTTCGTATGTGGAACTGTTTGACTATGGCTGACTTGATCACCAGGAAGAGTAAAAGCAGGACGCCTGATCAAGTAGCAAAACATCGCTCAAAACCACTAACATTTACAGTTCAATCTCTGATCAGTTATTTAACCAACTTCAGTTGTGAAAACTTAATTGTGGTTTTAAAAAAACAAGCCTCAAAAAGTCTGAATCCACTTGAAAATAGTTGAAGAGATGAATTAGTAAAAAAAGAATAAGAGACCAACAAAACAAACACCACCAAAAAACCCCACACTGCTATTCAGTACAAACAACAAACTAGATAGAGGCAGGGAACATCTACACTGTTTTCTCAAAGCATAACTATTATGACTGGTACTTCTGAGAACTAAACAGAGCAAGCTCTCCAGTGTTTTGACCTCCAGAAGGTCATGCTCACAAGACAGTGACCGCCAGAGACAAGCTGGCATTCCCAGTGCCCACAACAATAGATCCAATTACTTCAACCAACAAGCATTAAAAAGCAAATGCAGCACATAAAGCTCGTATTGCTTTGTTAATTCAAATACCCATATCCACAGATATAAAGATGAGAGAACAACACCCTCGCCATTTCTGTATGCTATACATGCTCCGGTTTCTTAACTTTCCTTACACATACTTTTTTTCCACTTTTTTTCCCCACTCAGTGTTTGCCTGTTTGGAAACACTTCACCCAAACTCAAATGAAAACAGGGCTGAGTAAATTGATTCAATAACTATGTTTTGTGAATGTCATTCTTCCCACCATTATTCACTGCAATTTTTCAGACTTGGCTAAGAAAAAAGCACCCTTTTGTTCCTTTTTCAATTGCAGATGCATAGAACTAGGTGCTCAGTAAAAAAATAAACTCCAAGCTTCGTACTTACTACTCAGCGACTACTTTGAATTTGCCAAGTAACCTAGCAGTTCAAATAATTCATTTAGAGGAAAAACAAGACACAGAAACCTTCAGTAAATACAACTGCTGAAGCCAGTAAGTTAAAGAGGATCAACAGCATTTTATAAAAGGCAGATTTTAAAAAAAGATATCTACAAGATCCAGCAATACCGACCAGATACCCCATCCCTGGGGACATTTGGGACCAAATCTCAATGAAAATCCCTTCACAAGTACTCAGCATCCCCTCCCCTGCCCTACTGGTGGGGTTTGCCTTGCCCCCTGGAAGGCCTAAAGACCATCGCCAAGTCTGGCACCTCTGTGGGCTCCCACGCTTGCACCTCGGCTCCTGCGCTGCCCCGCTGTGCTAGCACTGGCTCAGTCTCACACAACACGGTGACAACTCAGCCACCAAAATCCTTCATCACCTCTGTATTCTCACTAGGCACAGAGCTCTGCTCAATGGCTTCCAAGTGGCAGAGGAAAGCACCCTGGCTGCTGCCTGCGAGCGCACAGGCATGTACTGATCACAGAGAGGAGCTGCGCTGATCTGAAAGGCGAGATGAATATGCAGTTTAATGTGGCTGTTAATGGGGAGGCTATTTAAGCCTACTCTGTAAATTAATTTTTACTTTAAATAAAGTTGTTTCAGGAACGCCAAAACAAAAATACCTATCAAGAGTAGACAAAACTAACCGTGGAAGCAATACGGCCCCAGAAAAAGGCTATGTAGCAGATTGTAGTTGCTAATTATATATTATTAAGGACATTATACAGTGACCTATTAATACACCTAGAGCCCTTTGTTGCTCTATTATCAATAACAAATGGGAACCTTCTGTACTATTTTGGGAAATGACCTTTCTCCACAGAGTAGTGGAGCAGGAGCCAGGAACCTCCAGAGCTGTAATTCCAGCTCCACCATTGACTTGCTGCATGATAAGGGAAAGTTGCTTTAACCTCTCAGGGGCCGTTTCTTTTTCTGTAGAGCTGCACTGACACTCGCCTACCTCTCAGTTCAGTGGAGTGCTTTGCTCAGTTCAAATATTCAAGCCAAGCTTTGAGGATGCAAAATGCTAGATCAGTGTGCCCCATTGCTGCAGCTGCTTAAGGATTTTAACACAGCAGAAATTCAGCTGCAGCTGGAAGAATGTACTGTGCAGAGCTACCAGATTCCCTTCTCACAGGTGAGAACTTACCCCCGCTAGCTTTAGGCTGTAAGTCACCACCTGGTAACGTTTAACCTGTCAGTGATTTCAGCTACAGAGTTTCTGAACACACAACAACAAAAAGCTGAGTGCTCTCCCCTGCCTACATGCCAGCAGAATCAGGGTAATGTTAACGACTCCTATAAAGTTAAAAGATGAACCTAAAGTAACACCATGCAGAGACCGCAGGGTGAAAATTATTGGGACGAGCAGAGCGCACAGTGGATACTCATTTTATACAGTCTGGTATGTTTCAAATGTAAAAAAATAAAATAAAATTGGGTCATAGGAAGTTACAGAGATTAAAAAAATAGAGCAGGGACTGTAACAACACCGGCTCTTTCTCTCTCTCTCAATAAATAAATAAATAAATAACTACATTAAAGTCATGACTAAATGGAGTCATTCTGAAAACATGAATTATTTAATTTGGCAGAATATCCCCAGGCTTAGTCCCCTCAAATTGTGGTAAAAGATGCGAAACAAGATGATCAGTTTACGAATTACAGGCAGGTGCATAAGCAGACAATAACGCTACAGCAAGGCTATGCTCCCAACTTCGAACACACCGATCACTTAAATGGATCTCTGCCCTTTGGAAAAGAGATGTTCAACATCTTACTTCTCTCCCGCCTCAACACAAAAGAAAAGGCTCGATTCAAAAACAGCATCTGAGTTGTCTAACAACTCCCTTTCATAATTTCACCAACAGCCTCCTAATAAAACTGTGTGGCTTGAGACCCATCCCTCTGGAGGAGATTCCATTTCAGTTTCTTTGTAATTGACAGCACAACTCAAATTCCTAAACCTGCATCCCCAGTTCTTCAAAAACAAAGCAAGTCTCAGGGCATAGAAGACTTAACCTGAAAGCCACATCACTACCACCCCACATTTATGAGGAAGCTCCCAAGGTGAACGCTGATTCCTCCACCATGACGATCCTCAAATGACCTCAGAAACTCTTCAGCTATCATTTAAAAGCACCATTTTACAGACAGATAGCAATATATTTGATACAGGCATTTACATGATTCAAGTTTTATAAGAATTAAATTCTAGCAGTTGCTGAAATCCAGATAGAACTACTGCAGAATTTCAGACCTCGGCTACGGATCCTTGGATATACAGAAACAAAGGACCTGAACACGCATTACTTGGCAGGCAGTTGGGTATAACACTTCGGAAACAAAGGTGGGTGTTTCCTCTGCTGGGCAGAAAGGTTTGACTCGTGTGGAACGCCGTGACACGAACACATGGGCCCTTACGGTCACTTTTGATTCTACAGCTTACTCCTGCATCATTTTGAAATTGATTTGCTTTCACCCAGCAGCTTCATGAGAACAGTTCAAACTGCAGCAGCAGCCCAAGATCAGTAGGGGAAGAAATGAGGCAGTTGCTAAGGGAGCCTTTTACCAGTTTACTAAAGCATTCCCTCAGACGGGCAAACAGAGCCCTAAGGCGGAGTGACCCCGTGGAGCTGCCACCACCTGGGACAAGGACCGAGTGCGGGAGGGCTGAGCGCTGCTGCCCAGCCCAGCTAAGGGCTCCCTGGGAGCACTGCAAGGGAGCCCCAAGGGCTGCGCCTGCTCCCAGCCAGCCCTCAGGCTCCTGGGCACGCTCGCTGCTTGTCCAGCAGTCTCATCAGAGAGCTTCCTAAGCAGTTATTTTCTCTGTGAATCACCGTCACTGTTTCATCAAGAATCATCTAGAAAATGAAGTTACTGAGAAGTTGGCTGAGGGGTAATTTTCAGAATAAAAAGATTTAACTTTGTCATCTGCAGCAATTTGTGTCTCTCCATTTCAATTTCTTGGTGTCCAAACAATGTGGTTCATGACAAACACTCTGGATTAAGCACAGGAGGAGAGAAAATGTTACGGCATTTAGATTTAGAAACTAAAAAAAACATGAGCAGCCTTAATTCTGTCCAGCTTGTGCAACATTTAAATCTCTATTTCAGCTTTTCAATGCAAAATTATTTTTCTTTGTGAGTTACACAAGTCTTGTTTGTAAAAATATTTCCTTTTGGCATGATTTTGTGATGCAACCTACCTAAGGAAATGCCACACTAACCCCAGGATCCACTTAGTCCAGCCTTAATCTGAAGCAACAGCCAATAAAGAAAAAAATTATGAAACCAAAACACTTCAAACTGTCCCACAGAAATGTTTTCCTTTGAACTTCAGAAGAGACAGAACACCAGAGCAAAACAGGCTTGTGAAACACACGCTTACTGCCTAATGTGTTGACCTCTACTGCTCTTAACAGGTACCAACGAATCCTGCAGTGTGGATAGAGGGGAGAACTCAGTAGCGGAGATGCGGGGAAAGGAGCAAACCAGCAAACCGGTAAGGCATTATGTTCCACATAACGTCCTCAAGCTTACAGACATCTCAGGATCATAACATTTTTGGCAGAAAAAGTATACAAATACTTAGCTGTTTCTTACTTAGACCTGGAAGTAAAAGACGAGCATCTGACTAAAAAATATTTTTTTTTTCCACTAAAAATAAAAGCTCCTAGTCTAAGCTTCTGACATCATAAAGCACATTAATTGTTGCAGTTCATGATGTCACTAAAGATCCTTTGTCCAGTCAGACTAACCACATACAGTTTAGAAGGTGAAACAAGCACCTTACTCTCTGCACTTATTTTACAGGCTTTGCCGTATTTCATCAGGCAAAAAAGAAAGGAAACTTGTCTTTATACCTACATTCAGTGCAAATCCCTAATAATTTTCAAACACATTCAATATCCCTTCTAATTTAGTTTGTGAAATCCCTCCTGCAAGACGCAAACCAGGAACTTCTTAGCACCCTTTCCTCTGTGGATTATTTTGCCTACTCCAAAACACTAAGAAAGCTTCTCTAAATAAGAATAATCCTTACTGCGGTGGGTGAAGTCTGTTTCTCCTGCCACGAGGGGAGGGTCTGCCATCACAGCCTGGGAACCAGCTTGGCTCCTTTTCCCCATAAGCAGCAGGATACATCTTAAGCACAGTTGGCTTGTCTCTAAACTTCCCATCCTCCACACCTTCCTAGGACGGTGCCTGTTATCTTCTAAGACTTGATGAGAGAGAGAAAGAAGACTAAAGGGCAAAGGTAACAAAGGGGTCAAGAGCAGATGGTTTCCCCAGATGCTGCTAACAGACACGGAACAACATTTTCGCACGACTTCAGAAATCCTTGTCCTCTGCTGGTGAGCTCTGTCCGAGCCCGGGTTCACCAAGGTTACAGGAAAAGAAAAGGTTGTACTTGTGTTGATCAACGCTGCTAAGCAACAAGTCATAAAAACTAACATGACTCTTGTCTTCCGCTGGCTGCAATTAGAAAACTACAAACAGGATCTTTGTGTCACAGATTCAGGGCTCAGAGAAACCTTTAGCCGCGTGACTCGGCAATGCTACCAGCCACGCAGGCAACGACAGTACCTCCTCATTACACGTACATCTTGCATCCCCGGCCATTGCAGGCTGCCACAGTGCAGGTCAGCTCAGACATCTGAAGTCATCATACTCTTTAGGTTATAATGCTCAATTTCAACAGAAGAAACAGAGCAAAAACCCTGTTAATCCCTGATTAACTTTATGAATATTTGAGTAATTTTAAAAGGTGTATTACTAAACTGAAGCTTTATTACACTACCAGTGAAAGAGAGCTAAACATAAAAGAAAATGAAGACTTTATTCGTAAATAACATACAGCAGGAACTCACTTTGCCATAGTATTTTAAGGAAAAATACAGAAATCTCATCATGCCTTCTGAGAAGTGAAAATTCTTGGCTACAAATGAAAAAATAATTTACAAGGACTTCTAGCTTCTCCCCACTCAGAGCACAATTGCAAACAAAACCAGCTAGTTCCAAAGGACAAGCGTCTACATTAGA
>JAVJGJ010000001.1:13890038-13917106 GCA_035590215.1 Microhierax caerulescens | reverse complement strand
TATGCAACTTAGAAATCCAGAAGATAGAAAAGAGAATTGAATTTATCATTTTTGTAAACCTCACACAGCAAACGCTATGGGTCACATCAGCTTCTGTGGCTTGCCAGTGAATTGTTTAAGGTAATTCTTATGCTCCCATGAGAGAAAAAAGAAGAGAAAAACAGACATTCTTCTTGTCGCTCCATAATGTACCTTTTCCATAGACTATCATGAGGGTCAGGTCCCCTTTTCCCTGTTCATTCAGCAGCTGAACCATACCTTGCTACAGCAGCAGGGAACAGAGTATGTCTATCATACTTCCATTCTAAATATGTTTTAACTAAGTTTTTCAATAAGTTTTTCATTTTTAAATTGTTATTCTCTATTCTCGATCCACAGATTTTGTTAATGTTCTAACGTGGGATGGGTGGGTCATTTTTAAATAAACTGTAAGGAATATGACCATGGAATTTCTGAACTAGTTTTCAGAAGAGGAGCCCTGTTGTTAATCAACCTGTGCAATGCTGATCATCCAAATCATAAGTTCCAGGGGAACACACTGATTTTTCTTTAAATAGATGTTTAATCAACTTTTGTTCATTCTTAAAATTATGTATGTTTTAGAACAGTTCAGGAGGAATAATTACAGAGGCACTAAGCTCTGTAACTATGTTTCTCATTTTAACTCACAGATAATGTTACTCCTTGACTGTGCATCCAAGGGGGGAGCAATCAAGCACTCTGAGTAAGGAAAAGGAGAAATAAATACGTTTACATGAGTAAGAACAAGCCAATAATTGAATCTTGCTGCATTACTTTAAGAAAGAAAATTTTAGGAAGGGAAGTGCATAAGGTTTAAAAAAATAAAAATAATCCATTTTTATTCCTTAGCTTAGCTCAATCCTCATCCCCAAAAATCTCAAGACTCACAAACAGCCAACACTGCAGATTTCACAAATAAAGACTGAACAAGCGTGCATAACAGGAAGTAATGAATTTACAGAAGGCGAGGGCAGATTAGGTATCAAGGAAAAGTTTTCTATTACTTAAAGCTGGACATTACAACAGAACAGTAGGCAAGAAGGGGTCACTGGGTCCTGTCACTGAAAACAGAGAGATTAGATATGAAAGGAATAAGTCACACAGACAGCATGAACGTGCTAAGAGCATTTTTTCAACCTGAAGTAACTCGGCTGTAAACATACATGGGGCTCAGAGTAAAGGCTACTGAACTGTAACCCTTATACTGTACCGACCTGTCTCAGAGTCCTGGGTAAATCACTTCATCTCACCACACTTGTTTTTCCAGCTGTGAAACACCAGCAACATCTATTACACTGGGACCTGGGGAAAAGTTTCACACTTACATACAGCTGCAAGCTCCTTCGTAGGATATCAGTTTGTGTATCTGAGGAGTTTGTTCCTCACCTCCCATATCATTTGTCTAACAGTTTATCATACCTCTAGGTGCAAACTTAATCTTGCTGTATTTTCTCACAGAGTTTTACTATTTTCTCATACTGTCCTGTAGTAGCTGTGGTTTTAAACGTTGAGAGCAACTTCACAACTCTAGAAACAAAGAATCTGTCAACATCTTACTCAACAGATTTACTATATTTTTTCAGAAGCCTATTTACTCAAACGACTATGTTTTAATGCATTTTACCCCAATAAATCCCACAGAGCTAGAAATAATGAGCTGAAAATGCTCTTTTCTATCTTGGGAAATACTGGATTGTTTGCTAAATTGTACCCTACCAGCTAAAGCTATGCAGTCCTTCTGAAGACAATGCATTTCCCAGCCTGTGAGGACATAAACAAAACCGCACAATTAATTGAACAGCAGCTGACTCCAAACATGTCACAGCAAAATTCTACAAGCTATAAACCAAACAATTTGATTCTCACATGTGAAGCTCGTTCATAATTTGCACAGTACAGCTTTTCAATTTGGTAAGGGAATCACTGAAACACAAAGCAGGGACCCCTTATCTACTGTGCCATTTCCAAAGACTTTTCAGTATAAGGGTATTTCTCCATCTACTGAAGCATGAGGCACAAATGAACACATGAAGAAGGCAAATCTAATTTTCATTAACGCTCTGCTTTAGGAGGAAAATACAGTTGAATAAAAAATAAAACTTACTTAAGCCATTGTACTGTCTTCTGCTAAAAGTTCATTAGTAAATTAATGATACTTTAAAAGACGCAACAAAACGAGAAGATGATGGCCTGTGGCTCAAGTGGATTGACAGATCTGCATCCAGAGAACAAACTGTGAAGAAGTGGCAAAACATATTCTGCTTGAGCAGCCATCACTTAAACAAAGCTGCAGGTTCTGTTTTACTTGCTTGGCAGTTCACGTGTAACAGACAAGAAAAACAGCAGTCCCTGACAAAAGAAAAAGCAGTGACAACAATAAAGGTTTGATCTAACAGACAAGCACAAATGAGGTCACCTCAAAAACTATCACCTGATACAAACGGACTATCAAAAGACTGAGAACTCACCAGTTAAAAATGCTGATTCTCTCATCGATTCATTTTCCACCTGACTGGCATTTCTTCTACTAGGTATCATAAAAACACAGTTAATATTTAAAGCTGAAGGAATAGATGACATTGCTTTCAGTTTGGGGCACTTTCCGTCATATTCAATGGAGACTGTTTAAATAGAAAAGAAACTGTAAGTGCTGCATTTTTTTCAGAACTCAGCACAGCCAGAATGAAGTTGCTGTGCTTCCGTCACCACCTGCATTCCTTCAGCTAGTTCTACGTAACCGATTGCAGCAATCCCAAATTACTCAGTTGGGATGCAAAGTTTAAGGAATAGGAATAAGGGGGTCAGAGCACTGAAGTTCTGACAATTGATGTAATGGAAACTGCTAATAACACCTACGCTGGTGCAAAATTTCTTAACAAAGAAATGCCTTGGCTGTAAGTCCCACAAACCACCACAATGCTCTTTGTTAGTATTTCACTGCAAATATACATGGGGATCATTGCTTTTAATTACAAAGTATTTTTACTTTGCCTTGCAGTTTGTGTTTTACTTTTTAGTCATACTATTTTTAGAGTAAAAATACATGGACAATTACACAGACACTATCATACACTGGAAAAAAAATATCCAAAATGCTAGCCTTGAGGATGGAGGCTTCTTCTGCATTAATTTGTGTCTCTCTGACAAACCAAAGGAAACAAAATTTTCAACAGTCATTCATCTTTTCTGATAGTTCCCAAATTATACCTGCACAGGAATGAAAATTCTGAGGTACAGAAGTCTAGCTGGAAGAAGTAAACTTAGCTGGGAACACAATATAACAACTGGGATGAGGAGAAGGAAGAGAAAAAAAAAATTATGCCAGCGAAGGAAAAAAAATGAAGGAAAAATGAAGAGGATCCAAGTACACCAGTTCATTGCTACTCTGGAATTCTCTCAAAAATTCAGACTCAGGTTGCGAGAACAAAAATGCTGTATGAAACACACACTTCTTTGGAAGCCAAACAGGTGAAACAAAGCTAAAATTAGAGACAACATACCTTTTATGTATGTGTCCAGAAAATCAAAACTATAAAAATCATCACTTCCAAGTATATTTTTTTTAAAGTCAATTCGTGGAAGCAACAATAGACTTATAAAATCTCCTACTTTACTGGTTTTCTATCAGGTCTTAAAAAATCAGCATTTTCCCCTTTAGCCTTCATATTTCACAGAATTACAGAATCACAGAATCGCGTAGACTGGAAAAGACCTTCTAGATCATCAGGTCCAGCCATTAACCCAGCACTGCCAAGTCCTCCACTAAACCATGTCCCTAAGCACCACATCTACACATTTTTTAAACACTTCCAGGGATGGTGATCCCACCACCTCCCTGGGCAGCCTGTTCCAAAGTTTGACCACCCTTTCAGTGAAAATTTTTTTCCTAATACCCAACCTAAACCTCCCCTGGCACAACTTGAGGCCCTTTTCTCTTGTCCTGTCCCTCATTACCTAGACGAGACAGACCCCACCTGCCTACAGCCTCCAGTCAAGCAGCTGCAGAGAGCAGTAAGGTCTCTCCAGGCTAAACACCCCCAGTTCCCTCAGCTGCTCCTCACAAGACGACTTCTCTAGACCCTCTAGATATTTACTAAGCACAAGATGAGCTCTGCTTTCTAGCTCATGGTTTAGGAAATGCTTCCTCCAGATTTGTTCTTAAGGAAAATTAAAAAAAAAACAAACAAAAAGTACTTTTGGTTGTAAGCAGTCACGTCTTCTGCAAGACAGGGAACCCAAGACACAACTGGCCATTTTGTTTGAACCCAAAAAGATGAAGTCAGATCAGAAAACCTCAAACCATTATTACTACAGTTCAATTATTCTATTATTCTAACATCATTTAAAACATTATGGGTGACATTTGTTCTGATGTCCACATTTAAGAGTCTAAATCTTGCTTTTATATTAAAACATCTATTCAGAAACCACGATGGTTTAAATTCCTTTCTCCTAGTGTATAGTGTATAATAACTGACTATAGCTTCCAAACACCACTATATTCTATTTATATAAATAGAATATATATTGTATATATAAATACATATTTATATATACAATATATAAAAACAAATATATAATATATAATATGCATATGCATACAATTTATTTAAAACTAAGAATAAGGGAGCCCAATATTCTTGTTGTCGCTCAAGGTGAGGAAAGAAAAAGCAATCCATACTGGCAACAACTGATGCTGTATTAGAATGGAAAGCTGCAGTGCCAAAAGCTCTAAGAAATTCCCACAATTGGAATAAAACTGCACCACCACAAACCTTTCTCCCCCACCCATCCAAAACCAGTTACATTTTGACACAGCCATACATAGAAGTCTATGGCATTTACAAATAGAAGATGTAGAAATGTGCTTTTTCCCAGTCTGTAGTAATCTCCAAGTAAAATCTGCTGTCATGATCTTCACATATACAGAATCCTACAGGATTTTTTTTCCAATTACTAGATAGATAT
Organism: Microhierax caerulescens; assembly: GCA_035590215.1. NCBI lineage: Eukaryota > Metazoa > Chordata > Aves > Falconiformes > Falconidae > Microhierax > Microhierax caerulescens. The sequence continues at coordinate 13,912,117 of JAVJGJ010000001.1, read as the reverse complement.
TCTATTAATGTCTGCTGTAGTAAAATATTTGAATCCACACATGGAAAAACTGTATTTAATGTTCATGTTTACATAAATGACTTAACAAGAACAGAGTAGAACGTAACACTTAGAGACCATCTTTGAATGCTTTCAGTAGCAGGTCAGCTGCCAGCCCAGGAGACAACACACCACTAAGAACTTTTTCTTCTAGAAGTGGAATCTTATCCTTGACTGCCAAGTGACTCCGGAAATGTTCCAACATATTTTCTTGGATGAGATTCCACATCCACACTTTCTGCTGTCTCCGTCGTTTGGCAATCAACTCACCACTTGTGAGCATGAGGTCATGAAATTCTGTCATTTTATCCCACATGTCCGAGATACCTTCTCCGGTTTTGGCAGAGATGCGCATTACCTGTTGGATTCAGAAGAATTTTTAAAGCCAAGTAACTTGAGGGTTCAATTTTTGCATCAGGTAGACTACACGAAAATTAAGAAATGTGTAAAACAAGCTTCAATCCAATCACTACCTGAAGCTCTAAGCAAAAACTGGAATGCTACCAATTGTAAATGGACCCTGAGATCCATAGTATTTGGGATAAATAGGCCTTGTCCAACTGCTGCTATAACGAGTGAGAGTAACTTTTAACGATTCCTTTAGCTAAGAGGTACAGCATTGCTGTTTTACTGAAATGTACAGTTAATTCCATACTCTAGAAGATACACACTGGTAGCTACTCTTTTGCACTTAAAATATTCCAGAAAGGAAGTATAGCAACTGTTTTTTACATTTGCTTTCCAGACTAGGAATTCATTTTGCCAAAAGTATTTCAGACATCCAACATGATCTTTTAAATGGAACAGCTGTTTTTTTTAAAAAATAATTCTCTCTCTTTCCCCAGTCTAATGGATAGGATACAGCACCTACACATCAGTATTTTCTTTCTTCAGTTATCACACAACTGCCACCACTGAAAGAGACAGATTTCTGATAACCTGTTTAATTAACTGGCCTCAGTTCTTTTGGGTCATGTTTATCAGATGTGACCTCTCATCAGATCTAGAAACAAGAACTACAAAGTTATCGCTAAACCTCAAGCAGCCCAGCAGATTTAAACTTAATTCAATGTGTCAATTTTAATACTGGGGTAGAACAAACCTCCTTTATATATACACGTATATAAATAAAGGGAGTGAAAGTGTGTGTGTGCTTGTTTTACATACATGTGTTAAAATTAGCACTGAATCTTTTCCTTAATAACTTACCATAACCTTTTAATACATGGAATACTGCATTAAAACTAAAGGCCCACAGGATAAGAATTCCAATAATCTGGACATTGCATATACAAGTAGATGAAGGTTTTGCCCAAGAAATTTTACTGGGTTTTGCCCAAGAAATTTTATTATGAGAGAAATTTTTTAAAAAATAAAGCAATAAAGGAAACACATAAACAAGTGCAAGAACAAAGATAATCACAGGCTTCGGAGTTATAAAAGAGAGAGAGAAATAGCTCATAGGACATTTCAAGATATGCATACTTTACAAAAATCAAGGCAAGTTTGTATCACTACTGATGTTGGTAATAGGTCTGCTAGTGCTGAGATTGTAGCTCAGGATAAAGAATCACGGGGAGCAGGACTAGCTTTGCACAGTGTTTCCTGTAGCACACCTTGAGATCAGAGGTGAAACAGAAACAGAGACACTCAACTCTCTAGCAAAATGCAAAACTAAACAACAGAACTGAAATGTTTATGAAAGAGCTCAGGGGAGACTAGTATAGCTAGATGAGATGTTAACAATCCTAACTAATTCAGCACTTTCGGGGAGAGGAAAGAAAAAACAAAACCACCAACACACCAACAAAACAAAAGCCAAAGCTCCCCACAAACCAAAGTGAAATACACCAACCTTTGGTCTCCAAACCTTGGAACGTCTGCGGAGCAGCTTCAGAGCACTAACATACTCAGCCTGTATTCTTCGTGCAGGCACAACCAAATCACCATCAGCTTTATTTATAGCAACCAGATCTGCCATCTCAATTATACCCCGTTTGATACCCTAAACAGAACATGGGAGAGAAATCATGAATAGCCAGGAGTGAGATACGCTGAATTATCGCAAAAAGCAGGTCAAAATGCTTTGCTGGTTTCTAGTGGCTCTTACTGACTTTGTTTGGGTATGTGCTAGTCATGCAAGACTAGTACCAACAGCCTCTGTCACTACTAGTTATTACTTTAACACAAGAACACTAAATATGGATATAAGTTTACACGATAACCTCTTTCATGTGTAGACTTAAGTTTAACCAAAACATGACCAAGTCTACAAACCTATTTATATTGATTTCTGTTTTCCTATAATACAAAGCCACTCCCCAAAATCACATATAACTAGACAGGCCAAAGTCAATCAGAGATTATAAAAAATTTACATTCTAATACTTCCAAAATCAAGAGGGGATATCAGATCCTAACTGTGCAATAAATTGGTAAGACACTGAAAAGACTTCAACAGCAGCAGCATAATTTACAAACCACTATTGACACAGACTTTCTGCACAGGTACTACACCCTGATTTAAGTTTCTCTCTCAAGTCCTAGGTAATACTCAGTAAGAGAAACCGACAAATACCTGTAATTCATCTCCACCCGCAGGTGGCAGCAGTAATATAAACATATCAACCATATCAGCCACAGCAAATTCTGACTGTCCCACACCTGAAAAATGAAATTCAGAGTTCACCATTTATTGCAAACTTTCATTCACATTAATGACAGTAAGCATGACAGACCCCAGTACTGCACCATCAACAAATCCCACCAACAAAACAGAGACAACAGGAAACACAACGTTTTTTTCAAAACAGTGTTTTCACAAAACATACAGGACTAGAAAACTGACAGAATGGGCATTCATTTTCAACCAGTGTTCACAAAAACATGAGAAAAATCAAGGATGAAAGTATGCAATTAGTAACACACCTTGTTTAGACATCTTAAGAAGATAAATAAAAGAAAACCCTAAGCACATACCTACTGTTTCCACAAGCACGACATTGTAGCCTCCTCCTTCACATAGCAGAATAGCTTCATTTGTCGTCCTTGTTACGCCTCCCAGTGTCCCTCTGGTTGGAGATGGTCTAATGTATGCATTCATGTCTCTTGACAACTCAGTCATCCGTGTTTTATCACCCAATAGAGAACCTTCAACGTTAACGTTACATTATTTCAAAAATGCAAAACAGCCAAACTTCCCTCTCTCCCCCACCTCCAATAAATTAGTGAGAAAAGACAGATCTCAGACACAGTCATTCTAATAAGAATATCCCAATAATATCTGCTCAAAAGTTTGCTGAGGACTAGGAAGTTACTGCCTGGTTGTTCTGCCCATCAAAATTTGGAGAGGCCAGATAAGCAGCAGACCTTACTGCTATAAAACACGAAGAATTTGTTTTATGTCAGAATGAATTCTACAGTTCCTGAATGGCTTTTTTTATGCACAGCAGGCCACACAATTAAATCTTTGCTGTTTCTGTCCAAAGTGACAAATCTCTGCCTTTGAATCTGATTATGTCCTGATGGTGGGTGTTTGTTTTTAAGAAAGTTGACATGCATCCCTGCCTTCTTTCCATTCACACCAACTTTAAATCGGATTCAGTGAGGCCTTCCTTCCTTTCACACCAACTTTAAATCGGATTCAGTGAGATCTACGTGCACGATGCAATTACAAAAGATGAGATGCTCAATTCTTCCAAATGTGCAGTCTTGCTATCATACTTTGCTATTCTATTGATGTGTCCTGAACGTATGCATTCAAGAATGTATCTCTTAGCTCCAAGTCATTGCAATGCTGAAGTTTTTTTTCTTTATAAATAATTACACATTGCAGCATCTTCTCTAACAGCATAGAAGCTGGAAAAAGGAATGCTGTTCCCTGGCAGCTACCCACTAGAAAAAGATCAAAATCAAGGTTCTATTATTTATATCAGAGATGCCATTAAGCAAGCATAGCCAGTCTATAACTTCCCTACAATTTTTGAGTGTGACAAATTACACACAAAGCCACACAACTTTGAAGAATTTCAAATTTAGGGAAAAAAAACCCTAAACCAAAAACATGCTGTGAGACAAACGGTCAATGGTACTGCATCAGCAGACCCTGAAACCAGTATAGTTGACAGAACTCCAAAAATTCCTACTGAGAACTAATGAATGTTCTAAACTCCAACCAAATTTACATGCTCAGATTGCAGCATCCTCTGACCAGTTTTAAATCAGCATATGCCTCCTGCCCAGTGATCAGCATTACCATTGTGAAATTTAAGCAGAAATGAATGCCCTGATATGCCTTCATTTACAGGGAAATAAATAAATAAATACAACTAGACAGAGGAAACAGCAACCACCTAAAGTTTCAGACAAAGAAGTTGTAAGGCAACATTTGAACACTGGGGAAGAAAAAACGTGACAAAGTTAGGACACATATATTTCCCAACTTCGTATCACATGGGGGAAAAAATCAAAACATCATACGATTATTTTTAATAGTTAACTTTTATATGCCCCAATTTTTTCTTCATTTGGTCCAAAGAAATACTCCTATCGTTAACAAGGTGTCAGAAACCTGAATCAAACTTTAATTCACACTCACCACCACTTGTACTGGAGGAAGGGTCTACAGCCAGCACAGACACTTTGTATTTTCTTTCTGTAAGCATTTTCCCAAAGCATTCTATGAAAGTTGATTTCCCAGCACCAGGAGGACCAGACAACCCTAAATAATCATATTAGAAAGAACAAAACATTTCATTAATCAAATAAAAAATATAACACAGGAACATCCAAGTTGATAACAATTCATGCTTTAACACAGTATCACAACAAAGGCAAATGAAAGCTATGCCACAACTGCTAGATCCAGCTAAACAGTTCTAATCATTTGAAACACACTACCTTGGTTCACCCAACGCAGCAGCACTTTACTTCACCACCCCTCATCCTACCCGTACCAACACAACATTGGCTTTACCCATCCCTATTTCCATACTGACTTATCTTTCAGAACTTCAAATATCCTAAACCTGGATTTTTCAGATTTACTATTTATAAAAGTTATATTAATATAAAAGTATATTTATAAAAGTATCTACAAACAAAAGCCTTTACCTTGAAGAGCTGATATTTCAAAAAATGAGGCAATATACTTGCATGTCAAAGCACACCAACTAAGATTAGTACCAAATGTTCCTCACTCCCATGCCCAACTCCTCTGTACACACATAAGAGATGACAACTGGGCGTGAAATACTTTAGTTGTCCATATCTTTGCAAGCAAAAAATGTTTTATAGTTCCCAAGATAACCATGTTCAAGTCTCCTCAGTGGAACATTAGGCTGCTTTAAAAGCCATAAAACAGGAGGGTAAGTGTTTTTGCTTTTGTAGATTGAAGAAGGGATTCAGGAAGTGTTCAAGAAAACACCTTCTTTGGGAAAAGACCGGGTCTGCTTAACTGCATTCTTCCCTATCCAAGTGGATATAACAGCTGTATCAATCTGCAAACTACCTAATATTTCAGCTTGTAACAGTTATTCAAAAACCACCAAACAACAGCCCCACAAGAAACAACAATAATTTCTACAGCTTTTTCAAAAGCATCTTCCAGCTCAAGCCATACCAATATTGGGCAAAAGAAGTGATCTAGATTGGCAATCCAAGTGACCCAAGAGATCCAAGATTACAGACCACAACACTTAAAGCACAGTAATGATAACAAAAAGTGAGGACTGTAATTCTGTCAAAGCAACTACTGGACAGACATAAAAGGACTAACCCACTCTAAAGGCAAGTGGCTTTCCTTGATTTAACTTTTCTTGTTCCCTGTGGTAGGATAATACCTTCTGAAGGAGCACCTGGGCTACTTTCTTCTTCCTACTCTGAGTTGATTCTACAAGCGTAATGGCTTCTGCTAAACAGGCTCTGTGACCCTGGATTAGTCCATTGTAAAGTCTGTCTACAAGTCTTTGTTCTCTGTCAGGAAGTCCCTCGATCTGCTGGTCTGGGGCCACTTGCTGACACAGTTCTCTCCTCAAACCGTTGGAGGAACATATCCATTTTGTAGGACAGCAGTGCACTGGCTTAAGAGGTTCAATGTGCAGTAAATCTGCTCTGGAAGTGAAGCGCCAGTTCATGAAATAAGTTCTTCTAGAGAAATAACAACGACGGAATCTCAGCAGCAAACTGGGGATCTTCATCTTGTTTGGAATTAAAAGTACCAGAGGTACCAGTTCACTTCTGTTTGCACACCCCCTAAAGAGAAAGAAAAAAATTTTTACTTCCTTCAAAGCATCTGTAAGGACTCAAATGAAACCTATGTACACAGGCAACCACCAGCTTTATTTTATCCATACCTACCATTTTAAACACAACTCCCTCTTTCCATTAAAAAAAAACAACAAAAAAACAGAACAAGAAGAAGTTACAGAATCTTCAATAGCATAGCATATCTCTATTATCATACTTCATAAATGAAAATATTGTAAGTAAGCAGTTAAATAAAAAGCGCTTCATGAAGACAGCCTCCAAGAGCACACATAGTACCCGAAAAACCCAAGAACAAACCAACTTTTATGCTTAGTGAAACTGCTGTATATTCTACTTTCACGGATGCAGGCTTTTTTCAAAACAATTACTCAGGATGAGCTTCTTGCACCTTATTTCCAGAAGGAAAACACCCACACAGACACCCCCCACAGGCCCAACCCCCTCCCTCCCTCACACACGCACCCCGCACCCCCCGATGAAGACGCCAGAACATTCAGAAATGTGCCCGAGCAGCTGAGGGCTCGCGGCGGACCGCCACCGAGCAGCAGGCCCAGGCCCAGGCCCAAGCTCCACCTTCCCCGGGCCCGCTCCGACCCACCTCAGCGCCGCCAGCCGCCCGGGACGCCGGCCCACGGGGCGCGCCGGGGCCGGGCAGGCCGCTCCCGAGGCCTCGGGGGAGAGGCTCGCCCCGGCCGCCCCGCCGCGCTCCCGGGAGACCCTCCCGCCCTGCCCCGGCACCCACCGGCCGCTGCCGCGCCCCGCCGCGGGGAAGTGACGCCTTCCCGCCGAGCCGGAACCGCCCGCCCGCCCGCGGCCCCGCCGCGCACGCGCCGCCGGGCCCCGCCGCGGCCCTGAGGCGGCACCGGCCGCTGCTTACCGCGCTCGCAGGGCCGGCGGGTGACGAAGGTGGCGGAGCCCGGCCGGCTCGGTCACAGCGTCCCGCCCCTCCGAGGCCTGGGCAGCGCCTCGCCTCTGGGCGGCACGGCGGCCACCCGTGGCACCGAACGGCTCGGCGGCCACCGGCACCCCCAGCCAGGGCCGGCACCCCGGAGCGCGCCTGGAGCCGGGCCTTCCGCCGCACACGGCGTGAAGCCTCGCCCGAGCCTCCAAAAGCGATCCCAGACCCTAATCCAGCATCGCGGTGGCCTCACAAACCAACCACCGGACCCGGTCAGCGCGAAGAACGACCCGTTGAGGGAACGTTAAGGGCTAACGCCATACAGCACAGCTACGCGGTGCAGAGCGGCGCCCGCGCCTCGGCTCAGGCCCTCGCTTTGGACCCACTTCTCGCCATTCCACAATGTAATAACCGTTGCCTGGCCCTGGCCCCTGAGGAAGGGTGTTGCAGATCATCATTTCTCTCCAACACAACAATGTCCTATGCCATGCTTTCATTTCAGATCCCTAGACGGGAGAAGTCCTTAAACCCGCCCAAAACACGTTTATCAAATAATTTTCTTTTCAGTCTTCACCTGCCAAATCAAACCAACCCGATTTTTAAAATTTCGTCTCATTGAATGCTGGTTGGTTCTGTCAATTTTTGTCAATTTCTTTTAATTGTTTTTATTTCTCTAGTCACCTTACCCTCCCTTTTTTGCACCTCTTCTTGTTCAAGTACATGCATTTATTTCCAATAAACAGAAATGCACACAATCCACTGGCTGAACCGTTGCACTTTCTAGAACGCCTTAGCCTTGTTCACAGCCCTATCAGATTGGCAGTGCAACTGATGGACTGTATTAAAAAAAAAAAAAACAAAAGTTTTGTTCTTAACTGTTGAATGCGCAATTTAATCTCATTTCTATTATTCCAGTCCGCAAGATTATCATAGAGAATGGAACAAACCACTCTTCAGAGTTGAGAAAACACGTAATTTTGCATCCCTATCAGCATGCAATGAAACCACAGCAGAAAGAAAGAATTCCCACTCGAAAATAGCCTTGCGTAGTCTTTCTGTTTAACCAGATCTTTATTCATCAGTCAGCACACACCACTACCACCTCTTCCTTAAACAGGGTTCCTAAGGCTCTCCGTTTCAAGTGCCGTGCTTGAAGCTAGGTAGCACATCCTCACAATTATCTTAATAATAGCAGCAACAACAAAAAAGCCGTTCTGCTGTGGTTTCATCACAGATCATTGATCCTGCATTGTACTCCGCTTCGTGTGCTTTCATCTCGAATACTCATGTTGTTGACCTTGTTGCAAGAACTAAATGAACGGGTACACAAAATTGCACATTTTGTCAACACTGAGGAGGAGAGTGAATTGTTCAGTGCTGCGTCTATGATAATCTTGTCGACTGGAATAATAGGAATGAGATTAAATTGTACATGCAGCAGTTAAGAACAAAACTTCTGCGATTTTATACAGTTGATCAGTTGTACTGCAAATCTGGTATGATGATGAACAAGCATGTTTTAGAGCAGTCTTCCCAAAAGAACTCTTTTCAAGACCTTGCACACTGGTGAGGTGTGGAAATCCAAATCGTTCAGGTCACCTCTTTCCCCCTGCCCATCTCCTCAACTCCATTATTCAACAAGTTTGCTTTTCTCCAGTCACAGACTATAGTCCCCAAATGTCAGATGTAACAGGATGACTTCCTATTGCATCGTCAGTTATATATACATCTTCTTTCAATATTGCAATCTGTATATTGAATATGTATATTGAATCAATATTCAATTGCAATCTGTAAAAAAACAGATTGCACCGGTCTCTAACCTCATCCACAATAGGCAAAGTATTTCCTTAGAAATTGGACCATATTTAGAGTCTCCTTAATCTATATTCTGTCATATTAGACAGGCTCTTATGGTTTTCCTATGGTCTTTTAATAACATATGTGACCAAACTTGTATTTTTTTGGTCTTTATTAAACACAGTCCAATGAAGTTTGGTCAGATTTGCTGGTTTGGCCTTTCTGATCTCTAACATACGGAATTCTCTTGGCTCATGTGTTCATTTACATGTGGTCATTATTAATTCACTTAACATCCTAGTTCAGGTATTCAGAAGGGTACTTCAGTAGCTTTCCACATCAGCCTCTTTGTTTGTCTCTTTTTCTTTGGTGTTTTTTTGGGGATTTTTTTTGGGGTGGTGGTGGTGGTTTGTTATTGTTGTGTTTTCTGTGGGGGTGTGTGTTTGCTGTTTAGGGGGTTTATTCCAAATGTAAGTCATCTTCCTTTTTGTGTTCTCTCTGCTTCTTCTCTCCAGGGGTGTCAGAATAAAAATGTGCATCCCATAGCTATTCCATCAGTCTGCAAACTTGTCCAAGATTTAAGGAAAATTATCTGGTTTAACCTCCTTGCTGAAAATCTACCCCAGATGTTAAAGAAAACTGTATTGCTTGTTACTCATGAAATGGCAGTCTTCCTTGTGAGCCGATACTAAAACATCCTGTAAAGCGTTATTAAGTGTTGTGCCATGGAATAAGGGTGCGGGGAGGCACAAATCTTCAGACAAAAGGTACAACTCAATCCTAATCATTATAAAAATAATAGAAAAAGCCTTCTGTAACTTCTCACAGCAGAAACAGTATGAGCATTAGCATCTTTGCCAAGTTCCAACCATTCAAATTTACATGCTGTCTAACTGGGTTCCCTGTGCAGTTTTGGTTGGATTCATTTGTTCTTTCTTTCTCTGGCAGCACTATGATTTCCCTGTTCCGTTCACTTCCTCTTTAAGAAGTCCCGAAGTAATCTTTCTGCACATTATTATTACAACAATACTTAAAATGTTCATGACGTAGCTATAAAGCAATACCCTGCAAAGGCAAATACAAAACTAATAATCTCTATGATCTAAATGAAATCACAACAGGACGAATAATTGATTAAATTAAATAAGCAGCAGCATCTTGAAACTCACCGGCTTTTCCCTGAACATATAAAGGTGTACTTCTGTTAGAAACTCTGTATTGGATCCTCCCTCTGCACATTAGGAGGTCTGGCATGTCTACAGTCAATACTAGTTATGGTTACAGAATTATGAAATCCACATCACTTGCAAGAAAAAAATAGGATTTCTTAGAGATGGGATTTTATTTCATCAGTTCTTTCTCCCCCTGTGAAGATGGGAAGGGTGTTTAAGAAGGTTCTGCCATGCTCCCAAGTGCCCTTCTGCACTATGCCTTATTGCAAAATGAACTTCTCATTCAGGAACACAAATTCAGTGGCAATTCTCAACACTGACCACTCACACTGTACTTGCAGCACAACACCTAGTTGTCTTCACTCTCTCTCTCTTCCCTCAACATCTCTCCATTCTGCATGGAATAGTCCACCCTGCTCACTTGCAAATGCATGTTCTCGGCTAGTATGACCGCAACTAGACTACCGGTTTTATTGTTATCACAAGCAGCCCAAGAAAAAAAACCAGAATATTCCTTAAACTACATTAGAAATTTAGGCTGACGTAACACAGATTGAAGTTCAGCATTCAAACTCTAGCAGGGTCGATCCTGCAATCACTATTTGCCTGTCCTCCAGCCCCCAGGAACCATCACTGCAGTGCTCCCCCTTTTTGCAGCTATGAACTAGACCCGCTGCCTCCCAACACACAGGAGAAATGAGAAGTCTCCTCCACTGCAACCTACAACAGCTGACCAGAGCAGCAACAAGTGTCAATCTGTGGTGAGGATTAAATCCTACCTGCTTACCAGGTTTAGCCAAGTTACAGAACAACTTGACCCCCTGCCATAGTACACACAAGCTACAGTGGCGACTGAATGACCATTTGTTTGTCCTTTATTTCAGAGGACACTTCTCAACTCATTTCAGTTTTCACACAAGCAGAGAAGATTGAACCAATCTCCTCTTTGCAGCACAACACTAAGCAAGGTAACTGCTGTTTACAGCCTTATTTTCAGTAAAAAGCACTAACTAGCCTTTTAGGAAGAACAGTCTCAGCACTTCCAACAAAATATTCCTTCTGCCTCATCAGATAACTGGACATCTGAAATAAAAACAATACTATGCATATTCACAGCTGAAAGTTTGCCCATTTAAATGCAACATGAGCCCAGGCCTCAAGTTTTGCATTTGTGACTCCGACAAGGAAACAGCGCAGAGGAAGCAAATCTCCCCAAAGGCTCATTAACAGCTACACAAACAGGTGTTTGCTGCATACGGGCATGTGAAGGTTTTACTGCAAAGACCAGGACAGAGCAGCAAGTCAGCTCCCTGGCTAGGTCTGGAGACAAAAGCCTTACCACAGCTTTCCAGGTTCAGCAACCTACAGCGAGGGGATGGCGTGCTGGCGAGGAGCTGTAAGGTTGTCAGAGCTGTTAGAGCTGCCTAAGAACACGGAAAAAGAAATTTGCTCTTAGTCTCTTGTAAGTCTCAGACGAAGCTCAATCTGAAGATAGAAGGGGGAAAATTAAACAACTATGGTTTATATTTGAGTAATGTTTTTATAAACAAGGGAGCCACAGGCTCTTCACAAAACTTTACTGCAGTGACTTCCAACTTTTTGATGTTGGTGTGAACTGAGCTATGACTGCACATTAGTGAGAAATTACATCAACCATTATAGGAAAGTTTTGTACTGCTTATGCACAAGTTAAATTGTCCATGATGAATTGCGTGATATAAAAGAACATATAAAGGGGACAGAAAAAAATATTTTCTTATAAAAGCAATTATCTTTTCTGCAAATGTTCACATTTCTTAGAAGATAAAAATAAAATTACTATATGGGCAATCCCCCCCCCCCCATCATTCATATAGACTATTGGTGTAAAAGCAAATTAAATAATGTTCTCCAAGACTGACTCAAAATTATAAACCTGAAAGGGCAAGTCACTTGCCAGTAAAATACTAATTTTTTCTTTCAATTAAGAAAGTATTTAAAAGCTTGCCTTAAAGAGTATGTTTTTCTCCATGGCCACCAATGACTCATGACATCAAAACATTTCTCATGTAGTTCATTATTGCACAGCTGAAACAGAAATCATTAATTGCATCCTCTTGATTATTTTCAATATAGCAATGAAACCATAGCAAGTATATTAGTAAACACAGAAGTATAATACAATCCGACAGTTGGCTTTGACAAGGCACCCTCATTCCCAGCTACTTTTTGCTTAAGGAAAGGCTTGATCGGCTGCAGTTGTAGGAGTTGACACAAGACAGGAGCAGATTACTGACACAGGTGACTAAATATAATCCTTCTTCCCCCCAGCTCAGCGTGCTAGAGATCTATTAAGTTGGTATGATACCAGCACAATCTTATACACCACAAAATTAATACCTTAGCTCACAAAGTGAGGCATACATTGAGGCAAGGAATGAATGATGAATGCATAACTCAGTTTACCACTGTAGACAATTTGAACATTAAGTGTAAAGATGTAATCTTTCATGCATTCAAGTGTTTTTCCCTGCATCTCCAACAGCATCAGTGCTCAGAGGTCTTTCTTTGTCTCAGCATCCCTATGCTGAGTGCTTCAGAAGCAGGTGAAAACCACAACTGGCAGAAGCAAGATAGTGGGTAGAACTGTCCATTAGGAACATAACATTGCAGCAAAACGTATCAAGACACATTTTCAGTTCCAAGATGACCAAGATGAAGAGGAAGACCAAGCCCGTGATAAATCTGATAATCAGGATTCAAGACCGAGGTACAGGAAAACCTGAATGTTTTCATTTCGGACCAAACCCGTGGTATGAGCAGGGAAGCCTGTTTCCTGCAGTCCACCTAAGCATCTTAAACATGAGGCTATCATTTATCATGCAGGAAGTTTGTTTCCCTGGTATGCATGTGCCGTGCACACTTGTGTTTGCATGCTTACTCTCCAACATGCCCACAAAAGCAAGGCTTTGGTGGTCTCATAACAAAAATTGTTTAGTGATTTAAATGTCCTATTTTTCCATGCAGCTGTAGCAGATAGGAGTAAAAATGACAAAGAGGAAAGATTCCACTAAGATTCAATGTTATATGATCAACTCATCCAGAAATGTAGGAATACAACTTTGTAAATGACTGGCAAACTTAGAAAGGGCTTGTTAAAAAAAACATGTTGGATCATACAGTGTTTTGTTGATTTATACCACAAAATAAACCTTTATGCTAATTAATTCTAGATTTACAAAGCTTATGCTAATGCTACAAAATAGCATGTCATAGAATTAAAATGAAAGAAGAATCTTTAAATAAGACAAAAACAATTGAATTCCAAACTGACAAAAAAAGTTACAATCATAACTGATGCAGCTGTGTGGGGAAAATTAGTGTACAGAATATGAAAAGCAGTAAAAGATTTGTTTCTAGCATCACCTAACAGGGGTCTAGAAGGGACACTGGGAATCCATCTATCCAGAAGTTAGTATTTTTATCTAATTTATTTCCAAATTAGGCCCAGGTTTAGAAAAGAATTCTATGTTCCAACAGCAACCCCATCTCGACACATCATGATGTTATCTTGCAAGAAGCAAAAATGTTCCACCAGCACTTCCCGTCCTCACCCTCAGTGGCAGTTACACATTAATTTGTTCTCTGATAACTAGTGTTTATCTTTAGCACACAGAAATAAAATTGAGAAATAATTCATGTGACTTCCCTTCAGGATCACTTACTACTTTTGGCCAGAAGGAGAAGCTAGTGCTACGTATTTTTGTCACGCAGCTTGGAGGCATTCAGAACACTGAGGAATTTGGTATTACTTCATCATCACAATCGTAAATCTACCCTGTTTAGCCACAGCAGACTTAACAACCCGAGGAACTTAAACACATGGAACATTTATTCGGACTGCATTCAGTAGGCTTCAGAACGTAAAATAATAAAGTCACACCTCTGACAGCACAAATTCCGTCTGTTTTGTTTTGGAGAGTTACTAATGGACGACTAGCAGCAAGTGGCTGTAACGCTATTTAGGAGTCATCTAAAGTGAGTTTCTGACTTTCCAGCAGAATTTTTCTGTTGCCTTCTCTATGGTCGCTGCAGTGAGTCAGGGATCTCTGTGTAACATAGGGCTTACATAGGAATGCCATCTTATTTCCCACCTAAACCAGAAACAAAATACTAAGCATAAAGTTTAACCAGGAGTTCCATTTCTGTGTTGACACCTATTCAGAGTATCAATTTCATATGAAAGGTATGAAAAGCTGCCTTGTTGCATAAATCAGTGTCAAAGGACTGTATTTTATTGTTGAGAATGAAGAAACCTGCAGTATTCAACTCAGATGACTTGTGGTCATCAGCATCCTTCATCCTTTTCAAACCAGATTCAACTGTATTAGATGTTTTGCAGTTTTAGCAGAGAAGGAGACAGACTGAACAACTAAGGGGTTTTTTTGATCAACTACTCTATTTCAGCTTCTCAGCATTAAAAACCTCCACCTGTTTATATGATCAAAGCCAATTATCAGTCTTACTGGATGGCCTTTCTCACAGCGCTGTGGAAACAAACAGCAGCAGCCTGATGTCAAAAGCTGTATCTAGTTTTGCATCTGTGTGTCCCTCATCTGGCCTAGGCCGAGCCCTCCAGCCCATTTCTGCTAGCAGCTATGCCAACTTCCAGGCCTGCTCCCAACTCTCAACCCGGCTCAGCAGGAGGCAGACTATTCAAATCGTCAAGGCATGGAACATTAACAAATAAACAAGGTTGCTTTACGTACACATGCACCCCATCCCTTGTCCTTGTTTGCCCCTTGTTCCAAGAGAATATATTACTAGTACTATCTCCTTCTCGTGCAACAAGATTGATGCTAGAACACAATAAACAGATGCTGAGTACTTCAATGAGGATGTCAGCCACCAATAGTGGAGGTCTGACAGCAAGCCTTACAACCCCATTAGATCTTCAAAATGACCTAAATTATGAGATAAGCAAAAATTGATAGTGTTGCATTAAGTGCATTCAAGAAGGCCTCCTTTGTTGAAGTGTCTCTTCCCACCGCCATCCATTTCCGCTGCTGACTTTTTGTACCTATTTATTCTAAAGAAGACAGAACGAATGGAGACTCAGAGGATTAGAACAGCAGAATTACTGGGGGAATGAGAAGCTTCTTGAAGCAAAGGGACCTTGATTTTGTCTTTGAAAAACCTTCTAATATTATATGCCAAACACTGAGCTTTAAAGCTTTTTGTTAAAGAGCAGTATCTTTAATCAAAAAAAACAATCAAACCCAAAACAAACAAGAAAAAAATGGAGCTCAAGTCAGAGCTCTTAAGCCACATTTCAGAATCATGTGTCAATGACATTTCACCTCTTCTGTGCTACTGTTCAACTGAAGGAAAAGCAAGTAGTCATTCAGATCCTCACTTACTTTAGCTAGTGTTCTGGAAAGATAGCATTTCCTGAGTTAAAGCCTCATGATCTGTCCATCTAATTATGGAAAGCATAAAAATTCTGATGTCATCTCCTCAGAGTGAACCCATTCTTGTAACCAAGACTATGACAAGAATAAAAATGGCATCAACATTCTGTTTTAATGACACTGTTTGTATAATTTCCAATTACAAAAGTAACATTTCTTTAAAGTCATTAGTGCCCTGCCATTATAGCTGTCACCACTTCTCCGGTGTTGCTGCTCTGAAAGTGAAGACCCCGAGTAGGTTCCTGTTAGGAATATTGATAATCTTCATGAAAAGCTCTTTTCCAGATGGTCTCGCATGAGGCATTCATACTCCAACCGTTCCCAATGAAGGTTAAATGCTATTAGCAGAACACACTCTCCAGCAGAACGTGAGGTTTGTCACTAGGACAGCTGTGCAAATCACTAAATTTTTTAGCTGTAACTCCTCTTCATTTTAACTACACAGGCATATGGAACAAGAAGAGGGGGAAAAATATTCTTGCCTGTTTTGTATTATATCAGTATGTCTTGACAGGCATGAAAATACGCTCAAGTGACAAAGGGACCCTCAGCATCTGACACAATTCAGTTCTTAAATGTTCAGACCAAGCCCTAAACACTCACGGCACAGAGCAGGAAAGCATCCAAGAAAGCATCAAGGACACCCATTCTATTCCCAACATGCATTTTTCCAACCTGTCATTGACAATCTTCAATGACTAATTCGTCAAAACCTATTAAGAAAACTTGTTGCAGTGTTTTACTATCTTTACTGATAGGAATTTCCACCCCCCACCATGACCCCAGTATTAAACTAAATTTTATTCTCTGCAATTTAAGCCTGCTATTTCTTGTTCTATTTCCCATGAAGCAGAGAAAAGGGATTTAACTCTTCCTCCTCACAGCAGCTTTCTATGCATGTTTCAAGACCTCCAGGTTTGTTGCAAAAATCCACTAAGGATGCTCCTTCCCATCTAGTCCCTATATTCACACCATTTTTATTCTTGTTGCAGTGTCAGCTATCACATTGGTCCATGTTAAACAGCAAGCTAACTTCTCAGCTACAAAGCTACCCATCTCAGTACTTCAAGGGCTTTAGGAGTTAATGCAAATAGAAGGAAAGCTGCTGGCCTTTGTTTCTGACTTTTCTCATCTTTACTTATGTCAATTAAAAACGAAAAAAAAAAACCAGCCTGCTGCCCACCCCAAAACAACCCATCAAAAAACAACAGAAAACCACAACCCAAACTAATCACAAAGCTTTTCTCCCTTCTTCCCCTCCCCAAATTTCTATTTACTTCTAACATCAGAAATTGTCCATATATTTTTCCTAGAAATCTGTGTAGCAAATGTCTTCAGATCACAGAAGCTAGAGAAACCTGCGAAAGTTCAGTAAAGTCCTTAATTCTATAGGGACGTTCTAGTAGTTTACATAGAATTAACAGGGCAGACTGAACTGTGCAGTTAAGCAGTTAAATCTGGTTTGGTTTTGTTAACATATTATTAAATGCCAAGACAGGTGATAGAAAAGGTTCCTTAACCATAAAATATCAAATCCCCAATTTCTTCAGTGCTGAGACAAGAGGCCACTGACCAGATCTTCAAAAACTTCCAACTAAACAAGTACAACCCTGATCTGATATTCTTTAGCAAGCAGAGCAGAAGGGAGGGGAGGGATAATAAAAATAATAATACTAAAAAAAAAAATAAAAATAATCTAACCTCATTTATATGTCACAAATCCATTCCTCTGACCTTTTCCGTTAATTTTAAATCATATTTATTCACCACTGTATTTCAGAACAAAACTTTTCATAAATAATGATAGTAATACAGTGCGCATAGCAAGCTCTGATAGGCAGTTCCGTCACTTGTTTCTCCCACTGTGCACACAAACACTCCTACATTACCTGATGATCACTGCCGTCTCTCAGAAGCTCAGACAACAGGGCAGGATGTATTCTAGTGAAGGTTATTACTGACAGGTTTATGATTGCCCTTTCTGAAAGAAGACTACAAGTACAGACCTAATGCTAGTTAACTAATCACATACTTTCTTAATTCACACATTCTGAATAACAAAGATCACATTTTAAAGTCTGATCCGCAAAAGAAAACTCCATTTCTTGTAATCTATGAAAATGGTGACAGCATATACATTTTTCTATTGAAATAAGAGGAAAAGGGGAAAAGAAAGTATCTTTTACCTCCCTTCTTCACTTGAATGCAACTGTTAAAGCTGTTGAAAGGTGTCATCCCCCCTTCACTTTTTTTTTTTTTTTAAAAAAAAAAACAAAACAGTGACTCAGATGCTTGTTGGGTAAATACTTCAACTTACCTAAGAAAGAGCAGTAAATACTTAAAAAAAAACGCAACTACTTCTTTTAAAGAGGTGTAGTTTAAAAAGGTAACAGATAAACAGTCAAAAAAGAAAAGGCAAAAGCAATAAAAGTTTAATCCAAGGAAACACTCTTTGCCCATTAGCTTATTTAATCTTTTCTGAAGACTAATCTGGACATTCCCCATGATCCATTTCCAGGGGATATAAAATTTAAGATTTTGGCTCAATTATGCATGTAAAAGTCCTGGAATTAGGCCAACTTTTTCCTCCCCTCATTGCTTATTCTCTCAAAAGCTTTGTAAAAGCATCAGGAGACTATGAATGCATCAGGATTCCCAGGGAAATATGATTTCTAATGTATTTCTAATTTCACTGTATTTCTAATGGAGTGAAGGCAAGTGCAAGAGACAACATTTTGTGTAAAATAAATACATAACTATAAACCAAAACCATTTGGCTAGGCACCCATCTTACTAAAAAGGCCTGGAAACCAGAGACTGGAAATGCTGTTGCAAAACACAATTCTGATACGTATTAAGAGAATTGTTACAAGGAAGAAATGAAGTCGTCATCGCACTTTACTCAGCTCTCCACTCAATAGCTTTGCAGTATTGGTGAGGCCTCAAGTAGACTACAGCGCTTAGCTTCAGGCTCCCTACTAGGAGAGATGTAAGCAAGCTGGAACCCAGAGGAAAACTTCAAGTACATTTAAATGTGCGGCAAAGCAAAGAACTTTTAAAATTAGGGTTTTTGACAAGAGGAGAATTAGAAAAGTAGGGGAAGGAGCAGGAACATACCCTTCAAGGCATAAGGTGTTATGAAGATGACAGTGAATGATTTGCTGCATTGTCATCAAAGGCAGACTAAGTAATCCGTTGCATTTGTAGGAAGGCAAATTTAAACCAAATCACAGAAGAAACTTTCTAACTACGAAGCTGATTAAGACCTGAATTAGGGTACACAGAGAGACTGCAAAATACCTTCCATTTGCATTTCATTTAATCCCTATACAAAGTCTTTCTCTTCTGTCCATACCATATACCACCTGAAAGCATGCATGATGATGCAACCAGCCCATCACCTGGCTGGGGTTTACTGCACTTCTGCACATGCATAACACGTACGAGGCTCAAACAGGCTTCAGATGCAACATTCCTAACAGAATTTCTCTCAAATATTTATGCACCCAAAGTGTTCTGGGGTTTTTTTTAGGTATTTTCCCTCCCCTCATAGCCCTCAGCCATCTAGACTGATCTTTTTAGAGGCCGAAATTCATACTTCCTCTGAAGAAGACAGCATCTGTTCCACTGTGAGGTATCTAGCCCCCTGTTGCTGGGTCAGCTTTAGCCAGAGGGAAACCACATGGAGGAAGTCCCTCTAGATTTTTCCCTTTCCTCCCAGTAAGACCTACAGGGGCAGGATTCATCTGGGGGATGTCGCAGGGAAGGAAGTGAAGCACATCCCTGCACTCCCCCTCCCCAGATACGAGGACTATAATTTCTAACCTCTTTTCATTCAGCTTTCCAGGAAAAAAAAATAATATATATATATATATATAAAAAACCAAAACAAAACACAAGAGATCACTACTTAAGCACATTTGATAAGACAAAATAAAGTGACCCAAGCTTGGTCCTGTCATTAACATTGTGTATTTCAGGACTGTTGTACCATATGAGTATTATTTTCAACCTAGCCTGGGTCTGATTCTACACACCATGCATGTTTCATTTTTTCAGACTCCACAATCTGTCAACTTTAGTTTCTTAGCGCTTTGTCCATTATCACTTTGAGAGGTGCTATGGTATTATCTAAAAAGTATAAGCACCTATGGAGCTAAAGAACTCCAGGACCACATGAAGACCTAGGCCCTGTGCAACTTTTGCCAGTTAGTAGCTACTGGGCATTATAAGCATGGGACTGAGCTCCATTTTTCAGGTACTCTACTATTTTGATAGTCAGAGAAACGCATACAGTGCTCACAACCAATGCTGCTAGAGAACGGCAGCAAGCACAGTGAGCTATGACAAATATCACAGACCCACAGCTTTGGCTGTTACCCTCAGACCTGCACTCCCTTGAAAAGTCACCAAAGGGTGCAACTGCCATGCACAACATACCCATACCAAGCTATGTAAATCACTACTTTCTGTTCTCACCCATGCTTTAAAAATAGGGTCTTACAGAATTTGTCTTCTCTAAAGAAAGGGAATTTGAAATTTAATTGCAATTGCAGAATTTTTACCTTTGAAGTGAGCCACGTTAACCATGTCAGACTTGCAGTCTGGAAGCCACACTCCCAACAATCCACAAACAAGAAACAGGAAACTTAAAAACAAAACAAAAAAAAGACAACCCCCCAACAAAACAACCAACCAACCCACAACTGTTTGTTTTTCCAGGTATACACTAAATACCTTCTCATGGTACTACATTAACTTGTACTCCACACTCTTTCATTAACCAGCCTTTTTACTATGCTCTCAAAAGCCTCTGTAAGAGCTCAGAGAAAGAAAGGTTTTAGATAGAGAGAGCAGGCTACAAGGAATGCAAGGTAGAAACTTCCCGAGACACAGAATATAATCCGTAGACTAATCAAGTGAAAATACGTAAGTCGACAGTGCCTAATAATTATACATGCCTGAAGAGGGTACCATCAGTCTATTGTGACATTATATGGCATTCTTTTTGAGGAAATTAAGCCAGTTTTTACTGACATACTAGCCAGCACTTAGAAGTATGTTGCATTCTATCTCTGATGACTGCATCTAACAATATATGCTGCCTCTCAGGTTTTTACTACTTACTGCCATCAGAAACTTCAGGTAATCAGACAAACCTCAACCTTGCTCCTAGTGGTTCAGCTAACCTTCACATGTGCAGGCTTTCACCCACAACTGCTGTATGTGAAATACTTGTGCTTCAGATGAATTTTGGGAAAAGACTTAAATGTGTATGTCTTTTTATACATAAAAATATCTTTTTTATACATTTATTTTATAAATGTATAAGCAACATCTGGTATCTATGCATTCATCCAGCCATGTGGAAGCCAGTTACAACCACGTTTTCCAAACTTGCGTGGCACTGAAAGGTTACATATGGAGATGACTAACTGTTATTTGGATTAGGCTTTCAGCTACAGTCCCCTACATGGACCATTTCCTGTTTATGTGACAGGCATGTCACATTTTTCAGGCATGCCATACACAGTCATAGAAATAATTAATTTTGCCTGGGCTTCTTGTGTACATCACCTGTGTGAGGCCACGGTGATTTCCAATGCAAGGAGATGCAGCAACATTTTATAAAATGCAAGGGGTGACCGGAGCATGAAGAAAGACAAAGAGAAGGCCACATACTCTGCATATGCTTTTGTCTACCTTACTACTGAAGGAAAAACAGTACAAGAGCAGCCAAACAACTCTGAAGCAACACTGAAAATAAACACCACACACAATGAGATCACTCATACTGCAGTCAGGCAGTGCTTTCCCCCCACTCAAGTCCAACATGACGCTCACATGCAAGTCAGCCTCCACACATGTTCAGCTGTGAAATTCCAGGTCTGACCAACACATTTGGGATTGTTCAGTTTAACAGCAGAGCCATACGCCAGTCACCCACCCACAGCTGCTGGCACAGAAAGGCGCAGTCCCTGTACTTTCTCAAGTGACGGTAAGAAACCTGGCTGTGAACACACTGCCTCGGTACCTGCTCATCCATCCACCCTTCTCTTCCTGTACCTGCTCTGCGCTGGCTCAGCTCCCCAGTGCATCAATGTCGCCACCGCTGCTCTCTTGCTTCTCCCTGACAGGGCAGTCGTAGGCACAGTGCCAGCTTGGGTTTGTTTTGTAGGGTGACTGGGGCAGAGAAGGGAGGGAAACTAGACTAAGAACAGCTTTCAGCTTTCTTCATCTCCATGATAAGTTTTGCTTATCACAAAAGCAACGCCAGGGTGTTGCGGGGGGGTGGTGGTGGTGTAGGGGGTGTGGAATATCAGATGCTACTATGCTCAGCCTACCTGGGGGAAGTCTGCCTCTGAGGGAAGATCAGGGAGCCAACTGCTGTCGTGTAGCCCTAACCCTAACAGCCCAGTCTGTAACAAAATTAAAAAGTAAAAATACAAAAAT
>JAVJGJ010000001.1:13879280-13889938 GCA_035590215.1 Microhierax caerulescens | reverse complement strand
ACAAAATTAAAAAGTAAAAATACAAAAATTCACCAAGTTCAATGAACCCTCCCCTTGCCACTGCACTCACACCTTTTCTGCTTCACTTCTGTTGACTACTCACAATACAGATTCATCTGGGGCTTGTAGGGTGCTAACAGATCCCATGAGCCAGAATGTGTGGCCCCTTACTGAAAACATGCTCTGCTGAATTACACTACTTGAACGTGAGGTTCCTACCTCGAAGTAACTACTTAAATTGCCACATGTGCCCACACCAACTTTAAGACCATTCCAGTGCTTTCCTAGGAATTATTTTCCTAGGAAATTTCCTAGGAATTATTTTGAAGATCATAAATTTCTAGAAAGTTTAATGTTTTAATATTTTGCTTAGAATGCAAATAGCTGCTTTCTATCAGTGTATGTAAGGTCATCTAATTAAAACTAAGCCCTATTGTTCTCTATCTTCAAATTTGTTGAAATGTTCAAATGTTCAAATTTGCTCCTGTGACTTGGGGGAATCACAGAAACACTTAGGGCAATGACAGGATTCCTGAAAGACCAACAGCAATACAGTGGGTCAGAAAACGGACTGGCCACAATGCCCAGAATGTATTCCCAATTAGCGTCAAATCAATCGTTACCAGTAGGGGTACAAAGAAACCCCACACCCAAATTAAAAGCTACCCCATGAAGGAGCATTTACAAAGTTACTCTCCTGGCACAAGATAAAAATCCAACTCCTGGGTAAGTCTTCCGAGCGTGCAGATCAAGGTAGCTTCTTTCTGTACTGCTTCAGAAAACAGCATGGACCAAATCCAACAGACACAGGGATCAGGCTGTATTTGAGAGGTTTGTGGAGTTCGTTTGTAGCCAAACCATTGTCTGAGTCATGTTCAAAACGAAGCCATGCTTGGATCCAGTTTTAAAAGAGTGCTGTTGCCAGCACTATGGCCTATGGTGATTTTGACTTGAGAAGACTGGTCCACAAAGTTTGAAATATCTGATGGGACAGCAGCCATCTTCCAGTCGCCACGTACAGATCTGGAAATGCTCAGGATTACCAAACCCAAAAGTATCAACAGAAGGCAGCAGTAAGGGGCTCAGAGATGAGACAGACCCTGCCCTCCTGCCAAGAACCAAGTGCTCTGGGAAAAAGTAAGTCTTACTACAGCACTACACACAGCAAGTCTCATTCTCCTGCTTGTACTAAGTTTGACCCTACCTAAAGGAACAGAAAACCAAGAAGTTCAAAGTCATCACGTATAAGGAAGGGTAATGGAAGGGGAAGTTAGGCACATAATTTTTCTTCATGTAAAATAATGTTCTTACATGTTACAGGGATATTGGGCAAAGAAAGAAGCTGCAGTAGGAAAATGAGAATATTCTTTATAAAGGCAAACTGTGCTGTTGCCAACATGTCTAAGTGACCTATCTGCTTAAACCAAACTCTTTGAGCAAGGCAAGCTTGTTTGGCATGTGCAGAGCCCCCTCTGTAATAGAATTACAGCTCATGTTACATTTATTATAATACAGAATTTTAAGTGGCAGGTTTTCATCACTGCTATGAGAGATCTTAAGTCCTGTCTACAATCTGAAGCACAGGAAGGTGCTTGCTTCAAAATTTACCTACAGCAGCCTCCTCTGAGCTTTATTTATGGATTTGCACTCTCAGGTGTGCTGGCTGGATCGTGAAGAGATGATACAGATTTTTCAACTTGTATCTTAGCAGCAGGATGAAAAGGGGAAATTGCACACTAATTCCTAAGAGAGAACTAGGAATCTGCACCCATTAGAATAAAAATTCTTTCATTCCTGAAAGATGAGTGAATCAAATTCCACACTTTTGGGGTGTTTGTAAAATTTGGGGGTTTCTTTGACATTACTTTTGATGACTTCAGCTGCACACAACAACATACACTGAGGATCCACATGCCATTTTCAACTGTAAAACACTTACCAGACCTAAGTAAAAACCGTAGCCATCTCACCTATTCACTGCGATAAGCCTGCTCATCTTTGTACCCATGTTAAGCCCAGGGGATGCTTTCATTATAGATCTTACCAATAATTACTTTTGTGTTTGTAACAGGCTTGATCAGGAGGCTGTCTCTCCATTGCAACTGCGTCATGAAAACCAGTTCACCTTGTACCCTGTCAGACACAGCTGTTGCAGCTGAAGAGACCATCATCTCCCACAGCTGGGATGAATGAAATAGGAGCCACCTTGTCAGCCACCTCAACCAGATTGAACAGGAGTGGGAAATCAGAGTCCTGACGCCCGGCAGTTCACAGCACATTAACATACACAGACAAACCAGTGGCAGTTTGCCACACCACACAGATGTGTGACCTACAGTGACACAGGAACAGGCACAGCACCTCACAAGGTTGGCAGCCTCTGGGAACAAGGACCACTTCAGCCAGCCCACGCATACCAGCAGCCCCTGCAAGTAGGAGCCAGGTCCCAGCTACACAGCTTCATTTGTCCTGCAGAGGTTTCCCCTCTGAGCAAGTCACCAAGGCGAGCTGAGAGTACCGGAGTTTCATTCTACAAACCACACAAGTTATTTATTCTGGAGGCTGTTGGGAGAGAGATGACAAGGACAAGTGCAAGGCTTGCTTCTGAAGCTGAAGGCAGCAGCCAAGGGACACAAACACTAAATACAAAGCCTGAGCACTCTGGCTGGCAACTTCTGCCATTTCAGTCAGATGCAAACCAAGTGACATACTACAGTAGAGAGGAGGGAATTTTAATAACTGTAAAGACCTATAAAACAATAATCCTCAAGTGAAATGCAATAGATAGCATCAGCCTGTCTCACTTCACCTTCCTCTTCCAAAAATCATTTGGGACAGCAGTTGAAAAAGCAGTGCCTGTGAAGCACACATATCTTTATGGGTGGCTTCCAGTGCCTACAGCAACCCATAATTCTTTACCTGGCTTTGGCAAGCATATTGTAGAGGGTTTTTTGTCTGACTGAAACATACAGTCTCCAGCAGGTATGAGAAAAGAATGACACAAAAAGCTACTTGCAAAGAGTTCAAAAAAAGCAAGGAATGTCATCAAACATGTAAGAGTCAGAGAGAGAGGGCTTAGGGAACAGAGAAGAGACAACGTCCTCTTAAAAGGTTAACATGACAAGGGCATCTCTCTTTGTTGAGCTGTTTAAGTCAGGGACAAAGTAAATTAAGAGCCATTTTTGCTTCTCTCCTGCACAGAATTACAAATGTATTTGAAGAAAATAAACTGTGAGATGCATGTATAAAAACATATTGCTCTACCATGACTGGTGATGGTAGACTTATGCTGTATATTTAGGCACACATCCAGAAAAGGATGACTGCCAGTTCACGGTTATGAATCATGAATTTCAAGAGCAGAATAAGAGGCTACAGTGTGCTGAACAGAACGAACCAGCAGCAATTAATAGAGACCATCGAAAACCAGCCAACTTCCAAGATGTCAATCAAAGGTTTAAAGTGTGGCAAGACAAAGGAAAAACCAAGGAGACAGGCACACCAAGAAAGGGACGTGTAAACTTCAGAAACCTCTGCATTAATTTATTGCTTTTAAACAAGGACAGTCACAGGACTGCATTCTTTAAGACTAGAAAAGACAACTGCAGTTGTGAAAACAGCTATAGTAGCAAGATAAGTGATTTAGTAACGGAATGGCTTTATTAAACTAGGTAGCAATACCAGGTTAGCCAGCATTAGAAGATCAGGTCCATGACTGTGATACAAGGTATGTAAAAAAGTGAATTACTTCTCTCTGTACCTTTTCAAAACCACACAAGTAACCATGACTACCTCTCAAGCCTTTTAAAGGTTCACCAGAGTCTTTCAAATGGTTAAAAAGTCATCTTCACCCAGGGAGAAATATTTTCTTTCCAGCACTTGAAAGCCAAAACACAGATTTCAAAACATGTTAAGCTCTATCTCCATATCTACTGTTCACTGCTTTCTCAATTCTTTTTCAAAAAGAGTTATCCATACCTTTTCAGCTTCTCCTAATGGGGACCATCTTGGCTTTTCACCTTGAAAGTGTGCCTTCTGGGTTTAACTCTGTTGTTCAGAAGCCTAGACCCAGGAAACCACGGGGAAATAAAACCAAAATAGGCAGCAGGGACTCACCTGGTTACAGAGTTGACACTGTGAGCTCTCTCCAAGTTTCTAACACTCATCATTCTCTGTTTTGTAAGAGGTCAGCAAGAAACTGTTGTCTTTCTGTCTTGTCCTGTGATTTTTCCAGCTTTCTGACTCCAGCTATCCGAAGTGAGGCAAATCAGTAAGAAAACTCCAAGATGCTCCAAAAATCTTCACAAGAGCCCCAGGCTAGCAGTTGCCTCCTCCAAAGTAACTTCTGTCCTATCTCTTATTTTTCTGGCTATTAGTTTCAGGTGCTATTCCAATCCACTCAGCTTATTTAAGAAAGTGCAGCTGGGGAACTCTGTGCCATCACACGAAGGTACATTTTTTTTTCTTACACCTAGTGTCTCCTCACCACAAACAAAAAGCTGGATAACAGACAAAAAAAAAAATTATGCATTGATACTATGCATGTCAACAGTATCAACAGCATAGAAAAATCCACAACAGAAGGAACTTACAAAAACTGGGACCCTGCAGAAGTATTACCACTGAAAGTTTCTGAGATGCTGCAGAACTAGTATTTTCTAATTTTTATCCCTGTTTAGGAAAAACAGAGAGGCATTACAGTCCCAAACATGCAAGACACTAAGCATCCAAAAGCAGTCACAACATAAAACTGTCTTTTCTAACTCCAAAGCTAATTTAAAGTCACTAAAACTTGCACAGGACCACACAAATATGAAAATACCCAAATAGAAACACTCTTAAGACTTGCACGCTGGATAATTACAGCACAGATAAAAAAAAACACAACAAAAAAAAAAACCAACTCTACCTCAGTGCTGCATTCCAACAAAAGCAAGGAAACTGTCTGGGAACAGCTGGGAGTTAACGTAGTAGGGGCTGAAGATGGAAAAAAACAGACAGTGACAGCAAACAGCATTTATTCTCTTTTTGGTCATCTTTAAATTCTACTTATTTTTAAGACATTTATGCTATGACTGCTTCTTCATGAAAAATGGATGTTAAATTGAATTTTAAAAAAATAATTTGTTCTTGGAACTTACAAAAACTTACTGATCAAGTTCTAAATAGGGAATTTAAACATTATGGATTTTTTCACACACACACACCCCTTTAGTAGGGAAAGAAGGGCTAGTTTTAAAAACATATAGTGAATGAAACAATGGAATTAACTTAAAAAGATGGCATCAACTCATTCTCCAAAAAGGGCTATTACTCATTACAGGGACATAACACATGCATACATCTGGATGAACACACATTCATCTCTGTTGCTCAGCTCTCCCCCATGCCCCTGTTAGCACTGCATGGTCCATTATACCCCGGCACAGGTGCTGGATCTCTAGTCAGCCCCCAGTCTCTCAGACTCCATCATGCCAGCACCTGACAGACACTTCACAGCTGCAAAGGGACAGTCCTTCCCTCACCTCTCCCCAGAGCAAAGGCAGAGGCACAGGGAAAGGAGCATGGAGGCTCCTTTCACCACAGCCAGGGCAAACAGCAGTGAGAGGCCACTCGCTGATGGTGCAACCTCAGCAAAATCTCTCATAGAGATATTGTATGTTGAAATCTCACAGAAGTTTAACTAAGCAGCCAGGATACTTCAGTGTTAACCGCATCCATTCTAATCTTGCCTGGTTAAGCAATCTTTCTCTCCAGAGATCTCATCTCATATACCAAGTTTAGTAGGGTTACTAACCTGTACTAATGATAAATGTCTAAGTTCAGCATATCTTTATTTCTAGTTGTTCCTCCTCCAAGACCGTATCTTTATCTGGTTTGCTGAGTCTACTAAGAAGTGGACAAGACAAGGTTTTAATCAAATGTAAGCAGTAACAACAGGTTTTATTCAAAACTTCCAGTAAAGAGGACCCACTAGTTTTGGAATAAAGGTACTTAAAAAGTACTACAGCTTACGTGAATATAAAAGATCAAAGAGAAGAAAGTAAACCAAGCAGTAAAAAAAAATAAAAATTAAAAATATATATTTTTTCGAAGTCTGAAATAGACCCACCGAGGGATTCTGAAGTCCTCCAAACAATTAACAGTTACTAAGTTTGGCAAAACAAGAGTCTCTTACAAAATTAAAAGCCTACTTCTGTTACATAAACTGTATAAAACTGCTCAATAGTTAAAGAGCACTCTGTACAATTTTGTCTTGAAATACACAGAGCTGCAGCCTTCAAACCGCAGGAATTAATCATTTTGTCCTCTTCACAGGTAAAAGAATTAACCAGCTGCGCAATTGTTCTGGGGGAAAACGAAGAGGCAAAAATAGTCAGAATTAACAAGATGAAGCCACTATAAAAATGAAATGCACAGCAAAACTCAGACCTCAGGTTAAACTAACAAGCTATGTTTACAATATATTCTACATTTCAGTTGTCTTTTTCCCGTCCCACTCCCACCTCCCCCCATTCAAATATTCCTAATTCCGTTATGGTCTAACCTAATTAATTTCTAAACTTTCAAATACATCGTACATACATTTAGCAAAAAACATACCTAACACTCTTACAGCAGTATGGTCAGGACACCATTTCAAAGATTATTACAGAGTTATTGAGATTAAACCTTATGAATTATTTTTTTTCCTTTTAAAGAGAACACCAATCATCAACTTAGACAAATGGTTTTAAAATATACTGCACAGAGCCTGCAAAAAGAGGCTTCACCAACATCAGCTCTCAGCCCCAGAGGACACAAGGGAAAATAGCAAGCACTGAATGCAGGGAAGAAATACAGTATGAGAATGCCAGCTACAGGAAGATCCTTTGGGAACTCGGTCCGACAGATCGTGGTTTTGGCTCGGTCATCCCGGTTGCACTAAGCCCTGCAAACCAACTTTGCAACAGTACGTTACAATGTAAACTAAAATTCTTGATACCAACAGTTTGTCAAAGGGGTTTGTTTTTGTTTCTTTTCTGAATCCAACAGTTGGTCACAGAAGTTAAGCATTTTCATGGCTCTTACTCTGCTGTTGCCAGTTTGGGGTGGGGGGGTGGGAAAAAAAAAATGTTTGTTTAACTCCTACGTCTTTCAAGTACATGCAAGGCTCAGTTGTTTCCACAATGCAGGAGCTTGGGACCTTTTAAGACACTGAAGAAATAGGATTATGAGGAGAGCCCATCTGAGTAAGTACTTTATCCAGCCACTGAAGGGGACCATGAAGATGTATCTCTATCCAGCATGGAGTGCTCGTTACATCTTGGCGATGATATTCAGCTCCCCAACCCTAGAAACAGAATCATAAGTTGGGAAAGAAAATAAGTCACTTTACTTTGTAATACCAAGTATGTAAGAAGCATACTTCAATTATCTTCTTTCTTACCAAAATACTCTGGCTTTCAACAGTCATTATCAGCAGGGTAGCATAATACCCTCGATGCACCAACTATTACCACATTTCAACAAACAAATCTGAAGTTAAAAAAAATAATCCATTTTAGAGGAAACTCATTCTGAGATCTCTCTTGGAATAGAAGTCTTCAAATTCCTGAAGATGTAACCTATGGCAGTGCAAAATTTCCCCATGCTTCACTGCCAGCTGCACAATGTCCCAGTAAAGGCTCTGAAGAGGGGGATAATCAAGTCTTCTCTACCAAGGCTAAAAATAGAATAAACTGGGGGCGAAATGCTGCCAAACAGATCAACAAATTATAAAATGAGGTCATAGACTGACATTATGGAAGTGGGGGTGAGGCATCTGTCTGACAAGAAGCAAAGCATCATTTGCAGGATGGACACGATGAACCAAGCAGTAAGCCAGAAACATTCCTCCTTGGAGAAAAGGGCATGGTCATTCCCCAGCAGGCTATTTCTCAGGTTAAGACAAGATAGGTTTTGTTTCAGCTCATAGCTGACTCTGTTACAGTAATTACCAAAGACATATGCAGATATTTAAACAGCATTCAAAATCATTCTGTAAATGAGCCATTTTGGGGGCAGGTCTGGAGACAAGAGTAAGCCACAGGTGCCGTTTTCTCTGCTCTATATTAATCCCAAATGAAGGGATTACCCAGCTCCCAACGCAGGTGACAGCAGCTCTAAACACTGTGCAGTGTAACATCCAATGTACAGGAGGTCCTGTGCAACCTGTTCAGGCAACACTGCTGTAAAAATCCAGAGGATGCAGAGGTATAAAGAACGTATTCCATTTTAGGAACCTCTGCCCTAACGTATCTGAAACTTTCTATCCTCCTATCAAGAGCAGCATTTTGGCATATTACCATCTTCATTTGATTACTTTCATACATGTGACCAGCCCTTTTAGATCAGTACCTATGCTGACACTCACAGCCACATCACAAATCTTGACCTTGCACGCCTCCCTAGAATAGAAAGGTATGTGTATTATTCTAAGTAATTACTGCAGCTCCTACTCTGGGAGCTGCTGGTCAAGGCAGATTTAGAGGATTATGCTATCTACACTCCTGCAATGGCTATAATAACTTACACTGCAGTCCCAGCTCAGGTCTCCAAGAATACCACCCAGGACCAGGAGGAGCCTGAAGTTCAGCTGGGCCTCTTACAGAGCAGGAGATGGCACAGACCATAACAGCGGGCAACAGAAGGGGCAAAAGTTGATGCTACATAATGAATTGGTGGCTTTTCCACTTAATGATTTAATTCTTTTCAAAACTTACTTGTACTGTATCTTGCCATATCCCACAAAATTAAAAAGGCAAACCCCATAATTCCAGAGTAATTATGTAAACAAGCTATACATGCAATCTATATGCATATTAAATACAAGAATTCAACACTAAAAATTTACAAGAGGCAATTCAATGAAATTAGAATAGTTAACAGAAATGCTTCACAAGTGACTATAGACTTATGTGAAGAAACACCTTCTGCAAGTTACTTCTCAAGTTTTCAAAATACGTCAGATGAATTTTTGTCCACAAAGACAACTTCATTTCATTAAGAACTGTCTTGCATTTAGATATTATTCCACACTTAAAATATTACAGCCATTAACAGGATGATGGAGGGAGACACTGGACCATTCAAAATCACCACATTAAGAAAAAAAAATATTTATTTTGCTTACAAAATAATCTCAAGAACATTTCCACGTACCTTTACAAAACTCATTCGGAGAGTGCACATCTTAGTAAGCTCATACACTGTCTCAAAGCCATGGTTCACTGACTGAGCCAAAAGCTGAGCAAACTCTTGATTATTGAAAATCTTCAAACTGCAGCCACTGGGGATTTTGCAGACTGTGGTGGGATGGAACCCATGATGGTAGTTGCAGTTCCGACTTTGTACAAAAATACTGCTGTCGCTAAGACATTCAGCATAGACCTCCCCACCAACATAATAGAGATGAACACCTGGGAGGAGAAGGTTGACATAAGGAGTCAGACAAATTCACAATGTGTATGTTTTTCATGTTCTGTCTCTACAGAGATGTTTCTGCTTAAGAAGACAAACTTTAATTGTGTATCAGACCATCATCTGTCTGTCTTCAAACTTCATTTTTACTTTTCTGTTTCATCAGCAGGTGATTTGGAAGGAGGGTGTGTATGTATGTATATATTTAAGGGGAATCAGTAATTCCTGCATTTTAACATGTTGTATATTCAACAATAATAAACTAGCAAGCATAGCATCAGTTTGGATGCAGTACACTGGATGGCTTGACCATTTGAAATATTTTGCATTATATTCAGGTAAACCAATAGTTGGGAACGCAAGCAGAGAGAGCAGAAACCTACTGCATTATTTGTAGATACTAAAGCAGCCACAGTGTGGATTCTCTGGAAAAGTCCTGAATGCTATTTTTGGTAGCATGAGTTTTTTCAGCTCACCTTAATTCCAGAAAGTGGGGTGATGTGGCGGAGGGGGGAAGGGCCTTACATCCCTCAGATATATCTTGTCAAATAAGGGTACACATCAATTTTACAGTCCTTTCCCCTTTCACTGCCTGCTCCCTCACCTGCCACTGATGGCAGCAAGCCTCAGAAGAGAAACACACAGGCAACCGTAGTGGAGATTTGCTGTCAGTAGGACTCAACGCTAAAGGCTTTGAGAATGTCTTTTATGTTTAGAAATGGATCATTTACCATTTTAACCTTTCACATCTCACAGCATCATGAATCAGGTAAGTGAACACACTGAACTTAGAAACTAAACTGAAGTCCAGTCAGAAAGCCTTGACTGTACTCTGTCATGTAGTGTTTTGCCACTGACGATGCATGTAACTGTGTGGGTACATAAATACCCCCACCTGATCTGCAAAAACATTTACAGCTACGTCTTCAAGTTTGGGGTTTACTCCTCCTTCCTCAAAGACCAAGTGTCTACATCATCATTAGCTGTACACATTTACTTATTCAACAGCATCCTTATCTCTTCCTCACTCTGCTTTGGTACACACACAGTTAAGTGCTTCAGCAGAACTCTGTTGCAGCTGGGTTACTTTTAACAGGAAAATGAATGAGGTGTTAAGTAAATATTCTGATACTTGGTAAGATGGATGGGGAGGAATAGAAGGAAGAAATAGTAGGACTTGAGTGGCGCAGCACAGGTGTGGTGTACTCCTGAGAGCT
>JAVJGJ010000001.1:13853323-13872381 GCA_035590215.1 Microhierax caerulescens | reverse complement strand
GCGCGTTGTTTTATTTAAAAAAAAAAAAAAAGAAAAAAAAAGGAAGGAAAGACAGCTGGCTTTGTGGCAGCTTTTCACTTTTTTTTAGAAAAGCCAATACCAAGCCTCCTTCCTTCCCTCCTGCCTCTGCAAATTCAGCAGTCTCCACTCACAAGAGAAAATTTTAAAGAAAAATAAACATCATCATCAGAAATCTATAGATGTTAATTTCAAGTAATAGAAAACAGATTTTTACAAGTCTGCCACTTTGTTTACACATGCCCTCCTGCAGCCCCAGAAGAAAACATGCAAACAGAACATCTCAAGTATTTGTATGGAATCCTTCCCCTAGCACTTAGACCAAGAACTGTGTCACAGACTGCTTCTACAGTATTATTATACATCCAAATGGAAAGACCATAAAAAAGCTTTACAGAATTTTCTACAGACATCACTCGACAAAATAAAGGTTGTTACATCTTCGACTTTAGGAAGTTAAACAGTCTGAAGATTTTTTTCAGGGTCTTAAAGAACAGGTTTTCTGTTGAAGTATATTTGTTTCTTGAAATTACATCATTATGTAAATAATTTTTATCAAGCAGCCATAGCATAGTCCCCTTAAGAAAAGCCCTTCTGCAGAACTAAAGCCTTGTGCTGGATTTATGATGATCTCTTTCCTAAGCGAGGATGATCTCCAGCATTACACTTCTGGTGCATTAAACACTATAGTTTGCAGGCTAAACTGTCAAACTGGTCCCCAAAACATTCTGAATCCCTCCCCCTGCCACAGAAGAGTTTTACTGTAACACTGTAACAGTGAAAGGCACAATATTAAAATCCTCAATATTATTACTAGACAAAGTGATTACACAGTCTTATTACTTTACATCTCTCAGCTCGCTACTGAACACAAGTATTGGCTGATAATTTGGCATTATTAAAGCAAAAAAAATCATGATACCAGCGACATCCAACCCCTTTCTCAAGGGGAACCAAAGTTGACTGTACCTGGCATCTGGAAAGGACTTCCTGGGTCTGAGCTGGCTGGAGAATGCGGGTAGGTGCTACTGCTGCTTCCAGGCGAGTTTGGATAGCTGCTGTTGGGCGAATGGGGGAACGGGTGGCTATTGGGTTGCTGAAAAGAGTCCGGGAAAGTAGCATTGTGCGGCATGTGGGGCTCATTTTGTCCCAGGTTGCGGAACTGGGCCAAGAGGCTGTGCTGAGGGTTGTACTCACTGTGCCTTGGAACCAGCACTGGAGGAAGGACTGGAAAGGGAGAAAGAAGGAAAAGCCACAGTGTTAGAGACTCATTTCTGATGGACTAGGCTATACAGGGAAAAAAATGCCAAATTCTTCCTCCCCTGAGGCATATTCACATCTGTCTTAAAAACAATGTAGTCAAATCTAGGAGTGCATGTCTAAGCAAGAACTCTTTTCCTTGTATCTGGTTACCGCATAGCTTGAATTCACAGCGATCATGCTAGCTACCTGGTTTGCCAGATGGGAGCTTGTTTTCACAGAGGGCCAGTGAAGAAGAGCCAAGAACAAACCACAATGCTGTGTTTTAGCTTTATTCACACAAAGAAATGCTGGGAAGTAAGCACATTACATTGCTGACATGCAGTTCATTTTGATGCTCTTGTGATCCTGCTAATCACGTAATGGCCCGTAACCCAAAACTTTGCTAATAAGGACAGATATTTTTCTGAGGACAGTACTAATACTAATAGGCCTTGAACTCAGTCTGGTGTCAACAGCTGTAATTTTATTTTTAACCTGGACTACGTTCTTACAAGTTAGTATTAAAACAGTTATTAACTCTTCAAGTCAGTTTACAAAGTGCACAATTTAAACAAAATTATGTAGTTCAAAAAAACCAACTGAGCAGCAATTGAGCTCCAACTACATGCTACTATGGGATCAGAGAAACACACATCAGAAACTACGAGTCTCACCGCACTCCCAAGGCCTCCTTCACCAGCAGGAAAACAAAGGTCTCTTTTTAACTGTGAATATGAACATCATACCAGATACTCTAAGACAAACGAATCAGCTCTTGTTCCAGTGCCTCGGTTTCTATCTTTGAACATCTCACGGCAAACTCCAAGCTACTCGAAGGACTAAAAGCTAGTTGTCTTATCGCTTAAGATTTTTGGGTGACAGGGGTAAGAGGAGAGGCAAGGGTGAGGTGAGGGAGATGAGTGCATAGAGTAGTGGAAGTGAAATAAAAAGAGTTATTCCCCTCCACATCTGCCCCCCTTCAGCACCTCCATGGCTGAGCAGGACTGGAAGAAAGCCCCCAAGATAGCCTGCCTTCAAGGGAGGGTGCTGAAAAACCACAAAAAACAGCAAAAGCAGGCCAGGCTACCATCCCCTCTCCCAGAGACTCCTGCCCTGCCTCCAACATCTGGTGGGCACACAGAAGAGGAACAGGAGCACACACACACGATAAGCCTATATAGATGTAATTATCACTCAGATCAAGAAAGGTGTTTCAGAGACAGCTGCTTCAATAAAAGTCTGAATTACAAACTAATTGCAAAAAAACCCATCTTCTTGCCAAGACAAACAGGTTCTTCCAGGACACTGGGGCAACTTCACTGTTCTAGCACTTTGCTTATACAGAACCATCCAGATATTTATGTGAGCATCCTGGAGTCTGACAGTATCAGGACATCACTCAACACATAGATTAGACCTGAGGTCTAGGTCCACGTTTAAAACAGGTACAAAAGGATGCCACACAGAAAACTCACTCAACTCACTCACTATTCCTAAAGCAAGAAGCAAACAAACAAAAAAAACCCACAAACAAACAAACAAAAGGCAGCAGCAGGTTTCCCTTACTCTTTTTTTTTTTTGGCATATGCCTAAGGGAGAAATTAAGCCCCCAGATTTCTTCCCACTAGTGGCATTAATGCATGAAAAGTTTGGTCCTGGAAATCTTCATTGAACATACACTAAAAAAAACCAACCAAACCCAACCCTCATTATTTAGGCTGCCCCTTAAAAGTCGAAAGCAGGTTTTAAATATTTAATCTGACGTGCCACTTTCTTAGAGCAGCTTCACTGAGATTCCAACAGATCTCAAATATTTGAGGCAGATGTCACCTCCAAGTTGATTTGTTTAGATGTGAAACTTTTAATTAACCAACTCCACTATACAAGGAATACATGACATTCCTAACTATGGCATTTTCTGAAACAAACCAAACAAGTGGAGCTGTATTAAAGAAATTACAGCTACAAGGCCGTTTCACCCACAGGGCTATTTCATCTAAGAGCCAACACATCTATCTGTCACTCTATGGAACTTCTCAATTGCAAAACATCCAAGGAGAAGCTGCATCTCCCTCAGCTGTGCAGACTGTCCCTTGCCTCTAATGCAACCATTCTCACACGTCACTGGAAAAAGCCATTTAAAAAAAAAAAAGTTAGTCAACATTCACGTGGACATCACAAATCCTCTCATTCACAACATGGCAAATGTCAAACCCAATCCCCCTGAATATTAGGATCTCTCAGAATTAAGCTTGAACCTAGCAGTCCTTTTGCAGTGAGGTCAAGCACTATTTATTTGTCATAGTCAGCTTTTGCTGGGCTAATAAATTACCAGTGAAAAAAGTAACGATGAGATCATGTGTTAAAAAGTATTTTCCCTCTCCTGTCTTTATGATTCTTTCTTACTTTTCCAAGCATTAAAAACACATCTTTCCTATCTCTTCCTTTCCTGTGGACGAAGGTCAAACCATTAACTTCTCTGAAAGTAATCTGTGCAGAAAGTACATCACCTACATTTCCCACCCCCCTACCTCCCATTAAACAATGACACATATGGCATCACAGGAAGCCACGTGATTTATAGCATTTTAAAATAGCAGGAGAACAGGATATTTTCTGTGTGCTTTCTGTAATTAAAATAGAGCAGTGCCAGATTTTGCCAAGGAGTATAACACAGGTTTTCTCCTGTTGGGCAGAAACACTGGTGACATTTAGAACTTGAAATAAGAACAAGCCTCCACTTCCCAACTCTCCCTCATGCAAACCTACACTTTTCGTTCAGCCACTTCAACCTCAAATCATTAAATACCAAATTCTTCAAAATACATATGGAAAAGGGGGAAGGCGGAGAAAAAAAAAGAATACAACTGGTATTGATACAGCACAAATTGTCTCAAAAATACCCTTGCAGAATTTACTTTGAGCGCTGCCCCTAATTCACATCCCCCCTGCATACATACAACCTTAAATGAGGATTAAAAGCCCTGAAAGGCCATGTCAGGTGGGACAGAGACTAAAGCGCTCTAATTAGTCGAATTCCAAGATAGTCACTCACTGCCATAACCTGATCTCTCTGCAGCTCAGACTTTTTTGCAGGCTAGCTGCTCCTACTGGAGTCACAGACGAGTTAATCTGAATGCTGTTCACTCAGGATTGAAGACTCGAGCAGGGACTGGACCCTTTGCACATATGGAAGGATGCCAGGAGTTCAGAACATAGAGGGATGCATAGCCTCCTTGCTCCCCTCGCCCCTGTGTAAGGCACTGAGCTTCTGGTTGGGTTGCAGACCTCAACCATATGGAATAACAAATTACTGAGGCTCAGTACAGCAGGGGAGGAGGCTGATCTCTGTTGCAGCTGCCAGCTCCAGGAAGAGGTATAATTGAAGGGGAGAAAGGACAAGAAGAGTTATTCTGTGCTAAGCCAGCACACCTGTTGCTATAAAATAATGAAGCAGCACACATCTTTGCTGTGCGGATCTCCACAGGATGCTGCTCTAAAACTTTGCTGACAGAATTTCTCCCTCCCTCTTTACTTTCTTCAGCGGAAGGGAACATACAAAAAAATATAATTTATTTTCTTTTAATGATCATTATTTCTGTTCAGTAGGGGTGCATATATTTAAAGGAAAGATACTACTAAATATACTGTTGTCTTAAAAAGCTACTGCAACAGATTTGCAAATCCAACCTTATTAAAATGGTTAAAACCAGTTAATTGAGTATAACCACAAGCCATCCAACAGCTTGATTTCTAAACTTTCTCAAACACCAGATTAAAAGGTTTTATGGGCTATACCGTGACTAAACTGTGCTCCAAGATTTTGTGTCAACGTGGACCTGCAGTTGAGAGTTAATACATGACTACTAGCAGAAATGCTAATAGTAATGAAGAGGAAGATAACTCACCTGGAAGCCAGGCAGGGAATTTTGTGGAACTCTGGCTATGAAGAGATCCTGTATCTGTCAAGACAGTCTGGGAACTGGGTAGCTTGTTTTTACCATGCAAATAATACCCAGAGTATGCCTGTACCAAACAAGTGGAGCTGTATTAAAGAAATTACAGCTACAGGGCTATTTCACCCACAGGGCTATTTCATCTAAGAGCCAAGAATGCCAAAAAATACAGACAACAGACTAAAGAAAACCTGGCTGTTAGATAAATGTTCCAACTAACCACACTAAGAAAGAAATGCTTTTATGAAAATGTAATGGTGGCCTTTGAAGAAAGCTAGTGATCTCTATTCTTTGTATCTCCAGCATCCTGTTTTTCAGTCATCCTGCTTTTCAGAAAACTAACAGGTGTGCTGGCCTGGAGTGAAGATTTTCTTGGTTTTCTTTTTTGTTCTATTTTCACATTCTGGAGATAATGATTTTAGCAAACACAGAAAGTCTCACATTTATTAATATAACTTATTTTTTAAAAAAGTTTCTCTATTAAAAAACCCACCTAATCCAAGCCAAAGGACCTGCTGTACTTTCAAAGTTTTGATCCAGATGGGTTTCGTTTATCTTACACAAGCCCAAATGACAGATAGTTTCCCTCAAGGGCTCATTTTTTTCCCCCTTTGCATGTTACATTAACATTTGGGTAGGTATCTCTCCTTCCATGCCTGGAAATTGAAAGACCAGGTAATGAAATACAAGGGGCCACACGTAAGAAAGCAGATTTTGATCATCTTTCCTTGCCACAGTAGATTCTACTACTTCTGTGCGCTTTTGGGAGGAAAATAATAATAATAAAAAAAAAGATGTCATGTTAAGAATCATGACAACTTAGTCATCGTATGTTCTGCAGAAGAGTTTGTACAAACTTATACCACACCAGGGCCTTCAGCCCTAATGAAGACCTGATGGTACTACCAGTAGACAGTGTACTTTAATTTCCAAGCATCATATAGCTGTATTTTCATATGAATTTATGCAAAGCCACTTATGTTTTACTAGAAAAATAGAACTGTGGGTTGGGAGGGAGAAAAATCCTCACACACCAGTTCATGCTATGTGGAAATGGGTATGAAAACATGGGCAGGAGGAGGAACTTGCGGCTTGTACTCCAGATAGAAAATCCTGCAAAGACGAAGCTGTAATAAAAATGAGGGGTTGGGGGGAGGGAGGGGAAACAACCACCAAAAAACCCCCACAGCAGCAGTGTTAAACTAACAAATTTCAACCCTCCTAAAGATTCCTAGCTTAATTTCCTGCCTTTGAGGCCACAGCAGCTGAAGCTGGCTGTGGCATCCTGGCAAGCAGTCCAGTCCCACGGTGGGAACAGAGCAGGTACCAACACATGCTCCGCTGAACGTGCGTAGTTTTGCTTGCTGTCTGTAGCATTAGGGAGTCACTGAAGCACGCTGACTGAAAGGTCGTGCCAAGATCTTTCCTGTAAACAATAAAACACCAAGTAGAAAGAAAAGTTCTAATGTCATTAGGTTTTCCCGTGTTGCCTAAAACGAGACCTGGCAAAATTGAGTATTCTTTGACCAAAGGACAAGTTCTCACATACAAAGACACTTACATGTCTACACTTAGGACAGGGTTTAATCTTGGTTAGAAAAAAAAAAATTAATAGTGTTGTGGCAAAAGTAATCTCTGAGGATCTAGCTACTTCATGTTGTTCCAGTAACACCTGGCTTAAGCAAAGCTGTACTGGCTGTGGTAGCAGGGCTTTGCTTTACTGTTTTCTCACAAGCAGAAACACC
The DNA here is from genome assembly GCA_035590215.1 of Microhierax caerulescens. Lineage (NCBI taxonomy): Eukaryota > Metazoa > Chordata > Aves > Falconiformes > Falconidae > Microhierax > Microhierax caerulescens. Next base: position 13,865,420 of record JAVJGJ010000001.1, on the reverse strand, counting down.
AGCCTTTTAGACTTTTGATCCAAACCTAAGTTCTAGTAATTGCAAGTCAAAAGGCTCAATAATAGTTATTCAGCAGCCTGTTTTGGGTGACACAAACATGCCAGGCTTTCTATTCCCAGAGAAAGCTGAGAATTGTCTTGCTTCCTCAACTCTTTAATTTTATTCTGCAGTTTCAGGAGATCCCACAGCTTGATTTTTCATTTTACATATTTAAAACTAATTTCTTTTTTTAATTAAAAAAAAAAAAAAAAAAAGACAACCACCCACCCCCAAAAAAAAAACCACAAAACCAAAAAAACCACACAAAACACACAAAAACCCCAAACAATTGTTGCTTTACTGACTTTACTTTTACATGAGACATCTGGTCTAAATGCATTTGGCAAAGAATATTAGTACACTTCCTGCATTACAATATTCAGCTAACATTAGATTTTATTTGTGGATGCTCTGATAAGCTAACATTTTGATTGAACTGACATTTGTCAAAGCCAGTTTCAGAATTTAGTACTAATTGTATGCACATTAGCAAAGGAGTTCTTGTAAGCAGATTTGGGGGAGAAGCAGTCCTGATATATGAGGAAGTTATAGTGTGATAGCGTATATTAACTCAGATGTTTACACAGACCAGAGTTCAAATTACCTGTACAAAAGCCACAGTCACCATCCTACCGAGTAGGTTAAAGCTTGGAAATCTGGTCTTTTAAGCCAGAAGAAACATCTGTATGTGGTTAATTTTAAAGAAATAAAAAGGACACAAACATATCCTTCTTGACAACTTTTATGCTTTTATTGCAGCTCGTTTTTCTGACACAGGGTGAGGTTAGACAAGGAAAACCCTGTTATTAGACTATTCCCCTCCTTTCTGCCTACTTTAATTCCTTTCCCTCAGCTCAGTTGTGGTGGGGAATTTTAGAACTAAATTTTGCAAAACTGCCATGAAGAAAGTTTTATACTACATGCCAAGCAAACTGACAGTTGCTTGCTATTTTGGGAAACCATCCTATAATTGTGCCCACCTGTTGCAGCATGCTATTTTTAAAGTTACACCCAACAGCAGCATTACACAGTGATACGGCAAAACATCTCAGCGACAACGCTCTCAGGTCCCTCACCCCCAGCTTGCAAAGGCACAGAAATCCCGCTACAGAAATCACATGGGAACAAGGATTTTTCTAATTTGGTTCTACCTATTAACTCCAAAGGCATGCACTGGTTCTCCCCTCCCTTATGTCCTCTGGAGCAGCTTCCCTTTCGCCTTCACTCCCCTGGCCCCTTTCCCCCTCGCTCCAATGCCTGGCGCTGCTGCCGTTATCCTCCGCCAGGCTTGGTGCTGTGGGAGTTGCACCAGCAGCTGCTCTGTTGGGCTCCCTCCAGCCCGAGCCATCAAAGCTCTTCCATCTGGCTGGGAACGGCACGCAGGCTCTCACGCTGACCCCCATTCTCCCAAGAATAGTGGGTGGCAGCCACCAAGCAAGTCCCAGGACCCCAAGAAACCCCAGCCATGCAAGCTCACAGTCCTAAAGGGACTGGCCACTTACTCACAACTTCTCTCCTGGCTCCAAATTTGATTTTGACAGACTCAGGGCACCTGCCAATTTGACCGCCCCAGGAGCTGTGCTGGAACCCTGCTGCCTGCCGAAAGCGGCACTAGCGATCCCATAGGCAACCTGCCACACCAGGCTGTGTCAGGTTTGATGTGCAGGAGGAGCAGGTCGTGATGGGTTTTTAAAGATCTTCTTCTCAATTTACCCTGGCTAGAAACAGTTCAGGAATATTCATTGCACAGGTAGTGATCCTAGGCCAGTTGAGTACAGGGGGATGAGATGGGGATGGCTAACTGACCCATTTCATTTTTTCTGTAGAGTACATAGAGAGAGAGCTCACAAGCATGACCACACCAATATATACAAACAAACATCTGTGTGATTTCACATGGCATTACAAAACTCTTTTAAATATGCCTTATTTTTCTTTCACTGAGGACAAGAGCTGCAGCACCGTACAAGGGAGCATTCAAGGAGCATTCACTTCCAGGACTTGTAAGTGTTTTCTAAACCTGCTGTATCCAGGATTTCCAGTTTTAAACTTCTTTCTGCACCTCTGGTGCCTGCAGTAGGTGTGCAGCCTTATGGAGACTCAGAGAAAACAGCAGAGGAGATCAAAGACAAATATGAAAACAATCAGATTAAAGTCATAGGCAAGGTGTCCACACCAGAAGCAAAACCAGCATGACACACCACCTACCGCCCTCCTCAGAGCCTGGAGACCTGGCCTGTTCTTGTGGCAAAATGCAGCTGTACACTTAGGTAAGATGTTTCTTGCCAAAAACAAGCTTCCTGAAGCAGACATCCACCTTGAATTCATGGTTTTAATGGAAAGGAACATCACAATCTTTCGGCAGAACTGAAAATTCAACTGTTCTGACAGTGCGCCATGAAAAATCAACCACTGCTCATCCCCCAGTTTGGATGGAATATGGGCATCATTGGCTTCATAAAGCTCCTTCATGTAGAGCAGATTGCAGACATCTCTACAAAGAACAGAAGCTTAACAGAGGAAAAATCATCCAGCCTTTTTTATCTACGTTTTATTGCTAATTGCAAAAAACCTGAACCAGTATAGTTATTTTCTGAATCCAACTGGCTGTGCTAATGGGCTGATACACACAACTAGAATATTTCAGACGACAGATCGGCTGCTTCTGGACTGACTGGTTTTAGCACCCCTGACATTGCATGCTTCAAGCACAATGGAGCATCAGTAAGCACCTTCAGAAATGAATATTAGGAAGTTAACAACTGTATTTCCCAAAGCAGGTTTAAGCTCACTCAGCTCAATGAAGGGGGCTTTCTCCCAAGCCTGACCTTTGAGCAGGTATTAGCAGACCCTGCACACTCTCAGGAGACAACATTCAGTTGTGGGGTGGGGGACAGCCGTTTACATAAACACTCTGAACCTACAACCACTTCCACACATGAAGTATAAAAGCGAATTCCTCTTTTGCCTCCTTTGTAACACACTATAAACTCAAATCTTCTTTAATCTAGCAGGCTGATGAGCAAAAACGCTTCATAGAGGGAAACAAACTAGCACAATTCTGCATCAGACAGAACCAAGAGGTAGTGTTCACTAGCACTTTAAGAAAATGGAATATTTTGTTTCATCTTCCTTCCTTCCCTTTAGCTAAGGCACAAGAACTGAATCACCTCCCCTAAAGCCACATTAGAAGTGTGGTTTAGGTTTGGGTTTTTTTTTTTAATAGCAGTGTCAATTTAAGCACCTCTTATTTTTAGTATTATACTCTTAGTATTTTTCCCCCCTAAACCCTAGATGACATCTTTCACCTGATTGCCATTGACCTAACTGAGGACAGAGGCAAGCAACAGAGGCTGTATCTCCACAGAAACCAAAGGAACAGAAGGGAACAAAGTATCTCAGAATGAACTTCCAAATGTCATTTCACACATTCTCCAGCAAAACCTGAGAGGTCATTTGTGGTATTTTCAGAGACAGGAGTAACATCACGTTCACTTTTTTCTCACAGCCTCTACGTATGCTCTACACCTGATTATTTCTCAAGACTTGGTTGTACTTAAGGACAGTCCCAAACCACGTACGACCCTAATAACCAGGTATCTCTAAACCAAAACATAAAACTGAGGAGAAAAAGCAGATTCAGCCAAGTGAGCACACCAGCTGAGTGTGCTAGTTTCTAACAGGCATCAAATTCAGACCCTGCCCTCCCTAATTAAAAGCTTTGCTTTGCCTTGCCAAGGGAGAAATTTGACAGCCATTAGCTACCCTGCACCAGAAACAATTCTGCATACAACAGACGTACAAAAGAGCAGTAGTACTATAACACATCTTGAGGAGGTATTTCTTCCTGGCAGCCAAGTCCAAGGTTGTATTTCTATCCACAGCAACAAAACAGCATCTACTTTCTCCTCTCATTTCCCACCACCTCCACTCCTTCCCACATGTCATACTCAGGGCTGTGTTGGCACAGATGTTCCCACAGCCCCTGCACTGCTCTGATCAGCCTGGAAGATAACACAGCAGGGGAAGGAAAAAATGACTGTGATCTGGTTCAGCACAAAGCCACACAAACAGCTGTGCTGGCACCACACAGCAAGCAGGAGCTGTTTATGCACCCTGCTACAGATTGGGTCTGCATCACCTGGGGGGCAGCTTGCTGATACCAAGATGACCGGGTGTCAGACCATTCCAGGAAGGTCACCCTTCCTTGCCTCCACGCCGTGCCCCCGTGCTGCCTTGCCCCCATCTGACTGCAGTAAGCAAGCCAAGGGCACTGAGCTTGCCAAGCTAACCGTGCCAAAAAGCAGTTTTCTGTCTGTTCGGTTTTCTTGGTCGATTCACCACAGGATCAGAAAGGCACCTGTGCCTGGGCAGAGCCTCTAGATCAGGTCAGGTATGAATATGGTACCACCACATCGCACCCACGTGCATTCCAGATGCTACGTTCTCCTCCTTACGCAGAGACAGCAGCACAGCCTGCACTCAGGGACACCTGGGATGCTCCCTATTTGAGACTGCTGATAGTTTTCCACCTCCTCTCAACTGTATACATCCAGTTCCTATCTAGTCTGGCTAACAGAAAAATCTCATTTGGATTCAGGTGTAGCTTTGTAGCTGGGAGACACACCACAGTGTGCCAGCTCTCATGTTTTCCAAGTTTATCTTCAAGCTAAACTGCAAGGGTGGAATAAGGTATCAAGGTAGAACACCCATGTATCCCTCTGGCACCATGAAAACAGAGATGCAGCCATAGCACTGATTTCCCAACATAAAGCATTACCTGATCTTACATATTTAAGGATTTACCACTAATCTGTTCCTCAAAACTTACAGACACTGAAACAAATCACACTACAACCAGCAAAAGAGTGAACATAAAGATGCCATCCTATGGCACACATCCTATACCATACACTTCAGGTCTCTGGTAACTGGATCTGCACAAAGCAGTTCATTACAGACCATACAGTCAAGCAGAGCCAGCATTTTGCAAAGCACCCTGCACACAAAATGTGCATCACACACAATCTGAGCATCCAATTTTGTTTTATCAAGAGCAAGTACATTTCTAACCCTCCTGGCTGCAATTATAGCCTTGGAAACACAGACCTTGGTATCTGCTTGAGTCCATAGACTGCTGGAAACAGTGAGTCATACACGAATTCCCACTACCCATTAATCTCAAAGCATAAGCACTTATGCAGCAATAATGTTCTGGCAAAAATGGGAAAAAATGGTTAGCAGAATTTGGGAGTGACTGTCAGGAAATGAAGATAAAGACAGTGCTTGGAGGACAGCAAGAACAAGGAAGGGGCAGGAAAAAAGAAGTCGTAAGTTACGAAGAACAGTTCTCCATGTCAAACGGGAGTTCAGCTATCACCTGTTTCCAAAAGCCACATTCTCCCCACTCATCTCCATGCAATATCCCTCAAAACAACGGCAGATCCGTGACTGACTAAATATAAAACCCTCCTCCTTTACATACACAGCCAGAGACCTCAATAAAACCACAGTGGGCTTCAACCCCACTCTTACACTTTGGCAAGTCGTTAAAAGTTCAAGACATGATTTCAGTACGCATATAACATTGTACCTCCAGACCCTGATTTAACAGAGCACCTCAGCAGAAATGAACCCTAGCTCCTAGTCAGCAGCTACCTCCAGAATATTTTAAGTGATTAGAGCAGCACAATTAACCTTGTAAAAGACTGAAAACTTCTGTCAGCTCCGTCAAACTGACTTAAGCCCTAATGCTTACAAGAAAACTGCCCAGTTGCCTATTAGGCAATTGACCAAGAGTATCTAGTTTTTCCTGAGGAAGGGTACTCGGGACAAAAAGCGAAGCATTTTATTTCTACCATCTCCAGCTTCATTAACATTACTGTTTTGGATTTTTTTTCCAACAGAAATTCCATAGCTGGATGTAGATTAATGTAGAGATTTTATCTAATCAAAAAACAATTAAAAAGCAATCCAGAATTCAGGCTTACAGTTAACTTTTTCCTCCATTTCCCAAATATAAAATCATCACTTAAACTACTTAGCGGTACTCAAATGCATATTTTAGTTAGACATCTTCTGAAAGTTCTATTCTATTTTTATTTTGTATATCTCATTGAAGTGACAGGACATTTCACAAATATGGTATAAATAGTCTAAATGAAAACATTCTTAAAGTCAGTAATCGTTTCCAAGATTAAAGCAAAATGAGTTATAACATGTCATTTAACATTACAGTAACAGTAAGAGCCCAACTGTTGCTCAGTCTGACAGAAATAGATGTCTTTCAGGAATCTTTAGTTTTAAGCATTTTGGAGTACTGAATGCACAGACATGTGCTGACAGCTAGCAGTACAAGGACATGACTATTTTATTATCCCACTACTGCTTAACATGGAATTGTTAAGAATGTTAACATTCTTTTTAAATTTTAGGAATTTTTAAGATGTGTTTTTCCAGTGCAGTGTTCCTTTGTTCAAGCTTCTGCTGCATACATACATAACAGGTATTACCTCTGCCATTCACATGATTTCCAACTAACACCCCAAAGGAAAATATTTAACACCTAGATATGCACTGTGTTGCAGATCCAAGACAAATGCAATTTTTATCCACAGAAAAGCAAACAATCTTGCAACAGCCTTACTTCCACTGTAGTTCTTAAGATGTCCATGACACTTTGCAGAGACAGCATCACAGTTTCTGAAATGCCTAACACAGATGGACTTCCCAAATTTAAACCAGGGAAGTCCACCCACACCTACAGTGCAATTCTGCAGATGTCCCTGTACAACCTTACAAGTAGCTGCAGCCTAGTGTAGATAACATCCAAGCACATTTCATCTTAGTCCCTAAAAGTATTCCCTGATAATAAACTTGCGTAACAAAAATTAAGCAGAGATTTACCAAAAAGAGGTTTGGCCTTTGAAGAAGAGACAGCCAGAAATGACTGCACCTTAGAAAAGAAGTGGAGAAGTGGGTAACAGGTAAGCGAACTGTGCTTACAGGACAGTAAAACCTTTAAGTACAATCAAATGTTAATATAAAGCTTTAAGTTGAGAGGACTGTATTCTGCTGCCTAAAATTCAGTCTTTTCAAAAGGCTCAAATTGTTGGAGACCCTAAAGACATATTACCTTCTGAGGGATGAAGAAACAAAAGTGATAGAAGTGAAATAAGAATCTGGAAATAATAAGAATACTCCTAGTGCAGTACATCAGAATGGTTTTCATGCACAGACTGCAATAATCCTTTATGTTAGGCTGCAATGCTTCAGAGAGATTCACTGATCTGCACAACTCAGTGAAAAACAAGTTAATTGAGGGATAGTGGTCACCAACAAAACCAGGTGATACCAGGGCCAGCAGCTCTGAGCATATACTAAGACTATGCCTCTCCATACTGATAAAATATTTACACAAGTAAAGCATTCACCGTGTGAAAGCGAGAACTACCAATTAATGCTTACATCCAGATAAATTGCAGAGGAAGAATCTGACATGTGCAAACAGCTACTTCTGCTTATTTAAGCTGATGAGTCACATGATTAATTGCCATACTTTGCATTGTTCAGATAAGGTGTAAAGGTACAAACAAGCAAGAACCTACCAGGACTCTCTACCCTCTTGTAGTGGTAGGGATTGATGCAAACCTCCTTCTGTTTTGAACCAAAGGGAAACTCACAGCATTCCAGTGGTTTCAGTTCATGATGGCTCTGCAGGTCTGGCCAGCGCCACACTCTACAGTAAATTACATGTGGTAGCCCTTTCCGGTGTGAAACCTGAAGCCGGCCATCCAAGGAACGAGGAATTGTGACACAGTTGCTGGGCTGACCAGGACAGCTTAACGCTTTTTCTAGCTCCTCCATAGCACCTTTCTTCTTCTTCAGTTTTTTCACTAACGCATCAACAGCTTTCTCTGCCCATTTTTCTTCTTCGTCCCCCTGCTTCCATCCTAACAGCCTCTTTACTGCTGGGCTGGTGAAGGAGAATAAACTTGTCACATTCATGGTGAACCCACTATGGTGATAACACAGAACCAGGCAGGAGAGATTGTCCTGTTCTTCCACTACCACCAAAGTACAGCAAATTGTGTCAGTAGTCAAAAGCAGCCTGTATCAAATAATTCTGGTCCCTTTTCCTTTTCAGTCCTCCAGTCCAGGGAAGGCAGTGCTGACATTCCCCCTTGACAGCTGTGACCTTCTCATTATTCTAAAGCCTTTTGGCCAAGAACCTGGAGGAGAATATCAGAGGGAGAGAAAAAATAATTTTACCTTTTAAATTAACAGAGCAATTGAAAATTTTCCCCCCCCAGCCTGCAGAAGTGGTGTGACCAAAACCCAACCAACATCAAAAAAAACCCCCAACAAAGTGCTGACAGCCTCCACAACTGGACTCAAGGCGGATCTGATGAAGGCTTCTAAGCAGTAGGGCCTGCTGCTGAACCCTGTATATCCCTCTCCCCAAAACAGACCTGAACAAATGAGGCGATCACCCTAGAAAATATGATACAGCATAAAACCAAAAGAGGCTGGAGAAAGGGGGGAGTAGCAGGAGGAGAGGGCAAGGGGTAGAGAGGTAGGTGATGGGACAATTCCCCATCAGCTTAGTTCCTTCATTTGATTTGCTGTGTGGCCTTAGTGATTTTTGTGCCATGCAGCAAGGGGGACAGCTACTGTGTTTGCCAGCTTCAAACAATAATTCTTCTTGGTGCCAAGCAAGGCCTCGATCAGTACCACAAGAAGCTTGATAAAACAACCAACACACAAGACAACATAGCTGTATTCCCACACATACTTCACAAAAGGGCAAGGATTCTGTATTAGGAATGTAGTTCACATTAAATCTAGCCTAAAACAGTCCCTCGGATTTCCTCTTTCACCATTAAGTGTGAAGGGCACTCGCTCTGCCTATCAGCTGTTGCAACTTTAATCAGTAAAATGTCTCAAAGAACCAGTGCAAGATGACGAGCACTTTTTTTATTTCTTTTGGAGAGCAGCTGGAAGCAATATGCCCCAACAGCATCATGCTAGACAGTCCTCTCCAAACTGCCAGTGATGCAGCTCAAAAACCACTGCACTAGACTTGTATACCAGTTCAGCTTCACCTCTGACTTACTTTAAGGAACAAACCAAAAAAGGAGGAAGGAAACTAGAAAGATCTTTGCCTTCACTCATCTCACATGAGAAAGAAAACTCCATCTCCCCACCCCACCAAAAAGCCCTCAAGCTCATAAGCAAACTGTGAGAGAAAAATACCAAGAACTTACACTGATTACATCCTGACCTTTCCCATTGCAATGCCTGTCTGACATACTCAAGGACATATGAAGGAGTAGGAAGCCCTGATAAGAGGATTTTAGATGGCACATAGGTCCTCAAGTTGGGAGACATGAAATGGGAATGAAAAGATGGGTGAAGAGGAGGAGGAACTCCATATACGAAGAAGCCCCAGCTGCGACCAGCAAGTTTTGGACTTGCTCAGGCTGGGAGCAGGCAAAAGGCTCTGCTGGAGGAAGCGGGAGACCCTGTACTAGTAGGGAGGAGAAAACAAGACAAAGAGCACTAAACCACTGATTTTCAAACAGAGCATGAAGACAGACAGGAAACGTATCCTGGACTGGATACTAACAGGTTGCAGAGGAAGGGGGAAGGGGAAAAGGATATGAATGTTTTTGTTGTCATCAGAAAGACGAAAAAAAACCCACCCAACCAGCACCCTATACACACACAGAATAGAAGGTGCCAGCACACCCGCATCACAGAATTTCAGAGTTGTAGTAAGAAAAGATTACAGATCTTAGAATTGTAAATGCTATGCCACGATTACCCTCCTGGACATCACGCACTGTAATGGTTTCGTACTGTACTACTATTCTTGAAGTACTTTAAGCTGAAAACCATCCACTTGATTCAAATTAATTTGTCACTAAAACAATTATCTAATTGCAAAGGTTCAGTTTTATTATGCTGAATGCATAAACTACTTTTATGTGAATAATGATTATGGACTAAAACACAGACCATGTCAACCTGCACTCCACAGTGGTACTTCCCATTTCTTTTATGCTAAGAATTGTATTTGAAATAATAATGTCAATGTAATGGAAGATTCACATGAGCCTGGGGCAAACTTAAGAATTTTTTTGTTACCTGGGCATACCATACTATTAAATGAACTGAAACTCCATTACTGTCACTGACTGTTACTTTGTCCTTACACACACTGTAAAGTGGTCTATTAAAATGCTGTGCTAATTTGAGAACTGTATTACCAGAACCGCAGTACATGTACTTAAAATGTGTTTGTAAGCAAGTTATTCTCAACTTTATATATAGTCTGTATCAATACTCTGAATATCTTTTTTCTGTATCTTCGCCAAAAAAGATACAAGTTCCACACACAAAACTTTGGTACATCACCAAGTAATCAAGTCAAGCCTTCTACTTCACATTAATTCCAATTAAAAATATAATATTTAAAAGACTTGAGTTAAAGTTCTAATAAAAAAGAAACTATGAAATCTAAATCTCAGCGTAGACTTCTTTCAACACTGATAGTGAATGCAGACATGGGTCTACCTAGGCCTGACCCATTTCCACCAAGCTACTTTGTAAATAAGTGGCCAACCAACTCGCTGTGGAAAAGTCCGATATATTAAGACTTTATGTTTATACCAGTGCCTGAAAATATAACCCTAACATGAACTTGTACACAAGCTCTGCAAAGACTAAGACAACATTCAGGTGCAGCCCCAAGTAGTCAGACCACAGGAACAGATTTTTCCAAAGTGTTTGGATCAAATCTTGTAACACACACGTGTCCCACTCCCACAATCATGCATTCCAAAACATATTTCACCATTACGATCAAAGGTATTATCTTAACAGATAGTATTTCTTTATAGCAACAACTGCAGCAAGAAATGAGCCGGGAGCAGGAGTAAGTACTTGTAGATATGCTCAGAAGTAACGCAGCTCAGCAGGACCCAGCCAGCCTCTAACCCAGGGAGTCCTGCTGAAGTCCTGCCTGCCCAAAGAAAGTCTAAGCACACTCCAAGCCCTGAACAAGCCACAAAATAAAGGGGGAGAAAACCCACAGACTGCTGTATACTACTCACACTAAGCTCCAATACCAGTATTAAGCTTAAAAAAACATTTTAAAAAGGCAGCGTAGGTGGAGGTTTTCGTTTCCAAGAAGCAGCGAGCGCATCCACAGCACTGAGCCCTTGCCAGTACATTCCGTTTCCCTTTCTGCCACTCTTGGTTTTTGCCGTGCATCATTTCCTGGATTACTTTTGCACAAAGTGGTCTTATCAGCTGGAAGTACAAAATAAAGATTAAACCACAAGTCAGCAGATGACACAGTCTGCTTCTTTCTTCCCCAAATACACATGCCCTTCTGGGAAAGTGGGAGTCAGTATTTCTAATAGCTGAGTGACCACCAGCCCTTGAAGGGTTGGTTTATTCACAAGGTTAAGAGTGAAACAGAAACCTAGGCCAAACAAGACACTCTAAAAGACAGCTGGAAATCAGTTTAAGGGAAATTGAATTATTACCCACTTATCAGCCACTCTTTACACATCAAAACCCATGCATTTTTTATTATGCGTTCTGTCTGCTGACGGATGATTTGGAATCAACAAACTTGTTTTAAATCCCAATGCTATTTATTTGTCGTCCTTCGCTGCTGTTGTCTTTTGCGTAAACTTTGGACCAACATACAAACCTGCACACAGCTTGTCAGAAGCCTACAAGAAAAAAAGTCATTGTTTTATATATATATATGTTTGGCCAGCCTTGTATTTAAACAAATGTATTCAGGCAAAATGCTTGAAAGTCTATTTTTCTAGCCCTCAAAGAAGAGATAGTTACTCTGTCAGCAACACTAAGCAGACAGTAAAATACTCAATGAGACTGTTTTCAGATTCCCACAGGAGATCCCATAGGAAACTGTCCCACTTCGCATAAATGACTGTTTTTGGTGGGTGGAGAAAGGGTTAGGACAATTAGATGATCCTCTCCCAGGGGTGGGGTGGGGGGCGTGGGGGGAGTGGGGGGG
>JAVJGJ010000001.1:13770374-13826022 GCA_035590215.1 Microhierax caerulescens | reverse complement strand
CCAAAATGAATTTATAAACCTCGCATTCTCTCTATAATTGTATTGCTCAGATGTATCAGTCTATCAGTCTACAAAATAATTTCTAGAATTTTTTAGGCTGTAAAGCATCCACATGTTATGTGTTTTGTTTTATTTTTTGTTTTTCTTTGCCTTATGGTCATTCATCTTTGATGAAAGTGAATCAGGGAAGCAATGCCTGCCTTATCGTTGATTTGTGGTGTATAATCATGTTAAAGACAGATCACTGGTCTCCTTACTACAGTGCCATTTATAACAGACAATTATCCCTGCATGGTGCAGTTGTCATGATCTAGTGATTGTAAATGCTTGCTATCAATGCAGAGCCAGCTAAATGCTGTGTGTTTCTCTTTAAAGCCGATTTGATTTTCCAGAGCTATTTGCCATGCTGGAAGTTTTCTCTAGCGTAGCTCAGTTCTCAGTCTACACACAAGTGAGCTCTTTTTGATTGAAGCGTGCAGGGCAGAGTCTGCATACTGCTCCAACCTACTCCAGGCAGACTATAGTTCAGGAAAAAGCACTGCAGCATGTCTACACTGGGAACTCTCCAGCCATTGCGCTATTGAAAGGAAGCCCTACTAATGGCAGTGACAGTATGCAAATGCCAAGATAAAGAGCAAGAGGGTTTTGAATACAGTGGCATTGCCTATAAAAAGGAAATGTACCAAAACACTACAGTTAATTTTAAAATTAGCTGGAGAAGATACAAAGAGGTCTATGTCTTAATGACCTCAGTTCTACAATATGCCACAAATTAGCTCTATGATGAATAACTGAGAACAAAATAAGGAGCGACAGAGTAGGTCAGCCAGTGGTTTGCCAGGTCCTTGTCTCATCTTTCCTACTGGGGCCTGTGTATGATAATTTTTGATTGTGTCTACATTATCTTTTAATAGTAATCAGGACTGGAATTGCATTGTGTTATACACTCTAGAAATGTACACCAAAATACTGCACTTGCTCTTTGATCCTGTAAAGCATGTCAAAGAGGCAAAGAACATCATCCTCTATGTTTTTTTCTGCAAGTTAACGATTTCTTCTTAGAGCAACACATACATATTTACAGCTCGGTGAAGAATGATTTGTGGAAGCCTTGAATATTGTCTCACTCCCAAATGCCTCACTCCCTAAAATCCATCAGGCTTCCTCAGACCCCACGGGATCTGTAGTTTGAGGATTCCTGGACATGTTACACATTTCTGTATCCAGAGAAATTGCACATATCCCCAGTTCAGCTTAACATATGTCATAAGCAGTCAGTCAACACTGAGAAACTGCTTTGAAACACTATCAGTTTCCTCAGGAGGCTGTTGCATGCGGCTCCCACAGTGCCAAGCTATCTGGAATCGTTTTGTATTCTTCTTACTAGGATTTGCCATTTGAGTGTGTTTTGGAGGGGGATTTGTCTTTTTTTTTTCCTTTTAAAATTCATCAGCCCAGTGGCTACCAAGAACGTAAATGCTGCAAAAAGAGTATTGGAAGCACTGTAAGTTATTACATCACTGGGGATCTGGCAAATGTTAGATCACCGCCCTTGCATTAATGAAATAGATGGCTAAATGTCACAAATCTAGACCACTCCACCAACATATATTATCAAGGTATACAAGCTATCAAGAAAAAAGTACCCTGCAGGTATGCAGGTGTTGCTTATGCAGGGGTGGGGCAGAGCTCAGCAAGAACATTTTGAAAAGGAGTCCAAGGCTTTTAAAGGGACCGTGTTCTTCTTACCAGTAAAACAATGAAGCCTATTAGTTAATACATCGGGGTGGGGGTGGGGTGTGGGGTGGGGGGGTGTCCTTAAAGGGCTTGCCATAAATAGAAACACTGTAGTTCCCTTCACATCATTAGTCTTTATTTCATTCACAAGAAATACTTTAATCACCAGGTACAAATTTACCATGCAGTGGATAGCTAGGAGGACTTCGGCCGGGCCAGCGGAGTGTGCATTACACAGCTTTCCTCCCATCCCTGTTCAAGTTAGTGCTGTGTTCCCCCCACTCACATTTTATTAACAGTTAGAACAAACGCCAGCTTTTGGTCACACGTATAGAGGCACACACGCAGCAAACACCTTGATGACAGAACGTTCTTCCTCTTTATTGAAAGTGATGTTAGCCTTCCATCATTTAACATGTGTGAAAGTAGACTTGGTTACACACTGCTACCAGCAGATCTTGTAAACCCAGAGCCTCGCTTTCAGCAAGACAGACGTGATAAAATCTTTCCTCCTTCTTCAATAACATGACTAATAAATGTAGAAATTCCCTTCTTCTCTCTCCCTTTGCCAATATCTGTCTTATCTCTGGTTCTTCCTCAGACATAATTTCAGACATGAAAGACATGTCTATACTATGAACAGGCAACCTTAATTCTGGCATGAGATTCATGGCAAATTGCAGTTTAGTGCTAGAGAGCTGAAGCTTAACATCTGGCATCTACAAAACATGGTAACTGGAATTTCTGCTGCTGACTCTCTGCTTGCCTAGTGAGATACTGTGCCTGGGGTTAGCATGCTCTGTCTTGTGAAGGCAACATCAGGCTCCACTTCAGATTTCTTTCCAGAGCAGGTGCACAGCTGAAAAAACATGGCAAGCATTTATGCAATGGGGTCACCATTAAACACTATATCCAACAAGTAAGGGGACCATCTTGAAGCCTTCCTGGAATTTTGACAGCATTTCTGAGAGACCATCTGCAAATTGCCAGAGATGGGTATTACATGTATGCTGTAGGCAATAAACAAGAGTCATTTTAAGGAGCAGTGTATATTGACAAAGTAACACCTCTAAGAATAGAATGGAACCGCTGGCATAGGCAGTAGAGACACACTAATAAAATGAGGAGGACCTAGGGAGTGTCTTAAAAGTGTATCTAATAGCAAAAGTACTAGTTTAAACAACAAAATCCAAAGAATGCAAAAGGCTACAACTATACTAAACCTACTCAGTTAACTTGCTAGTTTATTGTATCTAAAGATCACAGTAACTATACCTTAACTTGAGCACCCAGAATACCCCCAGACTCCTGCATGTGCATCCCAGCTACATTACAGCCTTATAACAGGGTGAGACATATGCATTCATCAGCGTCCCACTTTGTCTTTCACTACAGGGAGAGAAACACAGGCACGTTAGCTCAGAGTGAACCACTGCTTTGGCCATGTCCTTGGTCTAGAAGGCCTGGAGACCAAAAGCATGATTGTCATTCAAGCCATTTGTACTTCAGCAACTTTTATTTACTATTTGCTCAACACCCACCACATGAAAGCTTTCTATCAAGGGAATATTTAAAAGTTAAGCTAACTGAAGTTGGTGTTTCTTAAGACCTGACTTTAATTCAGTGGGTATCAATGGGAACTGTTCCAGTGACTTTTATAGAGATCAGATCCTTCAGAATTGCAAGATATCTCGATTTTAGAGCTATGCTACCTTTCCTCTGCTTTTCCAGGGTTGAAATTTTTAATTAAAAAAAAAAAAGTAAAGACTTTGGGTTTGTGTATTAATGACCCAAACCAAAATAACCATACTCTCTGAATTATAAAAGATAGTAGTCTACTTACATTTTGTGCCTAGCTCTGAATTTTACAAAAGCAAGCTTGCTTTTTTTTTCCTCCTGAGACCGTACATTTTTCCTATGACTTTTTCTTTTATTTTGCAGTGCAAGTGGCTACAAGGAAGAAAAAAGTCCTCTTGCGCTGCCTTATGTGCAAACACTGAACCTTTGTGCATATGGAGGAAAACCTGCAGGCAAAATTCTAAGTAGCAGAAATAAAATAATTATTTCCAAAACCACACACGAACACCACAATACAGTGTGTTTTGACAAAGTCACAGAACTGTAGAGTCATAGAATAGTTTGGGTTTGAAGGGACCTTTAAAGGTCATCTAGTTCACCTCCCTTGCAATAAGCAGGGACATCTTCAAGTGGATTAGGTTGCTCAGAGCTCTGTCCAGACTGACCTTGAACATTTCCAGGGATGGGGCATCTACAAGCTCTCTGGGCAACCTGTTCCAGTTCACTGCTCTCATTGTAAAACATGTCTTCCTTGTATCTAGTTTGAATCTACCCAATCTACTCACTTTTAGTTTAAAACCATTACCCCTTGTCTTATTTTTAGTAGGCTGCAGGCCCCACTAAAAGTCTGTCCCCAGTCATG
Organism: Microhierax caerulescens; assembly: GCA_035590215.1. Taxonomy (NCBI): domain Eukaryota; kingdom Metazoa; phylum Chordata; class Aves; order Falconiformes; family Falconidae; genus Microhierax; species Microhierax caerulescens. The sequence goes on along the minus strand of JAVJGJ010000001.1, from coordinate 13,821,845 downwards.
ATCATACGTCAATACTGAGATTCTCCAGTGAGGAACTTGGTAGTTCTGTACCATGTCAGGGAAGAGTTAGGACACAGACAACAGACAGGTGTTTTCCTCAAGGAATAATTAATTTCTATGAAATAATACCAAGAACAAGTGCAGTATTGGTACCATTCTCAGCCTGCTTGAATAGGTTATGACATTTCTTTTGCAATCCTTTTCCAGACTAGAATAATTTAGGTTGGAAAAGACCTTTAAGATCATCAAGCCCAACTGTTAACCTAGCACTTCCAAGTCCACTACTAAACCTGTCCCTAAGCACCACATCCATGTGTTTTTGAAATATCTCCAGGGATGATGATTCAACCTCTTCCCTGGGCAGCCTGTTCAATGCTTGACAACACTTTGGGTCAAGAAATTTTTCCTAATATCCAGTCTAAACCTCCCCTGGTGCAACTTGAGGCCATTTCCTCTCATCCTGTCATTTGTTACTTGGGAGAAGAGACCAACACCAACCTCACTACAACCTCCTGTCAGGCAGTTGCAGAGAGTGACAAGGTCTCCCCCAAGCCCCCTTTTCTCCAGGCTGAACACCCCAGTTCCCCCAGCCGCTCCTCACAACACTTGTGCCCCAGCCCCTTCCCCAGCCCCGCTGCCTGTCTCTGGACACGCTGCAGCCCCTCAGTGTCCCTCTTGCAGCGAGGGGCCCAGCACTGAACACAGGATTCCGGGTGCGGCCTCACCAGTGCTGAGAATAGGGGGACAATCAGTTCCATTACACATGAATTCTCCTTGCTCTACTCCCTAAGTCAGTAAGATCATTTGCTGGGATGCTGTCTTAATGTGATAGATTCATTTGGCATTGGGCAATCTGTTGTAGTATATCTAAACAACATATTTTGCTCAGATGACTATTTGCTCCTACTCATGCTCCAAGCTCACCTAAAGCCCTTCAGCTTCATTAGCATGGTGCTGAGCTGAAACCAATAAGAACCGCTAAAAGTGCCAAGTTAGGGCAGCTCCATAACTTTGTTGGCTGGTTGACAGCAAAAAGCCATGCACCTGCAATGCACCATGCCATGCTTGAAGCCCTCCTATCAAAGGCTAGCTGCTTGTTCTTTTTCAACATCCACTGGTGTTTTAAAAAAGTGGAAAGACTCCTACTAAACTCAGGGGGATGCCAGAAGAGGCTTTAAGACTTCTGAATGACCTTTGATAACCTAGAATCTTTTAGAATATACTTTAAAAAATTAAAACTAATGTTCTCCTTTATGCGAAAGGCAGTTGTCCAAGCTAAATGAGGTCTGTTTATAGTTTTAAAATAGCTTTTAAAACTGCATGGTTACCCAACCCACATCAAATTTTAAAGCATTAGGCAACCATGTTACCCTACCATGAATGATGACTAGCTAATGCCAATTGACTATAAAGCAGCACTTTATTTTGTACTATCTGTTTATATTACACAGAGTTCAACTTGTGGTTCTGCCAAACGTGGGGTCATAGCAGACTGGAAATTTGGTAAGAGTTTTAGACAGAGCAAAGGGAGGGGGAAAAAAGACATGAACATTCAGAATTTGGCTGGTGACAAAAGCAAACTAGGACTTTTTCCTGTTGATTGTGTTGCCCTTCTGAGCAGAAATAATAAGAAGAAGGTAGAGAAGAAACTGGTTTTGCAAACTCTCTTAGATGTAAGATATCATAAAGCCTTGAAATTCTGCTGTCTTGAGATGTTTTTAACCTACTGTTGCTTTTGTCTGTGAATTAAGACTACTCCCCTTGCCCAGGAAAAGCAAATACTGGGTTCTGAATGCTTTACAACTTTATGCTAGAAGAGGCCACAGATGGGGAAGCAGTTTAATCAATGTGGGAGGGATCAGCCCAAAATAACAGTAAGTTATATTATACCATCAAAAAATGGCATGACTGGAAGGAAAGTTTTGAGCATAAATTAATACTGACCTTAGCCAGAATAACTTGCTCTCTTTAACATCTGCAGCTGTGTAGTTACTAGGGAATTATCTGGCTTCACATGCTTTTTCACATCTGTCTACTAAATCAGAGATAGAAATACAAATATCTAGCACAAAGGGACATGGATTTGTGACACTCCCTGAGGGACTTCGAGTCTTTAAACTAACAAAGATATTACAATAGGAGACAGGTTCTCTTTGTGACAAATACACTATTGGTCTAACATTGTGCCTGATCCATTGTGCAACAGAAAAACTCTATCTATTTTCTTCTGGTGAGCTCTCTGAAATTTCCAAACATGGGTAAACAGGACTACAGTATATGAGACAATAAGTTTGGCTTACATGCATGAAACTTCATACTTCTAGGATGAGCAAAATGAATAAACTCAATTCATATTAATTGCCTTACAACACCATATGTGAGTGAAAGCAACAGTGGGAAGAGATTGAGAAAGGACAGAGACTCACAGTTTAACCCATACAGTATTTTCATCATTCTTCATCATTTTCAACATCACTAGCGACTCCCAAAGACTAAGCTGTGAGGCCTTAATAGAAATGGGCATGACAGCATTATTCAACAGGAGTAACAACATTTTTCATCATGTAGCATGTGAGTTAGTTAAATGAGTGGTGTGTTGTATTTCCCCTGCCTGCATCATCTCAGGTTATGTTATGGTCCAGCCTAAATGACAAGGTGATGAAATTGCATAGGTGTAACATGCCTTTATTTCAGCAGCATGCATGACACAAAGTACTAAAATCCCTGAAGTATAACACTCTTGAATAATATGGTTTTAAATCTCCAGGTGTCGGTGGGATATTTGTATGTTATTGCCCCATGCTTGCAAAACATGGGAGTTATAATCAAATTATGTTCTGAGTTTGTATTAAAAAAACTCAACCAAATCAAAATGCAATAGCTATTCCCTCATTTTGAATGAAACTTAATTTATACAAATTTTGTGTTCTTTTATATCTTTATAGTATCAAACTACATTTTAGATTAAAAAAAAAAGGTGAGATTTGAAATGGGCAGTGCAAATTGATGCAATTTTAATGTACTAAGAGATTTAAGGACACAAACCTTTAAATACATAATCAAAATCAAACATGTATGCAGGCACAGACATAAACAAAAAAAGTCAACTTCAATTTATAGTCATTAGGCAAGGTGAAGAAATTCTGCGTGATTCCCTCTGGAGAGCCACTAACATAACTTGTACCTTACAGCAAGCAAATAACTTTTTCATACAGGAAGAATAATAAAGGGGATTGTAAACACAAGCTAAACAAACATAGTGGTGACAGATGTGAAAGGTAATAGAGATACTCTTTACATGGCAGAAAACTATTTTCTATTGAATTTTCTGCTGGATTAGCCCAACAGAACAGCTCAGACGAATGTCAGCACTAGTGCAAAAGAAGGGCTGCAGCAGCAACATTGGTTTAGACGACTGAAAAAAGAGCCACTGCTTTGGATGCTGTCTGGTAAGCTAGGAGGCAACTGCTCAGGGGCAACAGTGGTCTCAAGTCATGTGTCAAACACTCAGGTTCAGAGTGATCCTGGCAAAAGCTCTGGAGGAAGTTGCTTGGCCTCCACTAGAACATCTGCATGGACAGTCTAAGAGCACTGAAAAACAAGGCAGGCCAGCACACTGCTGCTGAGAACATACAAAACTCCAATCAGGATCAGAGCACTACAAGGCAATGAAACTATCAGGAGCTGGTACAAATAAGAACTTGTGCATCACAGCATCATGGCATCTTACTTGGCAAGCAGTGTTCAGCATTGCCCCACAGGCATAGCCTTCCAAAAATAATCCTTTTGTTGTGCAAAAGGGCTACTGTACAGAGCAGGTGTCCTCAGTTCCACAGAGGACAGGGAGTGGAAGTGCTTGGCAGCAGACAGTACGGCACAGCTAAATTCTCTAGGGTAGGCAGAGTCTGAAGGAATCTAACAGCTTTGTTGAAGGAAACCAGCGACCTGTTTTGACTGAGGATATGCTTTCTAAATAATCCTAATAGCATGCAGTATTACTTCCATCATTATCATTAGTAACATGGCAATATGAGCCTACCATTTGATATTTCTTTGTTTAGTAAAAAAAATTATTCTGTTCTTGCTTCTTATAAGATAGTGGACCTTGCCCAAAGATGGTCTGTTCCTAAAAGTATTTTATAGCATGCTAAAAATCTGTGTACATGGCCAGCCTGGATTAAGCCGATGTTAAGGATGAGGTCTGCTCATGGAATGAATACTTTGGATTTGAACTTAATTGGCTCAAGTTTTCATTGACTTATAATAATTTCTTGCATGTCATTTAGTGATATCTATAGCTCTGACTCTCATAAAATCCATCTTTAAATTACCCTGAACTCATCTAGTCTGTGATTCCAAGGGTTAATTTGAAAACACACACATTTAATTAATGAGGCAGATTAATTAGAGCAAGGAAATGCAGAAGCATGATTACTGCAGGAAAAAAATTACAAATCTAAAGTGAACTTAAATTTTAAAATTAATTTTCTTCATCTTTTTTCTTGACTTTTTTTTTCCCCATGAACACTGAAGCTGCTTTTGTATACATGTATATGGATAGCAATTTCAGTGTCCTATGGGAATGGCAGCAGAAGCTCAATTTATTTTCACATCCAAGGATAGGTATGACAGAAAAAAATACCTACCTGTTAAACTGAAAACGACATAAAGCAAATAACAAAGAGCTTTATAAATGTGCATAACATGTAAAAAAATATTCAGTATCAGAGGAAATAAACCAACAAAATATATAAGCAGAAAAAGGCTACTCTAGTTGGTTGCATTTTTATGGTGAACTTTTCACTGAATTGCATTAAAGAGGTTGTAATGTGGCAAAGTGAGGTTTTTTTCGTCGTTATCCTGAATACCTGTTAACAAGGCCATGGCTGGCATGAGGTTTCCCTGAACATGGTGTTAGGTGGCAGGGTTAGTGTATCACTGCTTCTGCTCACATCCTCCATGTCACCACTTATTCTCTCTTTCCAACTGCAGCCCATACAGCCATACAGACATTTCTTGCAGGGGTCCAGCTGTTAACCCATTCCTTTTCTCACCCCATCACCTCATTCCTACCCTCTGCTGTCTCCTCAGTCAAGTCATGACAACTCTTTGTAGGGTAGCTTGTCGGGGCTATTTTTAAGGAAAAGCACAATTGTGTACTCAGCTCTGCAGCTGATGTGTGGGCTACATTCACATCAGCAGCCCAGCTTTTCCATTTTTGGCTCTACACTCAGTATTGTGTAATCTAAAATTCAAGCCTTTAAACTTCAGCCATTACAGCCAACACTAAAACACATCCAACAACCTCTTAATATCTACAAAGTTCTTTCAAGTAAATCCAGCATTTCTTGAGAAGTTAAATCTGGTTGGTTTATGATAATTTGGAACTGAAAACAGACAGCCTGGGTAACTGGAACTTAAAAATGCAGAATTGACAGAGAATCCAGTTTAGTATTGTGTTTGTCTCAGCAGTAATAACCGTTATTATGTTTTAAACCAAATATCCAGCAAACAAACAGGACAGATGTATTTCAAAAAGTGAAAGTCAGTGTATTTTTTTCCACTTGCTCGACAAGGTGATTCATTTACACACTCCTTACTAAACCACATGGTGATTTTAATAGGAGGCAAAATCTGGGATTGCCAGAGATGGGTAACTGAGTCAAGTTACCCTTTGGAAGAAGTCAGCGAACAAAATGTAAAACAGAGAATGCCTTTCCTCTTTGAGCTTCATGCAAATATGCTCTGGAAATTTGGTATGTCTCATTTTCTAGGGCTCAACCACAGTACCAGGCCTCCAGGGATATAATTTCACCAACACCTTAAGCAGTCACTGCTGCTGAAAAAAAAACCCAGTCTTTCCCTCCACTCCCATACCCCACTCCTTCCTGCCCCCTTGTCACTCATCTGTAAAGCTGATCTTGGTTAAAGCTAAACACTGGTATTGTTGGTTTGGCTTTGGCGCATGGCTCAGTTTGTCAGCTGGCTGTGCAAATGCTGGTGCTGGCATAAGGAGGGAGGTGGTAGGGAAGCAAAAAACAAAAGCCAGGTGGGACTGCAGCAGGGTTAGCTCTGGGTGCAGCTAGAAGATGCGGCTGAGCCAATTTAATAGCTTGCTGCTGCCAAAAACTCAGTCCCACACCCTCCTTCCCCTCTCCTCTACACCTGTCTGCAGCTGTGGAGCCAGATCCTTTTTCCTTGTGCTGCCCTAAAGCTCAAGCAACCCTGCAGTGAGCCAGCTCAGCTCATTAGCCACAGGACAACTGTTGTCATGTTTTAACTGCATGGGAGCTGCATGGCTCACTGAAAGATCAGAAGAATAGCAGAGCTAGGGCAAGAGACATGTAAGGATTGCACAGAGCAGCAGGGAGGCAGGCTGAGGGGGTGGACAGAAGAACCACCCCCTTTCAGCAGCAATGACCTGTTAGTTTGGCTCAACTGGATCTTCTAACTTCACCCTTGCACTGTTTTGGGCAGCAGTGCTGGCTTATGTCAGCTAAAAGTGTTGTGAAACAACATCCTATGTCTCGTTTCAGCCATGTAGGTAAGCAAGAATTCAATGAGCAATTCACATACCTACAGTTAAGAATATGCTGATACACATTTTGCATTAAAGCCCTATCTCAGGAGCCACATATAATTTCACAGGAAGCCAAATAAATGGCTTCAGAGAGGTTCAGTGATCTGCATTCAAAAAATGCGAACCATTATGCCAGTAGTTGTCTTCTCCTGAATGATAGCTTTAAGCACTTGTTACTGATTTAAATTTTGAACTAGTTTGTTTTGATTCAAAACATCATTACACCTACAACTTCATTTGTGTTGAGTTACTGTCCAAGCTTTCACATAAATTACTTCATCAGCTCAACAGAGGTCCGAGGCTGTGGTTCCCCATGCAGAAGCTGCTGGCTGCAGCAACTCCCAGCAACCCCCTTCTGTTTGTCCTGACCTCATGCTGCTGCATCCTGTCCCTTCAGCTTTGCCACTTCATGGGGCTACACTGCAAAGGGGATAACTGCACTCAGACACAATAAAAATACTCCAGCTGCCCCTTTTATTTTCTGGGGGAGGTAGTGCCTCAGGCTGTAGTTTCAGCAGTAATACTGGCTTATTGTATAACCAAACACCGTAATTTCCCCTCTGCACATACACAGTTTATACCTGCCCACATTTCATGTACAGTACCCTTTCCCTTGTGTGCATGGCTGTGCTGGGAATGGGAATAAAGGACTTATCAAGCTGTAATGCAGCCTGGGAAAGGCACTTAATTCCCTTCTCTAGTTCACATCAAAAGGTACACAGATAGTGTGATATATGACTGAGGCCATGGTTAAACAGATACTTGTAGGTATTTTGCTTACAGAGATCCTCACTGTTGCTTTCCCTTCCCCAGCGCCGTATTCCTATCCTAGAACTTCTTCCAGCATTGTGCCAGAAAACAGGCAATTTGATTTCTATGTTAAAGTCTAAAATAGCAGATAGTTCTAAGAAACAGAAATTCTCTATCCACCTTGTTATTTATACAGGCATTTTGTATTGTTAAACAAGCTAAGGTTTAAAACAGTCCCAGAACTCACCCAAACAGTCACAAAACAATCAATAGCACTGGAATTGGTAGTGAGCTTCTTAAGAAGATCATCCAGCATGGAAAAGAAAAGCTTCTGAGCAAGAGTGAAGCACCCTCTGTGCTACCAACAGGCACAACAGGCTGTCCTGGGTGCCCCAGGCATTATTGGCTTTGGCAGAGCAGACTGTGCCATATCCAAACCAGCTAAACTGGCTCCAGAATTACCACAGGAGCCCAAAGGCAGGTAGTTGTTCATCTGACTGGGACAGATACAGAAGCTGCAAATAGTGTCAGAGTTTTTTTTCCCATTACTGTTGCCATTTTTGATTGCCAGGGTCACTGGGCTGGCAAGTACAACTGGAAAGCATGCCAGCTGTGGAGACGGTAATCCTGCTAGGTCCAAATATTACAGCCCTGGTGAAATCTGCACAGTGGTAGGTTCTGCATAGATCTGTCCACAGCAAGTCTGACAGTCAGTGTACTCTGACGATGAGTTGGCCAACAGTGTTTTGACAGTGCACATTAGGTGAAGGGACTGCAGTTATCTTATAAATGCTGCTGGCTATGTTGCATCTGTGATAGTTTTCCTGATGATGAAATAAGGTTCCTAGTCTGATAAGGAAGAGGTGGGGCATATGATTAACCAACCAAGTAGCTGGAAGCAAGTCCTGGGGTATTTGTATAATGGTTCCTTGGGAGGACTGTACTTGTTTGGGAAAGACAATTTCTGCTTTTTATTAAACAAACAGTAAGGATAATTTACATGTCAACACCGTTAACTATTTCAGCAGTAGGGGGGAGATAAAGTCACAGATCTGCTCAATTAACTGTGAGCAATGTCTCATTTTTGTACCACAGTTAAATGATACTTGGGAGATACCCTTATTTCTGTGCCTCCCAAGAAAGAAGTTCAGTGGAACTCAAAACATATTCAAGCCACATCAAGAAGATGCCTAGGCAAGCAAAGCAGCAACACAACCTACCACCTTTTCATGACCCGTGTGAATAGGGCTCATTTTGTGAGTGGGACTTAAAAGAGAGAGAGTGGTCAACTCATCTCTGGACTCCACTGCTGTCAGAACAACTATGTTAAACCTTCAAAAAATGTTCAGTGCCTTTGTGGAAATGAAGTAACATAAGATGGGGTTGAGGATCCAGCAGCTCGCAGCTTACCACTTGCTGCTCGCCTAGTCTCCCTGCTCTTCTCCCAGCAGTGTGATTACTCTGTTTACCTGCTGCTGTTCTCAGATCTTGTCAGACCCATTCCTGAGCCAGTTCAAACCACTAATCTAGGAGAAAAATCCAGGAAAAAAAGAAGATGCCTAGTCTTTTACTGAGCGAGTGATCTGAACAAAGAGCCTAAGAGCATACAACATGTATCAGAAATGATTCAAAGGTGGGGGCAGCACACACGGCTGATAGCAATGGAAGTGAGGAGTTAATTTTCAATAATTATCTTTCTACTGTGAAGAGTTCATTAAGATTCAAGATTCGCCCCTTTTGTTTATATCACCTGCCCAAAACTCCAGTTTTGCCTTTAGTGCAATAACACAGTGGTTATTTTATTACTTGTTGGTGAGTGAATGCTAATAGGGTCCCAATTTCTGATTGTGACACAGCAAACTTCATTAGCATGTTCATAAGATTAGATAATTAGGTTGAAGCTAGCTAACATATTCTCAAAAATTAATCTTTTATCCAAGTCTAGGCAAGCACATCTAATAAGTGAGAGATTCCACAGGCTTGTATGTTGATTTTACCAATAAACAGGTGATAATCCCTCAAATCATGCTTTCTTATTTTCAGGCACAGTCAATGAGAAAAATGCTATTAGCAAGAGATTGGTGATGGCTGGGAAAGCAATGTGCAAATTCAAAAGAAACTGATGTCAGTAAGAAGGAAAGATTTTGAGGAACTTACAAATATTTTCATCTAGCCACTGTGGAAGAGTGGTTTAGGATCTTAAATGATACAGATTCACAGAACTGTGTGGATTTCACAGCAATATTGGAATAAAGTATTCCTCTGCTCCTGCCACTGACTGTTACTCTCACACCATAGTAGCCCACTGAGGCAGGTGGGACATTTGATCTATTTTAAATACCAGAAATGCAGGTCTTGTAAGGTATTCCAAAGCTGCATTTGTTCACTGAGCAGCCTCACAAGAACAGGGGGTGGGGGCTGTGTTTCCGAACCTAAATAGGGTGTATTTCCTAACCATTTCACATCACAAAAAGATAACTTTGCAGTCAAGACAAAGTCATGACAATCATTGGACAGCAGGTCATGATGCTGCATTGCTTACATGAAAGGTTTTATGTCAAAGTACTTTAAGATGACCAAACATAATTTCTGGGGAAACAAAGACACAGCAAATTACTTCCTTCTATCCCTAGCTAGCCAGAAAGCTGTTCCACTTTTTCAGTTAAGCTAGCTATTGACCAGTGGTTTCTTTACTTCCAGCCTTGCTTCCCCAGTCTTCACCTGTCTGTGAAAGCAAGAAAAAAAAAAAGGAGTTCAAGGCTGATACAACCTTTAGACAGCAATCAGTTCAGCTTTGGGAAGTTTGCCAACTCCTGTTTGTTCTTTAAAAATACTATTTACATGTTCAGTGTTTCTGCCATATTTCTTTGGTTTTGTTCCTGTTTATTTGTACCTCCACTTTCTTGCCTGCCCCAACTTGGATGTCCCAGTTCTCCGAGTAAAACAGTGCACATTTTCTGTTCTACCTGCCCCAAATCTTTGCATGTAAAAGCATATAGCAAAATATGTGCAGGCTCCATCCAGGCAAAGCTCTCCAAATCCTACTGCCCCTGTTAAGGCAGGGGCCCCTTGCACCTCTAGCTGATTCTCTGCACTTCTCGGAGCCTTATCAAAGCAATGCCTCCAGGGCCTTCCCCTCATTTCCCTAATACCTGCATCTTCTGCTTGCAAAGGCACCTCCTGAGACAACTGCCTCTTGCCCTACAGCCTTGCCCTTCATAGCTCCATTCCATGGCTGCCATGACCAAACCGGTGAGCCTGGGCTCTGGCAGAAGGGGAGGCACCACTGGGCCTCCAGCACTGCAGCAGCACCGTGGCTTACCCTGGGCCAGGAGAGGGAAGAGCACAGAGATGGAGGAGGCAGTTTCTTCCTAGTCCATTAGCACTGCTGCATGCACAGAAGGCAGCTCAGCCCCAACTACAACCCTTCTTCCCTTTCATGTCCTTTCCAGCCATCCTGAGCGGGGCTGGTAGAAATGACACACTCTTTGCAAAACTGCCAGAAAGAATGAAATTTTTTGGGTGGAGGGGTAGGGATTTGGAGAATGAGAGAGAGAAAATGAAGAGGGGAAAAAACAAAGGCTGGACAAAATATTTATGGCCTTCCTGCATCCTTGTTGAGGGAGCCACTCCTTCCCACCCTGTCCAATGTGAGAACCTGCTGGCATCATAGGCAGAGTAACAACAGTTTTGTGTTTACCACTTTAACATCATACTTGAGGTCTTTCATCTTTTTCTCTGAGTCCAGCCACTTGAAAGCAAATGCGTTTTCCATGAGCCATATTATAACCCAATTTCAGCTTACTATGCTATCTATCTACTGTCATGTTCTCCAGTCAGAGGCCTTTCCTTCTTCTCTTTTCCCACTTCTCTTTTCTCCTTTCCCAGGATAGGCATATTGCTTTCTCTCCCTCTTTAAAGCTTCTTCACATATTAGGCAGACCTCCCTGGGGAGGTGATACCCTCACCCAACAGAAGTGCAAGACTGAAATACACATAAGATCAGCATCCTGCTGGGAATATGCAGTGTTGCCCTTAGTGAGACAGTGGCTTGGCACTTAAAGCTGTCTATGAGATTTGTATCACTTTGTCATAATCCTTTTCCTCTTCTTGGCAGAAGATTATCCTCTAAAAAAGGCCACAGTCAGAAAACTGAAATGGGAATATTACTTGCAGTTACTACAAAGTTTTCACTAAGCCAGCAAAATAATAATTCTGTGCTGGGTAAGTCAAATGGAAATCATCCAGCTGGAAAAGGCAATTGCTTTTGAACATTCAAGAGAAATCTTCCTTTTCACATAAAATGCTATCCACTGAACATATCTTTGGTACAAACTCACTAAATTTAAGGGAGCCAGACCCCTATATTTCTTCACAGGTTGAAGGAGAGATGCTACCACAAGATTTGAGACTATAAAAGTGAAAGTCAGGAAGCATATTAGTAATTAATCTTCCTTTTCTCTTACATTACAATCTACTGCAGTTCTGTGTCAGCTATCTTTGAAATGCTCACAACAAACTTCGCCCTTGGTTATATTTATATTTTCCTGCAGAACATCAACAAAATGTCATGCTTTTCCTGAGAACACTGTTAAGTTAATTACTCATGATAACTACTAAAGGGTTTAAGTGTTTGCTTTACTAGGCTCTACAGAGATGCATTTTAAATGCCACTGGATAAGCTAGTTGCAATAAGAAGTCTGTTGTTTGGATTGGTTTCTGTTTAAACAATTCTACAGTTTGGGTGCTGTGATATGCAATTAGGCAGATAGGAGTATCCTGGTGAACATGAAAAACCTGAATAGACTATTCCCATTTCCCCTACAAATCTGTTTTTAATGCAAAGAAATATGGGCATAATTCTTGTTAGAAATAATAAAAAAAAATCTTTGTAAGTCAAAACGAATAGTCTATGTCCCTATTTTTCCAGCCCTATGTGCAGTATTTTTCACGCCATGACTGTAATTAGCATTGCTAGAAATCACAAAATTCCTTTGCATCCTGCAGGAAGTTATCCTCACAGGGCAACACTTTGCTACTCTTATTCTGCAAGTCACTAGTCCCATACCATAAGATATCAGTCACATTGATATCAAGTATGAGTGAGATAAGCTTGGCTCTCCCTCCTATTAAAACCAAAAAAACAGCAGAATTCTCAACCCCTTACTGTTATAGTTCAGAAGGGATTCTCAAGTCTAAGCCCACTGATATTCTAGAAGTTCATAGTCTATGATTTTGCCTGTAATAGCTATCAGACAAACTGTAACCATTTTTTTAACATAAGGAGAATTGTGCCTGCCTTCCTAAATTAATCAGGGTTCATGCACAACCTCATCAAATGTTATTCCTGTTTATAAATGCAGCAAGAGGAGTTGAAAAACAAAATGATCTGCTCATAATTCTTCCTGAAATCAATGGCAGAGCTGTTGTTGGAAAATAAGACCATGTTGGGTCCCAAAAACATGTCCTAGTTACAAACCATGATCTACCTATGTACATTATGTATGAATGACATAATCATGCAGATGTAGGAAGTGACTTTAATCTAACTGTGAAAGAAATGGAAGCCAACCTTTCTCCAGGGAGTTTTTGAATCACAGAAACTTCCTGGCAAAACTTTAATCCCCCATATTTCAAAGAAAGTGTTTTATGCTGCTGTACTAAATCAAGATAAAATTAACACAAACAGCATTTCCAATGCAACAGAAATATAGTGAACACAAACCTGTGGTCACCAGACTATAAAATGGTGCAATGAAAACAGATCAGAGCAAACAACTTGTCTGGCATCAGTACAGTTGACAGTAGTTTACCCAGAAGTATCTATGTAGACTTGCATTTGCAATGCCCTTGGTAGATGTATCTCCAGGGCAATTAGATGCAAAAGACTTTTATTTTTTGGCTACTTCAGTGTTTTCTGAAAGGGCAAATCAGTTGCTTCTTTCCTTTTTCTGCTACTCATTACCTAGTATAAAACCCACAGATTACATAAAAAAAAAAATAACAGCACAAGGCAAGAAGTAGGTATCTGAAAAGATGGGTAGGACTGCTACCATCCAAGAAGACTGATGGATGCTGTATCTTTTCACCCTGTGATGTGTGGTCTGATACATCATTCCCTAGAGAGGCAGCTGCTTTTTAGAACCGAACATTCATATTAAATTCCACTGCAAACCTCATCTCAGCAGATGGGGTTGGTGATGGCATCTCTATGCTGCTTCTTAACCAGCTTCTGAAGTGATCAGTGTTGAACAATGTAAGCTGCTCCTTCTCACAGGCCCTGTGCAAATGTTAGGGAGTAGCTGAAAGAAAAATCAGCACTCAGTTGGAAGACTGTATTGAGTGATAAAATTAAATTTGATGTCTTTGTAGAACTTTGAAAATTCTTTGCAAGAAAATTAATATTAAAATTCATCTGTTCATGCAACAGAGACCAGAAGCTAATAGGCAATAAGGACAGGAGACATTTTAAGTGAAGACATAGAAGGGAAAATTATTTTTTTTTTCAAGCAAGTACCTGTATTTTTGCTCTTTAGTTTAGTTGCAAAACCTTTGTTCTGATGTTCTGAGAGTGCCAGAGGTAATCAGATGTTAGTTTATTTTCTTTCTGCTTTTTTTTCATTTGTTATCTCTCTGTCAGGTACTTGACTCCCTCTCTAAAAATGTTCTGATCTTTTTAGTCTATCATTCAGAAATATCTCCATAAAAACCTCTTGAATTCCTTCTATTTCTGCTATGCTTTACAATATAAAGGAAGGTTTGTGGGAAGAGGTAATGTATTTTATTAGAACAAATAATCAGAGATGGGAAAAACACCCAAGCATTCAAATATAAAATACAGGACTTCTTTTTGAAGTAGACAATATTTAAACTAAGGAAAGGCTCCCAGGTGAGTATCAATGAGCTAAGGGAGGAATGAAAATATTTGTTTATTGAGAAGACTTGAATTACATTTTATTTTAGAAAGTTTGTATTTAAGCAAGTCTTTACAAAAGCTTTAAGCAGTGTGAACTTTACTAACACTTTTTGTTAAATGCTTAATCCACACCCACATCAAAACAAAGACAGAAGGCTGAGCTCTTTACATATGAGAAGGTGACTTTTCACACATAATCTTAACAGTAAACCGTTTTGTTTTTTTCAGGGAAATACAAAGCTCTAAGATAATAAAGTTTACGTAATTTACCGATCTTCCACGTGGAAATTACAAAACTACAGACAACAAACATTGGCTCAGCAGTCTAGGGAAAAAGGTGCAAAGGGAAGAGTCAGAAAGGGGTTTGTTTAAAAGCTACAGCAGGCAGAAAGGACCTTCAGCTATGAATGCTTTTGTTTTGCTAATCTACCTAATGTTCTAGTGACAAAAAAAAACCCCAACAAACAAACAAACAAACAAACAAAAAACAAAAAAAAAACCCTTGAGTGAATGATTCTGACTTTGTACTAGTGTGAATTGAATCGCTGCTTCTTAAAAAAATCCACTACTTGGTTTGTATTTAAACATCTTCCTGAAGACCTGTTTTCTCAAACAAGTCTTTATATGGGAAAAACAACTGTTGATTTTGTAGTCATCCTGAGTAACTCCTATTAAAGTCAGCAGGGCCTTGCCTACTGTGAGATTTTTTTTGAACCTGTAACTTCATCAGTACAGCTGTCAGCTGTCGAGCTTGAGGAAGCTGTCATACAGACAATATTCAAATGTAGTTGTGTTTTTCCCACAGTGTTGTTGAAAGGAAACCCTTTTGTTAGCAAAGCCTGAGAGACATTAGTATCCTAAAATGGAAACAAATAAAGTGAAGAAGGGTCTTTAACCTGATAAACACTTCACCAGTGCAATGTGTCCCCAGAGCTGAAACTACACACCACCAAAGATTTTTAAATCTCTTACACAAATACAGGTTAGAAGTGTTAAGAATTTGTGGGAAAGTTTTTCTTCAGTGTAGACCACAGCTTGATGTTTATTCATACGCTGTAGTAAGCAAATGAGAAACTAAGCACTTTGTAAATGGTGCATCATTTTGACTACTTGATCCACTGTACGTAGGAACAGAAGAGTTGGGCATAATTGCTGGCATACATAATATTTTCAAATGAAAATTCTCCAAACAAGCCAGGGCCTGAGCTAACAGCAGTGGAAGGTAAAGAGAAGTTGCCTACGTGTTCAGCTGAATTCTAGATTATTAAACACTATAGACAATTAAGATTTATAGTTGATGTTGTCCACAACATAAATGCATTCCTCTGCCTTCAGTACTTCCACAGCATGTACTGATATCTATCTTCAGCTGTTGCTTTAGATGTGAAAGCTCATTTTTATGCTATACCCTTTCCCTGCCTGAAATGGGCCCCAAATATCTTCAGTGCTGCCCCTACATGTAGTTTTGACTTAACATTGGTAGTATCACTCAGCTCATGCTGTTGCTTCCGAGTCATGTCAGGCAATGCCTCGTGAAGTAGCTTCACCTCCACGCTGCTGTGTATCTTCACTTGTAAGACAGACAGGAGTACAAATACAATTGCCTTGCTAATGGGAAAAATATTTCATCGAGAGTGACTGGCAGAAAACGATAAACAGCACTTTAAAGAAATCCAGGAAACAACAAAGTATGGCCAGTAACAAAGGCCTAGGGCTTTCAGCAACCTTTCACTATTACACTGGTGCCAGGATATTGTCACAGGATTAAGATGGAGAGCCTGAATTTTCAAACATGCCTGTTTTGTTTTGGCATCTCAGTGTTTGGCTCTCAAATTCCCAACAATTAGCTGCCACCACAATTAAGGAGAACCTTCTGTAGAAACTAGTCAGGCAAACAACGACACAGTGGCAGTAAGGAGACCGATAGCGAGAGGGACTCACAGAGCAGGATAGTCAGTCAATATCCATTTAGAGGCTGCAGATATGCTAGCTCAGAAGAAAAACTACAACTAAGTTTCAGCTGTGAGCAGCAGTGGTATGAGCAGCAATGTGGAGTCAGTCAGAGTTCCCCCACCAAAGAGTTGTGCAGATACAGAAGAAAGACATCTGTCTGTAAAAAGAAGCTGGCACAGCACAAACTATGAGCTGTTCTTAATTTATCTGTTTATATCTGGTCTCAGAATAAAAGCTCAATATTGACAGTATTTTACCTATTGCCTGAAAGAAGCACTTTCCATTTTTGTCCTGAATCTTCCCAAGGTGTAATACCTTCAAAACTTGCCAATACTGCTGCATAAAACAGGCTCTGAAACCTCAATTCTCTTTCCAAAGTAGGAAAAAATTCAGTTTTCCTACCCTGTAATGCTGTTTGGAACAAGAAAATCTTGTAATCAGTAATACTGTAATACCATACATAATGAAATTTTAGGTCCTTTGCATGTTTTGCCTATATTACTTAATTCAGGCAGGTAGTTACTATCAGGGCTGTCTGCTCCACCTGGTCAAACTGCATCTTGTGTTACTGAGATGCCTCTTCTTGCTACTTATTAGGGAGCTAGCTGTAGTCTCATGCTCTGGTTGACAGCGTCACAGATGGCTTTCTGTGCAATCCCATGGCATATAGCTGTGTTTTTCTTTCCAGAACTAAGTTACTGACAGAGAACCACAAATAACTTGTTAACCCTCAGAAAAATCTGTGACCAGTGTTACACTTCAGTGATCTATTTTTTTTAATCATGCCATATTTTCAAGGCTGTCTTCATAAGAAGAAAGACTAGAAACATTCTAAAATCTCTTTTATCTTCCAGGCCTAACTAACTGTAGAGGATAGGCAGCCACAGGCTTTGGGAAGCTACAAAATGCTAGCCGCTGCTTCCAGCTGATACTTTATCTTCCTACTCTGACTACTAGCAAAGGTAATAACTGTGATAATAGTTATAACGATCTTGCTGTCAGACCAAAAAAGCTTCCACAGCAGCACATCCAGATTGCTGACCAATATAATCTAATCAATAATATATGAAAAAGATACCTATAAGGCTAAAAGAAGATTAGGACTGACAGGTTTCTAGAGGTATGGTCCAGACTGTATTCTTTCTTTCTCAAATTAGAGTTTAAGATCATGCTAAGTAGCCATTTCTCTTAAATGCAGTAAATATGCCACTGATGGTGACACCTTGCCTTCTGGAAAGGCACTACCAGCAGCCCTATATACCACTCACAGAGTGTATATACCCTCTTTGTTAACTGTAGATCCATTGTCAAGGAGCCTTATGATTTAAGCACAACGGAGGAACCAATTTGATGCATATGGAGTGAGCATACTGCAGATGAGCTGCTACTTGCTAGAATTTTCATACCTTCCACTTTAACAATAGTATCTCCCTCCTTGTAGTTACTAAAGTAAAGGCACAGTCTGAGAATGAGAGCTTTTTTGTTTTTACCACAGTGATGAAACTCTGGTTTTAGGCTGAACCACTGTCCTCATGTCAGCTGTGATTATTTTGTGACAAGGCGCATTACAGAAAAGGTAAAGAATAGGCCCGTTGCATTAATACATTAAGAGATTTTTCCTTTATCATTAAGAGTTTTGGAAAGCTGAGGAGTTCCTGAACTTTTTAAGAATTACTAATAAAATTTCTTTTTATTCTTTGTCCTAATGGAAATAAAATCATTATGAACACAGCGTCTCTGTGCATGTCTTTCCCCCAACCTGAATACCTTTTGCATCCGTGGGGCAACTGCAGATAGATTTGAGGAAGCATAGAGGTCTCAATGCAATTATAGTCCTACTAAATTTTATGCAGAAAGGGAATGCACAAAGGACAAAGACCATGAAAATACCTCTGTATGTAGGCCTATCAGGTATGTATCAGAGAAAGGTTGAAGAACAAAATTATTAAACATCTTAGAATCCACAGGGTCCTCTTTTGTGAATTGTCCCAAGACTTTGCCTCAGCTATGAGAAAAACAAATCTCAGTCAGATCTTGTGCATTCTTGGACATTATGTCAAACAACAACAAGATGCAAATGGACAGGAAAACTAATCCCAACATACAGCTAAACACAAGCCCGGACCAGCCCATCTCATTCCAGCATTTGGCCTGAATAACATAGTCATTATTTTCCTGGGTTTTGACCTTGAATAGTCAGATTTATCTTAGTGGGTTCCCTTTGGCCTTGGCACACCAGCTTTCTGAATTAATTTCCAAATCCAGTATTCGATGACTCTGTTTGTACTGGCACATCATACCCTGGCTTATGATCTGAACGGGGCAACACTGGTGAACTATTTAGAATGCTCTAGTACACTGCTGCAAGGGTCACCTGAATTTCCAGCTTGTTTTGAACATGATGGCAGACTAGCTCAGAGTATTAACAAGCAGATATCACTGTCTGTTTCCTTATTCTTACTGTGTTCATCCTAAGCATTTGTGACTGGCCACTGTTGCTCCAAAATGGAAGTTAGACTTCATGCATTAGTCTGTCTTCTTGTGAGTAGTTCCTATATTCAGCTATTCTAACTACATTCTAAATTACTTTTTATATCTTCAGCCTCTAATTTTAGCATCACTGTCCAGAGTTTCTGTCATAAGCCATACCTGTTGTTTTCTGCAGCTTCTATATTGGGATATGAATATATATGAAACCTGTTTTTCTGTTAACACTTTAAAAAACCATAATTCATATACTGAAATTATAGACTGTGGAAATACCTATAGTTTTTATAATGTGAGATAATATTTTTAGCCTTAAGCAAAGTCTTTTGCTCAAATCACGTTGTCTGTGTAGTTTATGCAAGGTCACCTTTTGCTTATTGAACATGCAACCTGAGATACATAATTGATACATGCTAGGAAAAAAAAATAGTGTCACTGTATATAATGGTGGAGATTAAGAGAAAAGCACCTTTTCAGAATGTCAGTGCTTTTAAATGACCTAGCCTTTGAGCTAATATTAATTGTTATCGTAAAGCAATTGGGAGTTTCCATTAATATCTCTCTTCTTTTTAAAATCTAGTTTATATGAGCAAGTAGAAGCTTTTAATAAGACAAGCCAACAAAACATGGCCAAAGCATAGACACCACTGCAGGCCTGCATGGGAAAAGCGAATAATGCAGCTATTCTGGAATGGTTTTGATGGTGCAAGCCTGGAATGACTCCCCACTGTGACATTTTTATTCCACAAAATCATTGATTTATTTTGGAAGACAGTACACATATGCACAATCACCCTGAATAGCTATTCTGGCCAACAACACTAGGCGGGCAAGCATGGAGCATGATTTTCAGAGCCATATGCAGTTTTATTGTTGTCTGTGTCACTTCAAAATCTGTGGGAAGATCATGGTGTAAATCTCTCAAATCTCAACACAAAAGCTCAAGTCTCTAGCTAGCACAGTATGAAGTGTTTTAATTTCTTAGCAGTATTTTATTTCAGCTTATTTAAAAACATAACCCCCTTCTTAAAACTTATTAATTTAAAATGCAGTTAAAAAACCAAGAGAAAATAAACTGGAAAATGTTCATAGATTTTCCTCTTCATATTTTAACTAGCTAAAGAATGAATTGAGCTTTGATAAACTTCAGTTAACATTTTATACTGAAAACAAAAGTGATTGTGTCTATGCATGTATGAAACAGTAAGGACTGTCAAGATAACTTAATCTTTCTGACAATTTTTAAAGCAGTTCTGTGAATAGGTCTAGAGCCTGGAACAATTTTTAGCTGGTGAGCCACAAAACTGCAGGAACTCTTGGAATTCAAGATGTCTCTGGGCTGCTCCCAGGGGGTCACAGAAAGATAAGGAAAAAAAACTAGCAAATGAAAGTTTGCTAGCCAGACAGCTGCACAGCCATAAGAAATGCTTTGTGAATCTGCAAATAGGGAGGCTGGTCTTAAACTGTTATCAACAGTTAAAGATGAGCCATTTGTGCCTGTACAAATTCCATGTACAGAAACATAGAGAGAAGTTTGCCAAGACACTATTGTGTGTTAGCCTTGAATCCTATCAGTATTGATTAAAATATCAATATATTAAAGAGGTTGTCATGACTACAGTTACCAGTTTTAGTTGGGACATAAAATTTTTTAGTGTTACTGCTTATTCACGAAAATGTACATGCTAGACTTTAGCCTAAGGGGTTTATTCTTTATAACTTGTAACACCATACAGGCAACAAATTTTAAAAGCCACATGATTAAGTCAAGAGTGAAGGGAAAAATCAAACAAAAATACGTGTCACAAGCAACTTATATGTTCAAGTTGTTAGATATATTTATATTCTTCTCAGAGGCCACAGCTGTATTTACACCAGAATTTCTGTGACTAGCAAACAAGTTTCATCTCATTCATAAATATGTACATATATTCATCTTAACTGGTTTTGAAAAAAATGAAATAAACAGAAAAAGTAGTTGTAGATGCAAATGCAAGAGCTAGGTATAAGCTCCTCTGTAGCTGGGTACATATTCCAAGGTACTAAGTTTTCACTTTGAAGCACTGTAGAATGGTTACATTTTTTCCATTACCCATGGCACATAACCAAACCTCAGCAGTAAGGTTAAACCTGTGAAGTTGAGTAGATATCTCAGTATTTTTAGATGCGCAAATGAATTAAGAAAAATATCAGGAAGTTCTTACAAACAAGCTAAAAAAAAAAAAAAAGAGAGACAGAGCACTGTCAGAAGAGTGAAGGTTTTTTTTGCACAGGATTAACTGCTTAGAAAGGCTAGAGTGAAAAGCATATTAATCCTAATGTAGCTGAGAACTCTGTCTCCTATTCAGCAAATAATTTAAAAAGCCTGTGTGAGATTTACTGGAGCTAATGAGATTTAAAATGTTTAATTTTATACTCAGATTCATATTGTTTCCTGAATTGGCATCTTTGATAATGAGGCAGTTTGTTTAAAAAAGGAGAAAAACAGTTCATACAATCTTCATAGATGCCAGCTTTCCTTCCTCTGAACTGAATAAACTGCAGAACATTTGAAACTTTATTTGTGCATTTTTTGAAAGTAAGCTGTGGTATCAGAAACATACATCTAGAGACAGAAATAGCAGTTAAGTCATTTATCTCTGTCATGCAGAACTTGTATATACAGACATAGATAGCCATTTTCATACTGATAAATGTTCTTTGAAACTCCCTGTGTATGGGATAAGAAGAGACAATGCTGTTAATACCTTGGCACTTCTGTTTCCAACCAATTACAAAAGCCACCAGACTGTTTCCAGTTTCATACAACCACAGAAATATAATAATTGCTAATAATATATTATACTAAAATCTCTCTTGCAGCCACCTTGTAGTATTTCAGTCTCTACAGAACTTAGATACTGTTTTAAGAAAATTCCTAGCTATTTTGGTTATAAAGAAAAACACCATAATATGAAACAGTCCTCTATATTTTTGGTTGTTTCCAGACTTGCCAATGTAGCTATATACTCTGTGTATTTCTTTTTATGTAATAAACACTTCAGATCTATATTTATGGCAAGCATGTTGTTGCTGTTAAGCAATTATATAAAAATTAACATTAATAAATTATACTGATAACTGGAAAGATTAACTAAGAAATCATTTGTACCACTGCTTTGAGCCACCCTAGGCTGAGTATTGGCTCTAAATCTCAAGAATTACACTACCAG
Source organism: Microhierax caerulescens (assembly GCA_035590215.1). Lineage (NCBI taxonomy): Eukaryota > Metazoa > Chordata > Aves > Falconiformes > Falconidae > Microhierax > Microhierax caerulescens. The sequence goes on along the minus strand of JAVJGJ010000001.1, from coordinate 13,799,947 downwards.
TGTTAGTATTTTTACAAGTTTTGTTATCTATAGATTATCTGGATGGAGCTGGAAGCCACTAAAAGAAGCACTGGAAAGAAATGTTATTGCATCTTGTATAACTCATCAACCTCCACTTTCCCCTGTATCTCTTTACAAGCACAGCACTGAAAAAGGTAGTCCCTTTGAAGAAAATTAAGAACTTTTGTACATGGCACATATACAGCAGATAAGCTGTAGAAAGACACTACTCTATTCAGAAGAAAAAAACCCCAGGACATTGTAGTACATAGGCTGACAAAGCAGTTTTTACAACCATACATTACATACACCTATATCTGTGATACACCTAGAAAGTCATTGCAATTGCTGACATTATGTTTGCAAGATAAAGAAGTTCAGTGGAAAAAATCAGTATCTAAGAGATGCAGACTAAATACCATTTAAAAAAAAAAAAAGACAGAAAAAATGCAGTTAAAAAAAGAGTGCATTTCAATTCTGGGACTACATGACAATAGCAGCCCTTAAGATGTTAAATTAAATGTTTAACAAACACAGCATTTATTGGGGGTTTAGCAAGAATTTAGAGGAGAAAATGTTTATGACCTGTAATGGCCATGGTAGCCTCATATAGTTAAATGTGGAAGTCTGTATGGAAAAGATCATATTGCTAACCAAAATGATGGGTTCTGTGGGTTTTTTAGGACTTGATATAGCAACAGTGGTGTTAAGCAGGGGGCTGGGCAAATGCTCCCCATTGCATAACCAAAGGACAGGTTATGCTCATACTGTCACCAAAGCAACCTCCTTAGGTCCAGAAAGAACTCTGGTTTTCCACTGGCACTACTCATGGTCTGGGTACCCAACACAGGTATTTATCTAAGCCACTCTGATGCGTTAACTACCTGCTTCGTAGGTGTTGTAAATGCTAATCTAAGATAGGCCTTCATGGCTAAATACACATCCCTTTGTATAAAACAGACTGATACGAATTAAAGAAACATTGCATGCTCTCTTCACAGTGATATGTATGTACAGCAAATCCTGGCTTAACAGAATTGCCCCTTGTTTTTTGATTTCCAGTTATTTGTCTCAGTCACTAAAGAAGCTTTTGATTTCCTTTTAGTCAAGACTGACTTCTTGCAAATAGTTACTTTTATTACGGAATTCCTTAAAGATATATTTTTACACTCATTTACAAGAGCAACAGTATACAGTAAGGAAGGTAGTAGCCCACACTAGTATAGTTTATAATTTGTCCATTAGCCAGGTGTGTTACAAGCAACAATTGTATACTTGCCAGTTAGCTCAAATATTGTCATTTTCTCAAAGGATAATCTGCTCCAAGTAAATGAATAAAATTAATCTCTAGCCATGTTCAAATCTTAACAATATTCAAATTTGAATGGGAAAGTAAGGAGATTGTGTGTTTTGTTAAGGAGATCTGGAAGGACTGTCACAAATACAGCAGAAAACAACCACATCTTTGGAAAAAAAGATAAAAATTTGACTGGTATCTTTGAGGGTGCCACATTTAGTAAGTAGCACTACCACTACTTCTTTTCTCCTAAACAGCAGGCCTCCATTATAAAGATGAAAGCACTTAGCACTCTGCTAGATGCCAGTTACATCTCTATCTTAACATAGTCTGTCCTCTGATGCTAGGAAAAAAGCTTTAAATTACCTTGTGTTCATGTGTAAAATCTTGACTTTCTCAAAAACTTCAGCTTTAAGAGACATTTTCTAGAGATAAGAGGTAATTCCAGAGATACTTACTGGGCTTCACTCACAGCAGCAGCTCTGTTGTTCCACCCACAACCACAAAAATTGCTAAGATTCGCGTCCCGATCACTCCTCTGAAAGTAAGGCAAATAAATAGCCACTAGCATTTGGTTTCTGATGAGGTAAACTGCTTACACATAGCAGTCCGCCTCTTCTGACACTTCTGGGACTGGCACAGACGGTGAGTCAAAGTGCTTTCAAATAGTAGCTTTAGGTTCATAGAGTCCCTGTTTTTCAGACTCTTATTTTCCCTTAAGAATAGGTATTTTTAAAGTGCTTGCATCTCTTCTACTTTAAAGAGACCATCAGAAAAGCCTTTCAGCAATTTACTGTGAGGACTGAGGGGAGCTGAATTCGATTCTTTGTACAAGATCATCACCAGCTATCACACGCTTAATGTGCTGTAAGGTATAAGGCTGGAAACAGATTTGTGTTACTTTAGCACAGAGCTCCAACTCAATTGCTTAATGACTTGGCCACACTGATGAACTGCTGAATAGAAGACCGTGATTTGTACTGTGCTTATTGGACTTGTATTTGGACAAGCAATTCAGGATAATAGGAAAAAAAAACCTGCTTACTGTACAGTTACTTGTTATTACTTGTATCTATGCTCACAGAAGAGAAAGTTGACAGAGCAGTAAGTGTATCTGTGTACATTATTCATGCACATCTATCTGTCAGCAGATACAGTTAAAATCCTCTCAATAACTACTTTCAATATTGATTAAAATAGTGTGCATGTTTTACCATAACTGGAGATAATCTTTCATGTATTCAATAAGCAATGCTTGGTAACTCACTGGTGAATTAGCAGGTAAATTAGTCAAGTTTATCTAAAAGATGAGCAAAATTTTGGCTACCTTTAAGTTACTTTATAAGCATCACAGGACTCTTACTTCTGAACTGTAATTGCCATGGCACTGCAACTCTATTGACAAGTTTCCTGTTACATTCACTAGACTGTATTTATTTAGCTGTGCTAAAGGAGACTAATGGTTAAAGTACATCTCTTTGTGGCTGAGGGAAAGCATCAGAGCTCAACACTTCACAGATTTCTGGGAAGCTAATAAGATGTGTGGCTGATGCTGCATGTCAAGAAGTGGGCAAATGGCAGCAGAAAATCATTTCAAGCCACTTCAGGATCTTTGCTGAGTCATATCAGTTTCAGTGTGAGCAAGTCTGTGTGGTTTTCACATCACACTCCAAACTATCAGAAGATATTTTTGCCTGCCTTCAGTATTTCTACAGCTAATTTACAACATCTGCTTGAAAAAACAAACTGAAAAATGCAGACTCAGATAGTGTCTCCGAACATCTCATATAGCCATAATTTGGCAGATCCAAATCCAATTGCACATGCACCACTACCGAATAAGTGTTCTTAACAGTCAGTCTGTTAAATGGTGAAGCTATCATCAACACAGACAGAACTACTGTAGTATAATATTTCTACTAGTTCCTTTTCATTTTCTGATGGAGCAGCTGATGTATTTGTTACTCTTGTCCATGCCTTGCCTATTTTAGGCCCAGTAAGTGGCCCATGGCACATCCCTTCAACAAGGTGGGTGGGCAAAGCAGAAACTAATTTATTTATTAGAGGAAGCACTAAGAGGCACATTCACTAAGAGATATGAGTTCTGGACCCCAGTTTTTCTCCCTGTTCCCTTCATTGCTCCATGAAGGAAAGAGACTACACTTACCATGCAGCAAATTGTAGTAACCATGCTCAGCTCAACAGTTCTTACTGATAACATTTGGTCGATAGATTTGGTCAGAAGGCAGAACTAGCATTCATTTTCTTTCCCCTCTCTGCTTGCCTACTTGCTGAGAGCCAGAGGAGAAACAGCACTCAATGACTGTCACAGCTTTAATTCAGACACGAGTTAAAGGCTTAGGGAGCCTAACTAAACACAGTGCAAGCAATTTCTGCACCAGTTCTTCATGGCTGCGTCAATATATAGAATAAGCACCTATACTGTATATTCCAATAATCTATCCATGAGTAGAAAATGTTAAGATATGCTGCTCCATGCTGATTCAGACAGAACATAAGACTTTTTGGAAATGAGTGCCGTTGCTTTCAAATTTTTCTCATTTGTTCTCAGATTGTTCAGATGGAGAACACAAGTGGCAGCTATCCATAAAAGAATCCATAAAAGAAATGGATACAATTCTCACCTTACCTTTGTCTACTTCCAGTGGACAAGCATTACCTCAGATTTACCTTTAGCTAGCTCTCACCTTTACAGGTGACAAACCTTTCAATGGCGTGAGATGGAGAGGGATAAGCCTTGGTTTCACTGGCATATCAAAGCAGCCCTGCAACTCACCTTTTTCTACAACCCTTTCAGCAAATCCCTTTTTATACAGTTAAGGGATGGAGAGAACTAGTTCTGAGACTGTCATTAATATGACAGAGCTGTGTTAAGTGTGCATTTACAAACTCAGTTCTTTAGGACTTTGTAATTCACTGTGAGTCTGTCTTTTTTTAAGCGGTATGTCAAAAATTTATACTTGGAATATAAACCACTTTATGGGATTATAATTTCAACAGACCTCCAAAATAAAGTTCTGCTTGTAGACAAGAGCAAGTCTATCAGGGAGAAATAAACATATTCTCAAGCTCAATGCTACCATCTGTATTGCCAGGGAGCTCCCTGTATCCCTAGATCATAAAGACTCAGAACAATGCAGCTTAGAGTTACACAGTGGTAAAAAGATTTATTAAGTCATCCTACTGACTAAAGCATCATACTTTTTCAGTCTTGGGGCTTCTTCCATTTCCCTTAGAAGATCATTTGAACTAAAATAACTCAAAGACAAAAGAATTACTAGCCTGTATGCTGCAGTTTATCCATCTAACTTAATCATACTAATTAGCTGAACTATCATAAATACCATGTTCTCCTTCTGTCATCACTCTTCACATTCTCTCTATTTACCTGCAGATACCATGAGAACTTATTTTGTTCTTGCCATATAGTAAACATTGTTATGTCAGGAAGCTTACTGCGATAAAGCTACTCTTTAACAAACAGTCACCCTAAGGGAAAAAAACAGTGTCCACAGCTCGGTAACAAGTATCAGGTAGTAACAAACACTCAAAAGATTTTACATCTAACAGTGTGTCAAATGTTGGCAGTTCAAAGTAAAGATTTTCAGGACCCTAGGACTAATCTTTACTATTTTAAAAATCTTCATTAGCATATCAACTACACAGTTTAATTCTGTGTTATCTATGATGCATATGGAAATAGTATACCATTTTTTTTTCAAGCAAATGTAAGAGCTAATGTGATTATATATGGTACCATTTTGCATCCAGGTAGAAATGAATAGTGTCCCTAACCTCTTGGGAGTACAGACAAGATTTGCAGCCAACCAAGGATAAGGAAGAACAAGAGGACTCTGAAGATTTTGCCATGTTTGAAATATTTGGGAATATTTTTAAAAACACTATTTGGTGCCATTGCTTCTACACAACCTTATTTTATACGTATGATTTGTTTGGAAGCAGTAGTCACAAAATACAGCTTGAGAAATTTTACAGGAAAACATTTCATTTTTTGTTTCTTTATTGATGTTCTATAAAACTATAATCAGGTTGTACTTTTTAAGGACGTTCTTTATTATAAACAGATAAATAACTGAAGTGTTCAATGTCACATTTTGAGGTTTTATGCAATCCAACTGTAGTCCAGGTCATAGATTTAGAAGATCCACTTTTCTTATGAAGAAGTAAATTTTGCATAATTCAGAAGAGTTATACACAGAACTGTATTCTCAGATGGATAAAGACGTGTAAATTCCTCAAAATCAAAGGGAACTGATACCCAGGAGGGCAAAGCAGACAAAACAGCCCATCAGCAACTCAACCACATGAAAGACCACAAAGAAACTCCAAAGCCACTCACGCAGCTGCCTGAGGAGTCTGTCAAGGAATGAGAGGCTCTTGTTCAGCTCATGTTGCTGCTAGAAATGTGTTTGAAGAGTTCAGCAATACATCTGGATTTTACAAGTCGCACACAAAGATGAGAAAAATGAAACTGGATTTAATTACGTGCTGCAGTACACTGGTGGTGTCACATCTCAGCTAACTAGCTTGTAATTTAATTTACAAGATAATGGAATAATCTCCTGCATTCATTACTTCCAGAGGGGCAGCTGACAAACATGTCCACAGTGTAAGTACAAACTTAACCACACAGTCACTTAAAAGGCAAAGATAGGATCCTTTTCATAGTACCTTAAACTATGTTTGTTTTTTTAAAGATATCTATAAAGCCTGTTTCTGAAAAATGAATATTCAGGGTTTGAATATCAGAGATCTATAAAACCAGAATAGGAATGGTGAAGAATCAATACTTTGGTTTCTACAGCTTTCAGAAACTACAAGTATTTACTGGTACAGTAAGAATAACACAGCTATTGTATCACTTTTTACTGCCTTCTACCTGTTTTATATAAAGTTGACAGAAATGTCCCATCTTACTGTCTTTCCACCTACAAATCTGAAGACATCCCTTCTCAAAATTCTTTGCTTTCCTCAGTCTGAAAGAAATATGAGAAGAGACTTACATTTTAAGAATATTTGTCAATAAGCATTCAAAACAACTCGCCTTAAATTTTAATCTCTACCACATCAACATAGCTCAGCTAGATCACTGAAATGTGAAGAGAGTTTTTAATGAGAAAACACTTGTTTAAACTATGTTTTAAACAAATTATTTTAAATGCCTTCAAATTGCTCCAGGGAGTAGAAGGGAGAATGAAGAAAAACCTGGAACACTGAAGACACTCGTCTTCATCACTTGTTAAATGCTCCGTTGTTTTGTTAATTTTGTGAATCTGTAGTAAAATGAACAGGATCTTAAATACACATGGTGAAGACTGCAAACTCCTTATTCAGTCTCTGTTTAATCTTCCACAACACTTTTTGTTTAAATTTGTGAGTGACTCATAGCAGTGGCTTCAGCCAAGCTTAGCACAGACAGACTTTGTGCGTGCCCACACAAATACTGATGAGTCTATTCCCACTGCTGGCTTGTAAGATTCCCACTATCACTATCTTGAGCTTTTTTGAGTAGAGATTATTCTTTTCATAGGCCTCTGCCAAAGTATCTCATGTTCTGGTGGTGGGAATATTTGGAGACAAGACACTCTATACATTCATTTTCATTTATGATCTAATATAGGAGATTATTTTTTAGTTCAAATGAAATATATGTCCTGTAAATTATGCTTTTATAGGCCCCTGCATAACACTCTTTTATTTACAGTTAAAAAGCTCTCTAGGCAGCACCTTTTATATGAAACAAATTTATACTGCAACAACATTCTCAAAATAAGAATCTACTTGCATGCCGTTGGTCATTGTTCCACACAGTTAGGAGACTTCAGTGGTCAGAGCAAAAAATTAATTAGCTTTGACCATCTGAATTAAAATCTTAAATCTTCTTTCACATGAGAATCCTCTTCCTCATGCAAATTTCTGGCACATGACTAGCTTATAAATAGTTATTATATGGCATGTTCTGCACAGTTGCCCTTCCATTCCTGCAATAATTAGACAGAACACTTCTTCAATATGTAAATCTTCTGCTTAAAAAGCAGGCAGGATGTGATTAAGTATAGAAGGTCCAGCCTAGGGGATCATCACTAAACTAAAATTATCTAAATTTTCAAAGAAAGGGTTTTAGCCCACCCCACTTTTCTCTGATAGATTATTTTCTTCTGGTGACATAGTATTTTACCAGATCAAATTTGTCATCTGGCATATTTCCTGGCTGCTCAAACCCCTGTGTCAGGTCTGAGGGAAGCTGTGGAAATGCACACTGTGGGGCAGAACAGGATCTCCCCTTTTGGCACTGCCCCTTGAGCTTAGGATAGTGCAAATGATCCTGGCACCATAGTTGAAGATTCTGGTGGCTTATTATTAAGTGCACTAGCTGTGGTGAAGTGTAACAGGGTTTAGTCCTACTGGAAATTTTACAGCAGTTCAGCAGAGTGCTCTGAAACACTCTTGCATATTTAAAAGCCTTAAAGCTAACCGGTTCCAGTTCCTAGCTTTTAGGCCTTTAAATATGCAAGAGTGTTTCATATATGATATATACTCTACAGAGGCACCATGGGAAGGATTATACAGTTTAGGATTAGGACAGGATTGAATTAATGAAATTTGACATAAAAATTGAGGTAGGAGTTGGCTACATTGCAGTATCATTCTAAGAGCTTTTACATTATTTTTGATGTAAACCCTGTACATCCTTTAGTGGATTTCTACTGCACTGAAACATCCTTGAACAGTGTTTGATAACAGGCTGCTTCTAGCTCAAGAACTGCCTCATGGTGAAAAGCATACTTGTGAAGCTTGTATTCAGGGAATGAATTAGTCAGGTGTTTTCCTGAAGAAACTTGGTGGTAACAGCTCTGATTTCAAGTTACACATTTCAGGACTTCTTCTTGGCATTTATGCAGGTACACTAAGGCCTTCTTTGTCTTTAAGGAGACTACTGTTACCTATGGGTCCCATAATGGACCTGTAGCTCTAAAGATCTGCCTGTATTTAGATGCAAGATTTCAAGTAGGTAAATCCTGAATTAATAAACCCTAACTTCTGGTCCTCACTTCTTTTTAAAGAAGGGATTTGTTTCTCAAGCGTCATACAGGACCACTGTAATTTTCTCTATTTACAAAGTCTTGTTTTCTATCCAAGTCACTCTAGTTAACCTTTAGTTAAAATTTTTAGTCTAAAATCCTACCCTTTGGTTTTACAGCCAACTTAGGCTGATCTAATACTTCTGTGCACACAGCTGAGAGACTCCAGATGTACCAAGAGGTGCATTTTATAATTGACCAGGAAATTAAGATCCTTGAACGTATAATGGCATGCACTAGGTCAGTCTAGACCTGAGGGCATCAAATATGACTCATTTCTCTTCTGATTGTATCATACTTTTTCCTGTTTTCAGACCTGTTTCTACAGCAATCTTATTGACAAATTGATTAAATCTGGGGGAATTTGGCATTACATGAGCAAGCTTAAACACTACATAATGTAACGTACCTTACAGGAACTGACAGTAAGAGAAGTATCTAGAAAATCTTCTAAGTTCTTCCCATTTATTATATTCTGTAATACAGTATTGACTTGTAAAATGAAAGCTGAAAGATTCTACTGCCCAGTGATGCAGATATTTCTTCTGTTCACAGTCTGGCATAAGCCATCAAACACCTGGATGGAACCATAATTTAGAGGTCTTTCACTGCCAGCTACATTCACTGATGGTAACCAAAGTGGTAAAAAATTACCCAATTGCTTTCCTGGATGGTTTTGAAATAAATTGTCTTAATGCATTTATCTAAACTTTTGATGAAAATTGTCAGCTTCCACATTCAAGCATCCTTCAAACTTCTGAGAAGGCAGGAAGAAGTTCATAACACTGTTTGCTGCTAATGCTATAACATGAAATAAGCTTTGGGCTTCCCAGCAGTCATGACGTCTCATCACAACAATGGGGCACAGTGAAAGAAGGAAGTTGTTTCAAATACTAGTTGGGTTCACATCATCCAAATGGCTACCAGATGGGGCTCTGAGCTGCCTGGAGATTCCACCTGGGGGGTTAGAGTTGCCCATGCACTCTGCAGCAGGATGAATGGGCTCTCTGTGTCACCACCACCCTGAGTGTGAAACCCAGCTGATCACATCTGGTGAGAGTCTTTATGTAGGCCACTGGAGTAGACATCAGTAGGGAACCCATGGGCAGAGGGAAAAGCTGACAGCACTTCCTAAATTGTCCAGGAGTTCCTTAACTGTCTGTTTTATGTGATTTATTAATTCTCTGGGATTAGGCAGTAAGCTTCTGCAGCTAGAGAGAGGATGCTTTCAGTAGCTGCATGGATTTTAGTGCTGTCCTACCAGCCAAGGCTGGGGAAGGCTTCAATATCCATTCTCAGTCAGAGGTCAAGAGTTACAACAAAGGGAACATGAAATGAGAAAGATGACTGAAATCTAAATATTTAAGTTTCCATTAATCAGAATATATAATATAAATACAAAAGCACACCAGATTACTTATCTGTAATACAGGGAATGTTAACAGTAGTTATAATATTTTTTTATTTTTGGTGTATCAGGTTTAGCTGTGTACCATACAGCTAAAATTCAGCTAATTTTCTGATACTTGAAACATCTGTTCTCAGAGTTGGCAAATGGATGTTTACTTGTAGTGAACTTAATAATCAAAAATAAACTTACACATTAGGTTAAATAAAATCTATCAGTTTGCTCTCTGCAATTCATGTGTTAGTCGTCTATCAGAGACAATGTATCTCAAAGCACTTGACAAAAGTAGTACTTAAATATTCACTCACAGCTTTTGTGTGTGAAACCACCTGTTCTAAGAAGCTACTTAATTTAGAAATTAAATGTACTTGTGTATTATTGCACAATTTAAAAAATATTTTGAAATGAAAAATGTGATATTTTTTTAGCTTGTAGAACTGTATGTAGCAGGTTGTTTTGTTTTTGTTAAATATCTCATTAGCTATTTGCTATTTTGCTTCTTAATATGTATCTTCTTGTATATTCATAATAGTGAAGTCAGGTCAAGAACCACCTTGTACAGATGAAAGAAGGTAGTATGATTTACAATAATTCTTAGATGCCTTAGAGAGATTGTTGAGAAAATTGTGTCTCACTGATGAGTTTTAATTTTCTTATGGTAAATATCATTGCATGATTGAGCTGGACACTATATCCCTTGTGTTCTGGCCCGGTGGACTTCATGTAAGCAGGATACAACTAGTCGCACACTAAGAAAGGAGACATCTGGTAGCACTATGTAATTGTGGCTGCATAGTTGGACTTGACCTGTCAAAAGTCTTGGGCACATCAGGACGTGAGGTTTTCATGATTTTGCCTGCTACCGTTGAATTACTCCCATTTTGAGTGGCAGAGATACACCACCACAGACTCCCTCAGAGAAGCATAGTAGTAAATGCTGAAGCAGGAGTAAAAAGGCAGCCTGTTCAGTGTCTCTGAAAGGCTTCTACTCATTCACTGTTTTCTTCACAGAAAAGAGTTTTATTTCTGTTTTCCATTCAATGCACTCTTCTTGTGCATGATTTTTTTCAGTAAAGCTAAGTAAGAAAATTGATGAAGCAAGTGCTTTTTATAAAAGTAAAAGCTGTGCATTTATGTGGCAACATCATCTCTTTTTAACAAAGAGGTTTTCCTTACCTGCTGTACTATGGAGAAACAAATTTACATTTACTTGTGCAAACTGTAATAATGTGTACTCTTGTTTCACTCTTGATTCTATAATCGGTGCAATTATAGAAATTTCACACTCTCTGAAGAAATATTTGGTAGTTAAAAAATACACATATATACATATATACTTCTGAATATTTTGCAGTCTGATAGAGAGGGAAGTTACTCACTGGCTTGTCAGTTTAGGGGCTAATGCTTTCACTCGGTGGTGCACTGCACAGAACAAAACTGATCTGTTCTAGGATATACAGAAATATGCCTCCACAGCCAAAACCTAGTCACAAACTGCAAGAAAAAATACTTGGACAACTGAAATTAATATGAGGAATCAAACATATTTTCCTCCTTTCTATCTCATACTATAGAACGGAAACGTTAGCTTTGCTGGCTGATGTTTCTCCACTTAAAACATCAACTGACAAAAATTTTATAAAATGTGATATGTTGTATGAAGGCTGAGAGTGAGCTGAATAATTCAATGATTAATATAGTGATGAGGAACATAATGGCTTATTTTTACCCATAGGTGACATCATACATTAATTTTGTGAAATTATTCAGGTCTTAAAATGGGGCAGGGGAAACATCTTGATGCCTCTCAAAGGAAAGGGTATGGTACACAGCCAGGAGAAAGGGAGCTGATAGAAACAGAACATAAAAAATGTTCATGAAATGTGTCAAGGCAAGCACTGTAGGCCACATTTACTAAATCTGGAAGAAACAACTATATCCCAAAAATTAAAGTTTAAAATCTTTTCTTACAGTGATGGAAGAAAGATGTGCAGTTAAATGTAAGAGAGGGTGATAAAAGGTCAGAGGACTGCAACGAGTCCAGTTCAAATTTTAATAAGCAGGTAAAAATCTCTACACATGATGAGCTTCCACTAATACCAGTTGGACTAGGAGCTAGCTCAATTATTTTAAGAATGGGGACATCAGAGCATCACAGTGGGGGAGCCTGAGTGGGTTGGTTTTACCTCGGGAGGTATTATCCCACATGTACAACCAAGCATTCTTACTCTGGTAGGCAGGATGTACAGAGATTTTACCTAATATATTAAGAATTTAATCTGCATCATTGACACGCTAACCTGTTTGCTTTTGCTTATTTTTATTAATTAATTTCTTTTAAAATTCACAGTATTCTGAACAAGGGAAAAAAAGTAGCTTCACAGGAGAAAGCAACAACATACTGTCTACTAATCAGAAAAAAAATATATTCAAAGACAAGAATTCTGCAGGAATCCAGGAAACACCTGCAGGTTAACTCACTGGCTAGCTAAAGGGACGCAAAAGGACAGCTGAGATGAAGCAGAGATGGAGTAGGTGGCTGACACATATAAGGCCTGGGCAGCACAGTTCCCACTTCTTAGCCTGTCCCATCCAAGTTTAACATATGTGGTGATCATGAGAGACAGAAACAAAAGGGAAAAAAAGGTGGGAAAAGAGTAAGAGGATAGAAATCACAGGGCCTCCCTTAACACGCATGAAGACTGATGAATGAGAGGGAGATTATTTTCCTCCTAATGATCTGTAAAATAAGAAAAGTTCTTGAATCTGAAACTGTGCAACTACTGCTTACACAAGGGTATGTCTGTGTGCATGGAGGTATATATATATATGGCTAGTTTTGTATTTGTGATGACAGGTTGTTTAGCTATGGGGAAAGATTACAGTGTTAGGACCATAATTGGAAGAGGAATGGTTGTTAAGTTTCCTTTGCAATCCTTGATAGCTTTTCAGTCCAAATTTTTTAATGAAGATTGATTTCTCAAAGCTGTTCTATAAATATGGAGACAAAACACTGAAATGAGAAAATTTTATTTTGTACTTAAATGAGAAGCTTACAGTTAGCCATAGAATCACTGCTGCCACAAATACATACTACCACCACAAAAAGGGAATCTGACCTGCTATGTTCAGCTTCTAGTATTGCACTCAGCAAAACACATAGAAACATGTAATTTTAAGCATACGCTTAACTCTTTCCTGCATTGGAGTCTAATATGTTCCTAGTATTCTTTCTAGCCCAGTACAATTATTGAATTAGATGCATGGAAAGTGAATGGCATAAGGGAATGTCCCTATTCTAAGGGAGAGACTCTTTTAGACTTTCTACATGCACATATTCTCTGTCTGTTCCTGCTTCACTAATATTACTAAAAGCTTGTGTATTCAAGACATTTATAATACTGAATTACATTATTCAGCAGTTCTAATTACATTATTTCTTGAATTCCAAATTGACTCTCAGCCTTACTCATTTTACCAGGTTTAAATAAGAATATGATTCATCATTTACAGAAAGCACATTACGTAAGTTATACAGTCTCACAGTTGAGCACACTGTCTCCATTGAAGCTACAAATAGGAGAAGAAATAGAGAGGATTTTCTATCCTTAGTCTGAAACTAAACTTAGGACTACTGTATCAATCATGTGAGTTCTGGCTGAAATGAGAACAGAAAAAATTAATCACATTTTAGATGTTCCAAACTAATAATAGTCTGGGACCGCTTTTCCGTGAAATATATAGCTGTGCTTAGGAAGGGTGTGAATCCCAAGTACAACTGCTGCAAATAAAAGCTTTGTTTCTTTTTTTCTGTTGGATTCCTCATGAGGAAAATTTACTCCATATGTAGTACATATAATGGTTTTGCAATTCTAATGAAAAGTATTAGCTACAGGCAGATTATACAGCATCAAAACTCTAGTATATTCAGCAGTGCACTGTGGCCTACAGATGTGACTCCAATAATAGTAAGTGAGCTCATCCTTAGTGTGGAAGATTATTCATTAGGGAGATAATAATGTAAGTGATATGATCATTACATCACCTTTCCCTGTACATTATTCTCACTACCGCTGACAAGGGAAACATTTCTCAATTTTAAGTTACATTATTTTCAAATTTTGCAGAGTCTAGATAAAAGTGGTATTTGAAAGTATATGTACATTTAAAGTTTAATTTGATAACAAATAAGGGCTAATGCTGCTGTGTTTAATATTTTATTTTATATGTCAATGCTAGCTATTTTAGTTTTTAGGTAAAGGTTTTGAAGAAAAGATATTTTGAATCTATATAATCACAGAATCACAGTATGAAGGCTTTTAGTCGAAAGATAGGATCAATCTGATTAATGTAAAAGAGGTCTTAGTATTAAACTCAAAAGAAAATTGCCAGAAGTTACAAACTCAGGGAAATTTACGTTCAGATTACTGCAATAACATGTTTCAACGATGATGGAGTCAATGAAGAAAAATTAAAAGATTTCTTAGCTTTTTCTGTGGCTTTTGGTAACAATGGTTTATATCCCTATATTCATGGATGAGGAGAAAACCACATTCAGTATAATTGGGATGGAATTTATTGTGATCAGTGCCTACTGATACTACTGCATAAAGGGGGAAAAATGTAAACCTACAGCAGAAGCCTTCCCAATATTGAGACTATGACATTCATAATTTTGAAATTATGCGTATTTTGGTCTTATGCTTCCATTGTGGACCACTGTTCCACAATGTTCATCTGCCATCAGAATGAGAATTATTATCAACAGTTTGTAAAATCTTTAGCCTTGACTATATTAGTACAGACATGCATTTGTAGATCATGGCCTAGTGTTCAAGTTTCTGCTAAATGAGGATGTTGTGAGGATGTGGAATGCTTATGTGCAAAACTTACATAGCGTTTTTGGAACTGAATTAATTTAGCAAAAAAACCCCAAACAACAGTTTCAAAATGTAAACAGTAGTCCTATTTGTTTCGCAGAAATTCTTCAGACAATTAATATAATGAAGTTTTTAAAATAAACCCATTCACTCCATTGAGTATATTTGATTGAATATTGAGGTGGGGAACAGGAACAGACTTTTCATTCAGTTCTGCTTTCACGGGCATACACCACCTCGCATAACCACTTGACACTCAGTATTAATAGAAAAGAAACATGGCTTTGGCTTAATCATAGTAGAGTGCAACTGATCCAAGTATTTTGTATAAGGAAATCATAACAAAATATTTATCCTGGTTTTGGCTTCTCTGCTATGGCATCTACCTCATACACTTGTTGCATTCACAAGGATTTCCTGCCGGTGTGTGCACCAAGCTGGTTTACTACATGTGTTTCTACTTTTGCACTACACTGTTTCTCCTGCCTGAACAGTCACAAAGCAGCGTGGTGTCAGTCACCATGCAGTGTAAATGCTACATCAATAGACAAATCTCCCAAATACAATTAAATCAAATTCTGGAAACCTGCTCATAGATATAAAATTACATTTCCCTCTCATTTCTATCATCCACAGATGTGAATGGAACAGAAAATGTTTTCTCTTTTTTAAATTTGGATATTCCTGTAGAAATACATGTGAGAACCATGATTAATAAGGTGTATTTAATTGTAAGATTTTCATGATCTAAATCATGGCAACGCTCTGAGAATCTAGATTTCATGAATGTAGATACACTTGCTGCCTGGTGGTCTCAGAAAATGGTTTGCAGGGACCAAGGCCATTTGGTAAGCAGCGCAATAAAGACAGTCTGGTTTACTACAAGCTGACATCCTACTTTAACTATCATTGCTCTTCTCTCTTCTCCTTCCCCTCACCCCCCACCAGTGCTCCTTTCTTCTCTTCTCCCTATTTCCCAGTCCTCTTCAAAGTGTTCTGTCTAATTTGGACTAGCCCATAGCAATATGCGCTGTGGCTAGTATGGAGTAGTTGTGTGCAATTTGCCTCACTGGTACCCACACCAACTAGGTAACTGACTACAGCTTCTTGTAGGCAACAGATAATGGGTTGGAACAGCTTTCTCTCACCATGGAGGCAGTGTATTTGGGTCTCTTACTGCCTTTGACACACCTACTTGTCCATCAAGTCTGGCTGACCAATAGATTTAAAGATTATTACAGTGGACTGATAGTAACAGTGTGAATATAAAGGGCTCACTTCCATAGAAAAACAGAACAAAAATATAGTGGAGAAGCTGAAGGTCTGGAAATATCAAAATCCTCATTTCCTTACAACAGGGAGTACAAAATGATGTTACTGAGACTGATCATTTCCCTCATGCTCTAATAAAACAACTGAGATCTATTTTCCTAAAACATTTATGATTTCCCCCTTTAATCAGTGTTTCCATGATTTTTTGGTTAACATTCAGGTTTCTTGTCTGGTTTTCTTCAAATGTTTGGGGATTCATATCTGCAAAATTTTCTGCCCCCACAAAAGACCAAGAAATACATATTTTTCTTTGGAGTAGTGAACCTATAAGAAAAGTATCAAGCATTACAAGATCTTATAGCAGTAAAAATATCCTTGACAATTTAAAAATAAACCAATGCTTTTTGTGACATGGACAAAACCACATGGTTTATAACTGTTGAATTCAATCCTTCTTCATAATAATATCGTTACTTTAATCAACAGATTTCAAGATGAAGCCTGTAACTTACCACTCTTCAAGAAAACAATTAAGGGAAGTTTTCATAATAGATTTTATCCATATAACCAAAGTGCTCATGTAGAGCCCAGTACTGGAATGCTTTACTATCATCTCTCAAAAGACCTCCGTTAGATACGCAAGTACCAGTCCCATCACTTCCCAGGCACAGGAATCAAAGACATTATTATTCTGCAGCAGAAAACCTTGTTGCTAGCACTTATACTGGCGTACATCTGCCAGCCTTGCTGTGTCACCAGAGCACATACCCACCTGGGTGCTTTTGCCAGAGCAGTATGTCTACCCCTATATGAAATTTCACTGGTTAAAAAAAAAAAGTTTGTTATGAGTGGGGACAGAAGCTTCTAGGTGCCAGTGCTGTTGTGTCATTTGCAATGTGGTTGGTGGTGGCTGAGGGCAGGTGTGGTATGGGAAGACAGTTTCTTTCAAAGGAGGGGTCATGTTTTGCCAGCTTACAAACTTTTGTGGGAACACAAGACAACTTTTCTTAGAAAACTTTGTAGTGTAGATGAGGCCCGAGGAAATGCAGCTCTCTGGTTCCAAGGACACTTCTCACACTGACAAAGCCAGCAAAGTGCTTCCAGCCCCCTTTCGTCATCACTGATCACTTCCATGCCTGTGCTGACACCCTGTTTGTTCTAATGTGATTGTCTGTGGAGCTGAATAATAAACCAGATCAGAGAGCTGATCCAACTTTAAAAGCACTCCTCCTCCTCTTCCCTTTTTTTCTATTTTTGAGGACATGTTGTTGAGAGAAACATCTATAGAACCAAGACCTGCAAACCTAGGGACCAGGTCCTTAATAACATTACAGCCAAAAAGAAATTAGATTCCTAATTAAATCTGTGAATCTTATATGACTGTTTAGAATTGTGAGCATCCAGATCTTCAGATTCTGCCAGATTCTTCTTTGGTACCCTAAAACTCAGTTAATCTTTTTCATTTAGTAAATAAACGGTACTTTAATCTGTTACTTTATAGATGCTGAGGTTATATATATTACACAAATTAAATTTCAATGGAGGTACTAAAAATGTTGACTTAAGCCCTAGCTGAGGGATATGCAAATACAGCAGTACACCAAATATATTTGCATTAAAGATCTAATTGAATTAACTGTTCACACAGCTTCTACAGTCAGCTTGTCATGGCTTCCTTTGCAGCTTGACTACCTCCATTTTTGACAGAGAGATTTAAAAGGTTTTCTCCCTTCCTCTGGGATTAAAGATAGCACTGAGCGCTAATTAGCCACCTGCACCCATAGCACACTGCTACAGCTTGTTTACCTTACAAAGGCTGCTGCACCCCTGGGGAAAAGTCAGTGTGGTGTTTTTTTTCTTTTAAACATTTCAAGTTCAGTTCCTTCAAGAAAGTTTAACCGTTTATGCATTCTTTAGCATTACTAGGAGGTTAAAGAGTCCCCTTTTCTCACATTGCTACCTGGATTCTGTAGAAGAGAAAATAAATACTGTTTATTTTTCTTCTCTTTTTCTCTTTTTCATCAAGCAATTCACACATTTGGTGTTAGCTGCAGCATTTTGTTCCCTATAACATGTAAACCCGAGACTTTTTAAATAAAAGTAACATCTGGCAATCACAAGAACTTTACCCGTATTGGTGTGATGTGGAATCCACTAAATAGCCCATTAAAATCTAAGAAAAAAATCAGAAATAAATAAAATAAACCTCTTCTCAAATCCTTTAATGCAGTCATGCATAAGTAGATTTTTTATTGTCAAACTGTGTCTTTGAATGAAGCACTATTTCGGCCAAGCACCTGATATAACTGCAACTGTATTCTGATTCTTGTTTGCTGTTTTTCCTTACCATGACTGGCTAAGAATGGCAAAAAATGTTCTGCTTTGTTTGTCTTTTATAAGTTCTGACTCAGTGGCAGGCAAGTACTACTTATGGGCCTGATGTAAAGCCTACTGAAGTCAACTGGAATGTTTCCAATGACTTCATTAGACTTTGGGTTGGGTCTGAAGTGCAGCAATTTACTCAACTCTGGAGCATAAATTACAGACATAAAAAACAAATTATTTGTGTGTTGCTGGATTACTGACAGCAAAATGTATGATGTCAGAAAAATAATAGGCAGAGATAGCCTGCACAAGTTGGAAAAGCTTAAAATATAGCCAAAGATAGGGGAATACTCTTTGGCAAAAACAGAGACAGTCTCAGCTCCAGCGCCAATGGAGGAAAGTTGAATAATTTGACAGATAATTATGTGATTAATCTAGTAGGAGAAGACGGTATCTGTCTCAGTGACCACTCTGCTGCCTAATCACTGGACAAGCATCTGGATGAGACAATGGTCTGCTGTCACAGCAGGAAGAGCTCTGAATCTGTAACACCCGATGGAAACCCTTTAAGAATTTCAGTGGCCTAAATTCAGAGCAGAGGCAAAGGTTGTCTGCCAACACATCAGCTGAGTTTGTTGCCAGAGTAAGTATGACAATGTTGCACAGAACTGAATATGAATGTTCCTTAAACAACAAGAAATCGAGCAATCTCTACCAGCAATGTAATACTTTGTTTTGGAGAAAAATCTCCCAAACACTGTTCTTCTGGAATTCCATACTGTATGTCCTGATGAATTAGGAGTGATACAATGAGCTAGGTACTTGTTTCAGTCAAAACTGTCTTAATTTCCCCTTGTTTGAAAACCTCAGGATGCCCTAGCTACCTCAGAGAAACTAACCGAAATATTTGTTACAAAGTGGTTATTTGGTTGAACCAACTCTTCTCAGGGAAGTATTTTATTTCAGCATGCAATAATCCAGTCACTGAAGAGTAATTCTACTTTTTCTAAAGATTATTTTGGAATAAACTAAATTTTTTGTTCTGGAAGAGTCTATCCAAGCAAAAGATGTTATCCTGGAATAGCTGATCATGCAACAGCTATGTCAATCCACCTCTGAAGATATGCAAAAGCTGAGTATTCAAATATTGATTTCTTCCACATCAGTAGTATGTTTCACTTTTATAATTTGTTTCAGGTTATTCTTTAGCCAGGTGTATATACCACTAGCTTCCCCTTATTAGCAAATCAGGAAGGATTTTTACTTAGAGAACTATTTACATAAAATAGTTTGTATTTTAAGAATATAGTTAAAAGAAATATGAAATTGGGATTTAATGTGGGTAAAATACCTTCAAATCAGTAGGTAATATTACATTGTAAGCCACAAAACTGAAAGATGCATATATTTTGTTTATAAAGTTGATATGCAAAATGAAATTGTATTTTTAAAAATATATGAAGACGCAAGTTAAATTTTATTAAGGTGCGTATCTTCAGGTTTTGTCTTACATTAATCTATATGCACTATTTATTTATACAGTATCATTTACTGATTTGTTTTTATGTAATGTTTTGCTATTAGAAGCCATCTCCCTCTCCCAAAAGCAAACAAAACCTTCTGTGAGTAAGTAAAAACCCCACCTTTCAGCATTCCTTTTCTATTCAAGTTTCTCCATATTTTGACTCCCTTTGTTTTCACAGATTATTTTCACAGTTGAAACAGGGATAAACAGGGAAATTGGACAGACAAATAGAAAATAAAACCCAAGGGGGTTTATATTATTATTATTATTATTATTATTATTATTATTATTATTATTATTATTATTATTATTATTATTAAACCAGATGACACAGTAAGATATATATATATCTTACAATATAGGTAAGATATCAGATAAACAAACCTTTCCTCAGATCACACCTATGCCTTGAAGTATGGCCATTTTTTACCACTGTATCAGTCTAGCAACAGGTTCTCCTCACAAACCTTGCATCACTTACTGCCTCAAATTGTCACAGTCATCAGAATACTCTCTAGGCTAGAACAAAAAGAATGGGAAAGGGAAAAGGGTACAGAGAAGAAACCCTTGAGAAGATAAAACTTGAGTCACTAGAAATGCTTGTCATTTAAAATCACTGTACAAGAAAAGATGCTTTTCTGAAATAATTTTTCCCCTTTCTTTTTATACTGGCTATAGCAGAAACTGTTTTCTTTTTCTTAAACAGCACCTGTTTTCTGCTGGGTAGACCACATAATACCTGACATTACAGGTGCTGCACACTCTTGCTTTGTTTCAGTAAAACGTATGTTTTAAAACAACTTTATGTGTGTATACTCCCTGTGAATTCATGTCAACAGATAATAAACAATTTGATGCAAAAAGCTTTGTTCAACATCATTAAAAAAAACTTTGGTAGGATTTCCAGACAGGATTCTTAAAGACGTTTTACCACATAAGATGAGCAATTAAGACAGTATGAAAAGTGACTCTCAGTTCTCGAAGTTTCATTTCTTTTGGGAGACAATATAATTGAGCAGCTAGAGTAGTTTAAAGGACAAAGAGCCAGAAGGGTTTAATATTTTCAGGAAGACTGAGCCATTCAGTCCAGTTCTGGGCTCCTCAGCTCAAGAGAGACAGGGAACTACTGGAAAGGGTCCAGCAGAGGGCTATAAAGATCATTAGGGGCCTGACACACCTCCCTTATGAGAAAAGGCTGAGATAGCTGGGCCAGTTTAGCCTGGAGAAGGCTGAGAGGGGATCTTATCAATGCATACAAATATCTTAAGGGCAAGTGTCAGGAGGATGGGGCCAGGCTCTTTTCAGTGGTGCCCAGCAACAGGACAAGGGGCAACTGGCACAAACGGAAACACAGGAGGTTCCAGCTAGGTATGAGGAAAAACTTCTTCACTGTGAGGGTGGCAGAGCACTGGGGCAGGCTGCCCAGAAGGCTGTGGGGTCTCCTTCTCTGGAGACATTCAGAACCTGACTGGATGAGATTCTGTGCGACCTGCTCTAGGTAAAACTGCTTTAACAGAGGGTTGAACTAGGTGACCTCCAGAGGTCCCTTCCAACCCTGACCATCCTGTGACTCACTGAATCTAATCTGGGCTAATCACTTAATAGTTACGTTCTTGAGTGAAACCATCTGTAACACTGGGTCAAAACACCCCCCCCCCAAAAAACCCCAACAAACCCCCAAAAAACCTCACTGAGAAACAGATGCAAAAGTCTGGTTCAGTTCTACAAATTAAATAAATGACAAAAAAGAGCAACACAAATATGGCAAAACAAGAAGACATTCGTTTAGCAAGCTTACTAACTGAGTATGTAAATAAGAGTATTAAACTGAGATGCAGCTGCAATGAAAGCTTACTCAATTGTGATGCTGTATATTGAGATAAAAGCCAACACAAAACACACTCTGATGTCTACTTGATTATTAGATTTGAAATTAGAAGGCAAAATTCAGACTTCATTTGTATAGCTACAACCTCACTGACTTAGCATCCTGTGGTGTCTAAACTTCATGCACACAAAAGATGACACTTCTAAGTCAAAGAAACAAGCACTGGCAGCATTCATACTTGGCGTTCTTTGTTGGTGCATGTGCTTACTTTAAAACACTGTGCATTTTTATGTGTTGTGGCTTAACCCCAGCAGGTAATTAAGTACCACACAGCCACTTGCTCACTCCCTCCTCACCCAGAGGGATGGGGAGTAGAATTGGAAAGGAATGTAAAACTTGAGGGTTGAGATAAGAACAATTTAATAATTGAAATAGAACAAAAATGAAAGAACAATAATAATGACAATAACAGTTATAATAAAAAGGTGTGTGTGTGTGTGTGTGAGAGAGAGAGAATAAAATCCAAAGGGGAAGTACATCATGGTACTTCATCAAAGAGAAAACAGTTGTAATAGCCACTGTTCTAATCTGGACACCAGCTTAGACTATCTCATGGAAAACAGCAACACTATTCACATTTAAAGATGTATAGCAAGTGTAAAACTAATCTGGCAGTTAAGGCAAAAGAATACAGACTGGTAACCCACCCAGGTTCCATTTCCAGATATGTCAGACACTTCCTGGATGATCATCTGCATATCATCGAATTCTGATGTTCTAGTTTCCTCACCCACAAAATGGATCTAGCAGCACTTGTTAAAGAAGTTCTGTAGTTCGATGAAAAAAAGGCTTAAAAGCTCTGCAGTTAAAGAGGAACTGCACATTGCTAACTACGGCAGCCTTACTCAATTATTTTCCTTTTCAGTTAATGCATCATTCAGTTAATTTGGCATATCATTGAAAAAATTCTGCAGTAGAGACATGCACAGCTCAAATGCCCCTGTGTGTCATCATCAGCTGAATTAATACTCTCTCTTACACAGAACACACATGAATTTTATAGTCAAAAACATGCAGAAGCCCTGTATCCTACTGAAATGCAACACAGTATGTAGAATATTTATAATTTCAAACAACACTACTTGCAGTCATTCACAAAACCTAGGACACAATGATATTATCAGCAAAGCAGTGTGTTGTTGGTTATACTTTTTCTCATAATCTTAATCACAACTACATACTGCAATACTGTCACTTCACACATCAACAGTAAAACTAGAAATAGCCACAGCACAGGGAACCACTAACGTATCACTTCAGCACACAAAGAGCCTCTCATGGCATCAAGCCAACAAACCAGTGTATTTCTGTGTCTGTATACAGCTGACAGAGGCAGAATTGATGGGAAAACAACCTCACAATCCCCTGCTGCTTTATTTACACCTCAGAGTTGTTGTAGTACAATGCCTGGGGACAGACCGAGCTCAGAATTGGACTTTTCTCAGCCCTGTGGTCTGGAACTGGGCTCCAGAGAGAACATCCTCCGTGTTTTCAGTCAAAAACCTCTTTTTATGTTTTTTTTTGTTTGGGGGGGGGACCGTGGAGACGGGAGATGCAGCATGCATTGAGTGTACTGGCTATTTCCTTAACAAAATACCAGTTCAAAAGTTATTGCTGTGTTCCTTCTTCTCACACTTGGAACCCCTTAGAAAAATCAAAACCTAAAATGTTCAAGGAGCTGATGCCACCTGAAGGCTAATAAGCTGAACTACAATATATGGCCACTAGCCTTATAACCATCAGGAAAACAACTGCATCTTAACTGCTACAAATTTTCACTTACTCTATTGCTGACATCGTCACAGGCATCAGAAGGCTTTAGCTGGAATGGCACCCCAGCCCCCCACCCCCACCCGTTCTTGTTACTTAGCCAGATGGTCTGATACAAAGTCCACTTCTTTGTATATGGATTTTTTATCACTAGAGCTTTATTAGTAACATGACTCATCCTGATTTTATTTCTGAACATTATTTCATTGCACTTCTACTTACTTTCAGTAAACTTGATAGTAGTATGAACTGCTTCTCATTTCAAAACACAGGAATGAATATTCCACAGCAATATTAGAGATTTATGTATTTGAATACAGAAAAAATGTATTTTTTCTAACTATGCTAAAAGACAAGCTTCTCCAATCATGTAGAGCCTTCTTAAACATGACAAGTACCTGGTTTCTAGAAGGTCTTGACTTTGTGTTTTATTTAAGTGTAAGGCTGAAAAATTGTTCTTCCCTAGTAACTTCTCCAGGTCTCTAAAATAAAATAATAATAAAATCAATAAGGTTGAGTAATTAAAAATTTAATTTTAAATATGTTTGCTTTACAAAACAAATACTACAAAGTCAAGCTGCTGAACAATTGATCTGTTTGCTGAATTGTTAAACCAGTTTTTGACTAGCATCTTTCTCTGCAAGCAAGGTGACAGTATTTTATTAATTTCTGTTTATTCAGATAGATCACTCAAATTAATTATCCCAGCTGTTTCGTTTTTTCTCATTATTTCCATCCGTACATAAGAAACAGATGGAAAAGACAGGATGATCTGTGCTAGTTTTACACACTCGAAAGACCTGAGTGATCATACCAATTAAATTATCTTCCTACAATATATGCTTCCATTTTTTCAATAAAAGCTTTTTCAATGCAAAACATACTTAGATAATCTTCTTAAGAAGATTCAAACACATTTATAGTAATCTTACTTAACTAAAAGCAACTACAGTATTTTTCTCATTATTTTCTCAATTCCTGTATTTTATCTATTATGAGTTTGATATGAATGACAAGTGTAATAATTATCTAGAAAAAAAAGAAATAAAACAGTCCTCATCTTCTAAAATAGTAAAACGTACATAAAAATTAGGAATCCACATGAACGTTATGTTAAAGTCTGAAAAGTCTCAGATTTATGTAGATATAGCATGCCCTCTTTGTTAGCAAAAAGAAATGCTAAATTATGCATAATGACTATAATCAGCACATTTTAATGGTTACCAATCAGTGAAAAATCAGTCTTTAAGGAAAAATACAACTGTAATTCAAGATTAAAAACAATCATTTAAATCAACGTTTCCTGTTCACTGATTTGATTTATTTTCATGATGGCTGATTTAAACCACTACTTTAATATATGCTACTGTTTACTCATTCTGAGTTTCAGAAAATATTTTTTTCTTCTTTTGAAACAAAATACTGCTGCCAGATTCCTCACTTTTTCTAGCTGCAGTCACACATTTACCTCTGTAAAGAGATTATATCCCTTTACCTCCTAACTCTTATCGTGGATTCCCTTTGTCCACTTTTCACTGGACATCAATGTACTTGCAGCCAAGCAGTCAGCTGCATCAATTCCCTGATCTAGGTGAAACAAAATTTGTTGAAAACAGCAGCAAATTACTTTTTGCACAAGAGGAGGGAGCTGAAAAAAACTGGGGAAAAGGTGGGATTCTCTCCATAGCAGCCCTGTGGTGGGTTGACGCTGGCTGGACGCCAGGTGCCCACCAAAACTGCTGTATCACTCCCCTCCTCAGCTGGACAGGGGAGAGAAAATACAATGAAAGGTGGGTATCTGCCCTCTGGGTAACCTCCATGGTTTGAGGGGGACAGCCTGCCTCACCATGGGCTGCGCAGTTGTTGTTCTCCCATAGTCTCACTCCTCTTTCCAGCTGCAGTTGCTCAGGTTTCCTGCCCTCCCTTCTTAAATACATTATCCCAGAGGTGCTGCCACTGTCACTGATGGGCTCAGCCTTGGCCAGTGGCGGGTCCCTCTTGGAGCCGTCTGGCATTGGCTCCACAGGACACAGGGGATGCTTCTAGCAGCTTCTCACAGAATCCACCTCTGTAGCTCCCCTGCTACCAAAACCTTGCCACGCAGACTCAATAATACAAGTCCATGTATAAAGCAACTGGGGAAAGAGTACGCTTTTTGGGTACAATGTACTGTTCACATTACCTGCCATAATACTTGACACCCATTTGAACCCAATTCCTCATTTTATCTTTATATAACTAAAGACATTCTTTTAAATGGATACGGCTCTGCCATCTTCCTTCATACCAGTTTTTTTGGCCTCAGAGCATATTTCAATATCACACAGCACTCCAGACCCCTCATCTAACTCCATAGCTATAGTTAAAATCCCTTATTAATGCATGTAACGTTTCTCTACATATGTACCAACTACCTCACAAACTTCTCCTGTGGTCTTCAGTTCTCTTCTGACCAACCAATACCTCAGGTAATAAATTCGGCTTTGAAATAATTGAAGGTTTACATATAGACTTACATATTCCCATTTCGGAGCCAAAACCTGACTGTAAAAGGTACTATAAACTCATAAAGACAAACTTTTCATTTATCTTTAAGACTACCACTTTTAATCTAGTTTGGAAAAAAGGGAAAAAAAAAAGAAAAAAAGGATTGTTTATACTATCTGCTTGATTATCTGTTGGTTTCTTCTCTCTCACACATGTTTGGAATTAATCTGCAAATTGTGAACAAATATGACAGAGGAACGAAAGCCTCTGTGATGGTAAGATTCTGTAAGTATCATGAAAATCCATATGCTAGTCAAGGAGAAAGACCCAAATTACTGTCACTGTTGAACATGAAGTTGCCTGTCCTTTTTGGCCTCCTGGCTGGATAATGAGCACAAGCCAAGCCCCTCAGCACAAAACCACAGTGTATTTCAGAATCAGGCACGACACTTGCTACCTCTGGTTTGGCTAGCACTTTGGGAGCACAGAGGCAAAATGGGTGTATTACAGTGCCTGTCAGAGAGCTACAAGTCTAATGGTGTGCCAGAGCAATGTTCATCTAGAAATAAGGGAACACGGCAGGAAACTTGTGCTATTGTTGTGGCAGGACCAGTGTATAAATGATGGAAAGACAGAGGACACAAAACTGTGGGAAACCAGGATTCAGTATTTCTGCTACTTCAAGATGAGCTAACAATGCAACCATTCATAAACTCCAAAACTTTTAAAATTACTTTTCTTGCTTCACCTCTCAATACTTCCTGACTACACAAACTCATGACTTCAGACCAACATCTTCAAGACATTTTATAAAGTGTTCCTCAAGGGTAGAAGGAACAACTTTTGCCACAATGTGCTTTTGTCATTTGTGCTGTACTGAATAGCAACCATTTGTCTAAAAAAATGCAACCAAGGAGAACTTTTTTCCCCAAATTAGAGACTGCAATGTGATATTCTGGTCAGAAACTCAGAATACAACTCCTACAGCAGCATCAAAAATACTTCTGGTAGAGAAATAAGAAATGTGACCATTACATCACATGCAGCCCTTTTATCCTGTCTTTTTCATTCTATGTAGGACAATGTTAATTAGTTGCTCTCACAGGAATTCATTCCACAAACTCAAGCCAACCCTTCTGTTGCTTGCTCTGTTGTGCTGTCGTATTAAGCTGCTGACTGGGCCAGCCCATCATTTTTTAGGTACTGTCCACCTGAACATTAAACACCTTGAATCTGGTGCACTATTAAATCTGCATGGAAGGAAAGCAGTTAAAATATCAGGCTGGGTTCTAGCCTTGACCAAAACTCTCCAGAAGGCACAATGTTACATGATTACCACATTTTTGAAGAATAATAATTTCAAACTCAAGTACACTACATTTCTGTAGTTCCCTGAGATGTAATGAAGGAATGTAGACTCCAGGAGTGTATGATCTTTGACTCATGCATAAACTATAAATAGTATAGAAGAGTAATGCAACCATTACTACATTTTGCTACAATTGCACTGCTATTCTGCAAGACAGATGTGAAATCCAGGTCTATCCTTCATCAGCAGAATTAAAATTTGCAAATTGGCAAACACACAGAGATCCATAAATAAAATGGTTTGTGTTGAAGATGCTCTTATCCTATATTTAAGCCTAATCCATCACCCACTAAGGGCAACAGAAATCTTCCTACCTCCTCAATTAACTGTTGGACTGAACTATTTATGCTCCCTTTGATGTCAGGAAAAGATTTTTCCTTTCAACAGGTAAGAGAATCTCTTACTTACTGTTCAATTATTTTGTGTATGTATTTTTTAAAGCTTCTTCATGAGGGGCGTAACTGTTTTGTAGATGCCAGTATGAACACAGCCTCGATAAGAGATTGTAAACATTCGCAAAAGACTCCAAAACCCAAATAACTGTTACTTGTCAGAATTCACACATGCAATGGGGATCCAATTTTACCATGGAAGAATTAAACTAAAACTGTGAGCAGGCTGTTCAGATTTGATACAAGGGGTTTGGGACAACTCTAACACCCTTGGTCTCTCAGGTTGGAGTTGACAAGGTTGACAAGGATCCGGCCTGGCACTACAGCAGAACACAAACCTGTAATGTCCTCTTCATCTATTTGCTCTTTCCCACCTTCTCCCCTCTCTTGTGCCAGTGTTTGTGCAGCAAGTGCACAACAAAATGGTTTGAAGACCTGATCTCACTGAAAAATAATTGCAGGCTAACACCTGGCTGTCAGCTGGGTCAGTTTTCTCAGTGTGCTTCACTATCTGGCACAAACACAGTCAGTCACAGGGAGGCACTACTAGCTCAAATGTGTACCATACTGTAACTTTGGAAACCCAAGACCAAACAGGGATGAACAACTTAGGCTGGATTGTTTTTTAGCCTACTGTCTTCAAAAAAACCTGTTCAGATGCCAACTTCTATTCAACATTCACAGAGAAGGTAGACTGAATTGCACCTTACCAGACAGACCTAACGGTTTATATAACCTCACATTTTATTTCAACCAAATATGGTCATTTCAGATAAAGACAAAAATCTCATCATGGACTACTAAGCAAACAGGCAGGCTAAAAGTATTTTTTTCTAACCAGACCACACTTATGTGTTTTTTTTTTTACTGTGTCTCCTTAACCATTGGGCTTTATCACCACCAATAACATCAATGCTAGATAGGTTGAAGTATTTATTTTATCAGTTCCCCCTAAATGCTTTGGTTTAATCATGTGCTGTAAGTGACTACTTCCTAGCATAAATAAGGATTGGGGGGCGGGTGTGTGTGTGGTGTGTGTGTAGAATATACAAAATTTTAATTTGGGGTTTTAATTTTGGGGGGAGAAAATATATAAAATTTGCATTTGCCACACACTTGCTTACTGTTCTCACAACCTTTCCCCTACTGATTCACAGACGCTTTACACTTTTTCACGTCTGTTACAGCATTTCTGAAAAAAGCAATGCGGTATGAAAACACAGGCCATTGCTGTAGCAGCAACCCGCATCCCCTCAGGGCCCAGTTTGACGGTTTTCCCTTTTGGCAGCGAGGCCGGCCGAAGGGATCGCCGAGTCCCCCCTCTCCTGTCCCACACCTGTTCTTCAGAGCTGTTAACGCATTAAAAAAAAATAATTAAAATAATTCACCTGTCAGAAAAACTCTTACAAACACCCCCCGTTCCAACCGGGCTACCCAACAGCGCTGTGAGGCCAAAGCGGGCCGTAACCCCCTTCCCGCCCTCCGGGGCATCGGACCGGCGCACTGGGACCGGCGGGGTAGGGGGGGATCGAGACTTCCCCGGCCGTACCACTCCGTGTCCCGGGAGGGGGGGACACGACGACGTGAGGCAACTGCTGCTCGCTTCGGTACCGTCCGACTCCTTAAGGCTGCCCAGAGACGCAGCCCAGAGAAACAGCTCCGCGCTAAAACGCCGCTCCCTCCTCCAGTACCTGGGCAATTTTCCCCGGCCACCCTCTTTTTCCTCCCCTGTGCGCCAAGTGGTACGAGCCGCCGCAGGTGTGGCCGATGGGACAAACCAACAGTGGGAGGAGGGGGGGGAGGGGCTGGAGCGGCGCGGGCGCGCGCGCGCGCCGG
>JAVJGJ010000001.1:13738324-13767509 GCA_035590215.1 Microhierax caerulescens | reverse complement strand
AAAAAAAACGCCCGGTTTGGCTTTTTTTTTTTTTTTTTTTTTTTTTTTCCCCTCCCTCCCCCCCTCCTCTCCCCGGCGGCGGTAGCACATGTCCTTTCTCTTTTGTTTTCCGCCTGGCAGGCCGGCTGCGCGCTCGGGCTGCGGGAGCCGCCGGGAACCGCCGCCCCGAGGGAGAAGCGGGATCGGGCCCCCCCCCGAGCGGCGTCCAGGAGCTGCTGCCCGGCCCTCCAGAGAAGCCTAGAAGCGACGCTTTTCATGGAGCTGCAAGTCCAGACCGCGGAGTAAAACTTTGCAGTTCCGCTGCGCGATTCCCACATGCAAGTTGATAACGTGAGCCCGGCTGCTTTTCTTACTGCTGCTGTTACCTCGAGTGCGGGGGGGGGCAGCGCTTTTTTCCCCCACCTGCTGCTGTTTCCTTGACCCGGCCCTAGAGCTGCTGGCTGGGTTTACCTGGCCATGTGGGGCTAGGAGAGGTGCAGCGAGTCTCCACGGCGTGAAGCGGTAACATGGAGGCGGCGTGCAGACCCGACGGCGGGGAGCAGAGTCATCAAGGCAGCGGCATGGACGCCCCTGGGGACGCTTCTATGGACTGCTACTTGCGATCTCAGGGCTTGTACAGAAAGAGAGTTGCCAAGGATGGGTCTTGTCTTTTCAGGGCTGTGGCCGAGCAGGTAAACTGCTTACATAAACAGAGCTACTTTCTCATGAAAGCATGGGAAGTGGATCTTATTAGTAGGGGATAATTAGTGTTGAAATGCAAGCGAGCATAGGTTAAGGTTACACAGTCATGTGCTGGGAAAAAACCATAATTTTAAACATAGTCTTGCGAGGTGAGTGAAGTTCTGTGTGTACAGCCGCCTTCTGTCATCGAGAAATTACCTCTTTTGACCTTCCACTGCTGCCTCGGAGCTTTTTTTAGTGTAAGATTTCAACGTTTTGGGACAGTGGCTTTGTATGGGACAATTTAGGGAACGGAATTCAGTAGAAAGAGCTGAAAAGCCTCGTTCTAGTTCTGTGAATTAGTTTACTATAAAATTAGAGCAAGTGAGTAATTTATTTTCAGTTCTTCCTGTTGAATTCCCCTCCCCCATTTCAGTGTTACTGTTAAAGGAAAAAAGTGACAGCGTCATCTTGTCTTAAATACAAACAAACGGCAGTGGGAGCTCTGGTGCTTCTGATTGTGAGAGCCCAGATTCCTGTGCTAATACGTTGTTTGTTTGGGGTTTTTTGTGTAAGTTACTTTCCCCACTGAACTTGCAAGTTCAGGCAAGCAAACACTATTGATCTGAAGTGACCAGCTATTTTATTTCAAAGGAATAATCAATAAACTTACATTGATATTCTGATGTTTTTAGTATATAAAGGAGGTTTCTCCCACATTCAAGCCTATGTAGAACTTTTTTCAACTGTTATTTAAATTTTTAACATCCCATTCGTGTTTTATTGAAGGGAAGGTCTTGAATTCAGAGTTAGTAGGTGTTTATCCAGAAATGTGGCCTAATCTCTGTACTTTTCATGCAGGAAAACCTGAACTGATCTGAAATGGAAGTGTTTTAAATTGAGGGTTGTGTGTAAGGTTTGCAAGAGAGGCTGCAGCTTAAGTTGACTGGAACTTAAGTATGTCGTAGTGAGGATGCAGGCAAAGTCACGTTAGAGAGAACTCTGAACCTGTGATGAAAATAATATTTTTCCAGTAGAGATTCCAGATATGAATTTCAGGTTTCCAAATCAATGTTTGGGCAACAGGCCTATACCACTTAAAGTCAAGAGAAAGTAGATCTGCACTCTCTTAGATCTGGTTTGATTTCATTTGGATGAGTGCATGTTGATAGTTGATTTCCTCGTCCACTGCTGTGGTAACTTACTTCAATTAATTGAAGTCTTTACAAAGGAGTCAGTTAAAGAATGACAGCAATTGCTATTCATTTAGCTTAGTAAATCCTCATAAAAGTGAATGTTTCAATTTAGTAAATACCTGGATTCTGCAGTTACTCAATTTTTGATAAAAGTAATTGAGGTTTCACCTGCATAAAGTTGTTGTTACTGAATGAATACACATTTGTAATAGTCTTAAAAATAAAACTAGAGTATTTCCAAGCCTGTATTTAGACAAGTTTTTCGTTATTTGTGATCTGTCATCAAAACTCCTAAGAGCCAGTATCACTTTCTTCTCTTTTCTCCCTTTATAGGTGTTACACTCTCAGTCTCGGCATGTTGATGTTAGGATGGCTTGTGTAGACTATCTTCGGAAAAATAGGGAGAAATTTGAAGCAGTAAGTATTTTTGTTTTCTTTGTGAGCATTTAAAAGAAAGTTACTCTGTTCCTTCCACTTTTCTGAGATATATTCTGCTGTTTATGACAGTATTCATTGTAGCTATATACTAGTTGCTTTTTAAAAGTGAGTGCTCTTTAAATTAGTTGGCATGTGTATGGTAGTAACTTTATTTTCATAAGCCTGGAGAAGGACATATATACTGCTTGGACTGGAGGGATGTGGGGTGGGAAGAGAGGGAAAGGTTTTTAATGCTTGTTAAGAAACAAACTTTCTTAAACTTTCATGGTCTATAGTGGAGCAACCAAAATCTGGATTTCATTTTAGTGTAATGCCGATTTTAATAACAATCATAAAATGTTCTTATTGTGCTACTTAATTGCTTTTACAATATATAAGGGATTTGACTAATGAGGTTAGTGAATTTGTTTTAGGGTGTACAACTTAATGCCACTGCGGTTTCGTTTTCTGACACCTGTAACAAAGTTCTCCCATCAACTATGAACATAAAATATTTTGATACTGATCTATATTTGGCCAGCGTTGTCAGTGTTAACATTATAAAAATCTGTTTTCTTCCTTTTAAAAGAACAATAATAGGTAATGTTGCTTCTGCTCGGGTTTGTATGTGTTCTAGAGTATATGCTATTTAACTAATTTTGAGGATAGGCGAAACGAGAGTATGTGTAAGCATTTGTTACTAAAGGATTATTACTCAACGCTCTTTTTCTGTTCTAAATTTACCTGGATCAGAAATAAAAAGGCTGTTTTAGATGCGCACTGGTATAGGAAAGAGAAGGAAAGCAGGAGTAAGAGTGTGTGTATTTGCTGTAGTTTCTGACAAAGTGCCCTATGCTCAAATGTGACTGATCACTGTTAGTGCGAGAGTTGTCAAGAATGAATGACATAAAATACAGTGAATTTTTTGGGGAGGATGCAGCTCTGACTTAACTATTTCTGCTTGCCAGGACTCTGTTTCCAGACCATCTGAGGACTTACCAAGTCTTCAAGACTTACCAAGAGCTTCAGAGCTCTGTCCCTTCTTACTTTTTTTTTTTTTCACTGCTGACTCTTTAATCCCTTTCTTTCCAGAATTACCCTGCTCACTCCAGTATCTGCCTCTATTTCTGTTTTCTTGTTGTATCATGTAGTTTTTGGAAATACCTTGACCTTTCTTGACTCTAAATATGTGCTGTTTCCTCTCCCTAGTTCTGCATCTTCTCAGCTGGGTAACTGCTTTGTCAATCCTGGCAAGTCTTGATGTTTCTCCTCCAAACTCCCAGTCTCACTGATCCTTTTTTTTCCCTCAGACTGGTCCAAGTGATATTGACCTATCATCTATCCATCTTTACTGTCCTTCTGAAAAATCTTTTAAAAAGTTTGTAATTTTTCCATATAGGTGTTTGATGTATGAGATTGAGGTGTTTCGTATGTGTTCTCATTTCTTAGTGTTCCTACTCCCTCAGGTACTTCAGTTCTGCTGATCTCCTTTGCTCTACATTTCTTTTGCTATACTTCATACTTTCCACCTGGGATATAGCATTGTTAACTTCTTGTTCTAAAAAAACCAAAACACCACAAACAACAGAGGCCTCTATGCATAATCTCTTAATTCAACTATTTACTCATCTGTCATCATTGGAGTTATGCTCTATTGACGTATACTGGTGGTACTCACTGAAGTTCCTCTTTCTCTTGTCGTTTGTAACCATTTTAGCTTGGATTTTTGTCTCTTTCATTCCATTGATACTGCTGTCACCACAGTTTCAGGTGACTTAAACCACCATCTTCCATTTTCATCCTCATCCTTTCTTGAAGTTTTATCTTTGATTGCTGCAGTCTTATATTCATTCTCATTTTAAACTCTTCAGTTTTCTATGAGAACTTTCTGGTGGCCCTCCTTTCTTCCTCTGTGTGTTATCTTTAGGTTGTTTAATTTTGATAGACAAAACAACTGCTGTCTGTGATCATGTGTTACTAATACCTTTTAACTACATACCTGATGCCTTCTGTCTAAATAAAAAATTTTGGCCAGACTGATTTTTTCCTATGAATGATACTGTCCAGCCAGGTTCAGAATGGCTAAAGCAGAACTTTTAATCTCAGTACTCTGCTCGGTTTCTCTTATTACCTTGTTTCTTAATCACTTTGGGTGATAAGAGGCCATCTAGCTTGTACCTTAACTTGGAATTACTTCTTTGGTTGGACCTCTGTGGATCTTTATTTTAACTAAATCAAACAGTTTGTGTCTAAATAGCTTTTTTTAAATTTTGAAAAAGAAGCTATATAATAGCCTCACTATTGGCCAGCATGGCTGAAACACTTTGAAGTTAACGTCTTGTTACTGCAGCATCTTTTTCCAGCTTTGACAAATGTGAATTTAGTGTCTTCATGTGTTGAGGAGTGTGGCTGAAAGATTACTTTCTTAGCCTGGCACTTGCAGTGTAGCCCAACCGTTTGCATATTTTCACTGGAAGTAAAAGCAGTTTGTTTGAAGTGATACAGAGGAGAGACAAAAGTGCTTCATGATTTTCCTATACTGTATCTTATCACTACTTGAGTACTACAGAAATGTGACTCCCGTTTCTGATTGTCCATTGATGCCTATTTCTTTTAACGGGATACTTGATAAGCCTACACATGCTCTCTTCAGTGATGCTGTGCATGCCAGGGATGAATTAATTGCTCATAAACATCTACTTGACAGCATCTTTGCTTTCTTTCAGATTTCACATTTGGCTGCTGGGTTTCTCTTTGGGTTTTTTTGTTTTGTGTAATGACTCCAAAAGCTGTTCATGTGGTTATTTTCTGGAATGCAGACCTGTACATTTGACTGTTTATTTGCTTACCTCTCCATCACTTTATACTTAGATTGTAAGCTCTTTGAGGGCAGGATAGTCTTAAATTTCCAATGGTACATTTCATTCCCATGGGTACAATGGGTCACAGGCTGGGGATTCCATGTGCTATGCTAATAAAGAATAACTAATTATTACTTTTTTTTAATACAGTTCATAGAGGGGCCATTTGAAGAGTATTTAAAATGTTTGGAAAATCCACAGGTATGTTAAACTTGATTTGTAATAGAAAGCAGTACTTCTGTTGAAGTTGATGGGTAATTGAATTTTTTTCTCTCGCGTTTTTGACTGAGCTTAAGAGGTTTTTGGGTTACGTGAATATATACTTTTATGCATGTCCTCTATTTTAAAATGATATGTGGATTTTTTTGTGTGTCTTGATGTATACCTGTTACTCCTCAAAATTTATATCCAAATGTTTCTAGCTTCTGCAAATGCCAAGAAACAGCATGGCTAGCTCTTTCTTGAAGACAGCCTTGAATAAAGGCCTAAAGGTTTAGGTGATGAAAAGACAGTCATGTAAGGGATGTTATGAACAATAGCCACTGATTCTTACAAAGGTAATTTGAAGCAGAATTATTATTATTCCTCTCCCTCCCCAATTTAATTTCAGTGTTTTTATTAGGGAGTTAACAATTCATGTAAGCATAAAGGGGCAGGGAGGACTATCTAGTACAACATTGCAAAATCTCTTAATTTTAAGTGGCTGTACATAAATGTTAGTAAACTTTCCTCTTCTAGAAAGCTGAGCATGTAATTTTTGGTGTTTTGTAGGGTTTTTTGGTTGTTGTTTGTTTGGATTTTTTGTTTGTTTGCGTTTTCCCCCTGCCATGCTTACAGCATCCCCAGTTAAGAGTGGCTAACCAGATGGTTCTTTATTTCAGTTTCCAAAATAAATGGTTGGAAGGAGGAAAAAAAGTGGGTGTTAGCCTATTCTGCTTCTGTACTACTTTGTTTGTTCCAGGATTTTTAATTGCAAAGCTTTGTTAGTCAGATCCTGAGGTTATATGCTATGCTAAATGGTAAATCATGCTGTTTTCCAGTGGACTTAGTCTGCACTGAACGACACTAATGTGAATGGTTTACAGCACTGCAATGTGTGTACAGAAAATGTCTTTTCCATAATGTCTACTAACTTTTAAAAAAATCTTTTTGAAAAATAAAACATACAGCAGCTTCTTTACATGATCAGAGAAATTAATGTTGTTATTCTGAATATGAAATGTCATTAAGAATTTTTTAAAAATTCTGAAAAAAAAAATCAAACTGCTACAAATTGCTGCCCCAAACTTCACTTCAGTCATTTTTAATTTAGTAAGAATTTAAAAAAGGAAAAAAGTTAATAAAGAAATAATGAGAAAAATCTAGTCACATCCTGTTGGAGCGCAGTACAGCAGTTAGGCTGGGAGTGGAAGAAAAATCTTCTATGGTTTGGGTCTGGGTTAGGTGTT
The DNA here is from genome assembly GCA_035590215.1 of Microhierax caerulescens. Classification (NCBI taxonomy): domain Eukaryota; kingdom Metazoa; phylum Chordata; class Aves; order Falconiformes; family Falconidae; genus Microhierax; species Microhierax caerulescens. Next base: position 13,760,927 of record JAVJGJ010000001.1, on the reverse strand, counting down.
GCTGATGTTTTACTGTTTAACAGCTTTAAAGGACAGATTTTGGTCTTCAGTTATCAATATACAGCTGCTTGCATGAGAAATGTAACTATGTTGAGTTTATTTTGGCTGTTGGCAGTGGTCTGTCTACTTTGTTGGAGCACTTGACAAGAACTGTACCGAGACATGTACAGAAATTATCTGTGTTTTAGGCATGAGAATTAAGTCTCAAGGTTCTTTATCGAGTTTGTAGCTAAAAGTCTGCTTTCAAAGTGACAGTTTTGAAGGTAAAGGGTAACATTTGTAAAAGCTCTTGGTAAATCTAATGCTCACGTTTTTCAAAAACCACTTTTGAAAAGCTAGACTGCTGGTTGATTGAACAAAAGAAAAATAAAAAAACCCACCACTATATCACCTTTGAAAATCATACTTTTTAATGACAGATCTGCATTTATGTGATTATTTTAAGTTATCTCAGTTTTCATACAAATCCATTTCTACTTTTGGAAGAAATTCCTCTAGCTTGTACCCCTTAACTGTCTTACTGGAGTAGTTACTGTTATTTCAAAAAACCCCTTCAAATATAATCAAAGTGTCATGGCTGAATTTTGGACTCAGTGTTGATATATTTTTGACAATGATTTCTTGCATCTCTTGATCTACACAGGAGGAAGTGTAATAACTGTGTATGAACTTAATTTTCTTTTGTTTTTTCAATACAGGAATGGGTTGGACAAGTAGAAATAAGTGCCCTTTCTCTTATGTACAAGTAAGAAAACTTTATGTTTTATTGAGATCTGTTCAGTTATTGGTGAATCAGTTGGAATAGCAAAGATGGAATTGTGTGTTACACTGTAGTTCTTCAGAAAATTACAAATACGCTTTGAAAATGGCAGCTGTCAAGGTATTATATAAAAATAGAAAATGAGCATCAAAAAAGACATTTAACTGGGGATTTGCTTACAGATTTGCAATAATATGCATCTTACCTGCACAACTGACTGTGGATAGTGTCTTACAATTTGTATTTTGTTAATTTTCATATCTTTAATTTTTTTGTTAAAATCGCTTTTCCTATTTCTCACCAAGGCTTTAATACTAAGCCTATTGCTAGACTGTGGGCTGTACCATTTCCTTATTACCTCTGTACAAATGCTCTGATGTAGCTTGGAGTACTGTAGGCTGTATGCTAGAAAGCCATTCTCACACCTCCCCAGGTATGAAGTTTTATGTACTGATATAACGCTACCTGGTGTACTGCTGTAGCTTATTGTATTTTTTGTATAAACTTTCCTTTTTCCACTCTATCAGCACGGATGAAATAATGAGTTTGTCAGGGGCCATAGCCTGAGCTATGCTTAAGAAATATTTTAGTATTTATATATAGATAAAACACTCCTCTTGGTTGTGTACGGTTTTGCTGATGTATTTTAATTAAATGTAATCCTATATATTAATCTTTCTTCACAAAGTAGTATGAAACAATATGCTGAATATTTATAACTGCTTTTTAATGACTGTGCAAGGGCAAGAGCAATGTACTTTCTGCTGTTTGTGAACTAGTTAAATTCAGTATTTCAAAATGCTTACTGTAAATTAATGATTTCCTTTGTACTTTGACTCTTGATGAGACAGTTGATAAGAGGAAAGAAACAAACTAGTTAAATACAACTTTCAGGTACTTATATGAGTACTAAGTGCTGGAAATTGCATGAAATTCTACCTTTGCATTTTTATGTGGTTAGTGGGACAGTTTAGAGTTGCATGTGCTGCATGGGTGGAAGAGGACTGAACTGAAAGTTGAAGTAAGTTTGACTCAGGAAGCTTAGAGAGAAGGTCTGATGGTTAGATTGAGCCAGGATGTAGAGGAACATAAGTCAACAAAATTGGATCTTGATTACATTGCAACTAGATGGTTATGATCTTCTGTTTGTTATATTTTTGGCCATGGAAGTGGTTTATTTTGAAGTCGTGATACATTGGTATCCAGGACCCACAGCTGATAAATGAATACAGAGACAAATCCTGGTTGTCAATAGTATTTTTCAGTTTCCATGGGAAGTATGAGTAGGTTTGTGGCATAGTTACAATTATATGTAGTATTTCACTGCAGAGTTGAATGTGCAAGAATTGTTACAATAATTGTTATGGGGAGTTTGGCTTCTATTAAAAAAAATTTAGAGGCTCTGGGAAAGTAGGAATGGTGATGGAGGTAAGGGGAAAGAGTTGCTTCCCTTCCTGCGTGCTGGTAGACTCAAGGAAACCAGAAGTATGAATTTCCCATTTGGTGCCAAGTGGAGACGTGAGAGAGATTCAGACTTCTCAAACATAGGACAGAAATGCAGTATGAAGAGGCTTGTTTTCATTTTCACTCCTCAGATCTGTCAAAAGTATAATTTGGTTATCTAGTAAATCTTCCTTGCCTCCCTGAAGTGGGTGGGTCTCCAAGCTATGAAATGATTTTCCTCTCAGAATTGCTTTTTCTGAGCTGTTATAGAAAGTTTTGGTATTGTTTTGTTTTTAGTCCAAAAACTGCACCTGTGAATATACTTAATCAATTTGCAAGACTAATAAAACTTTTGCTTGTGTGAGCAAGGAAGAAATTGAAGGAAGTGATGGGTGGCTGAGCAAAGAATTCTAAGGGAGGATTAGGGATAAAAAAAGAGAAAATAATTAAATTTAAGGTCATGACAGAGACTGATTATAGTAGAAAAACCTATAGCAAAGATTGATAGTCTTTCAGTTTTTAGAAAATATAAAATCAAATAGCATGTCATGTCAGTATTGGTTCTGGATTTTCCTGTATTTGTCACTTTATACCCAATTCAGCTTTTTATGCTTTTTAATGTAACAAGCTGAAAAAATAGTTAAGTGCAGAATGTAATTTCTAAATTTGCTTAACGGTAGTAGCTCAACTTTTAATTTGTTATATTTAATCTTCTTAAACATAACGAGGTACCCTAACTTAGCTTGCAATGATTAAAAAATTTTTGAAATCTGTTTTGAAAAACTATACTGATACCCTTGATGATGTGTATCTGCGAGCACTGCAACAGCACGCTATCTGCTGGTTCAGTCCAAGCTTCCTAAAAAGTTTCTGTTCTCTCAGTTAAAAAGAGGGCCACTTTAGATCTAGCAATTTGAGTTTAGTGAACACAGCATGATGTTAGACTCCATGAAGCATGGAGTCCTTATCCAAAGAGAAAAGGAAACTGAGCCCTCTGAATGTCTTTTTTTTTTTTTTTTTTAAGTGTTTCAATCATTTTAAAATGCAAGAAAAGATTTCTTCTTGCTACACATAAAAAACCATGTGGAGGGCATGATCTTCAGAGGTGCTGGAGGTTTGGTTACAGTATCTAATCCTGAAGCAATGCCTGCTGATGGTTGGTTGGGCTTTTGGCACATTCCTTAGCACACTGTGGCAGCTGGGCCATGGTTTGGGAGCAGAAATGTTGTGTGGACCCTTCTGAGCATGAGAACTTGGTTTGGGAGGCAAGAAGAATTTCTGTGCCCAGAGGTGGGTTGTGCTGTAAGCTGGACGCTGTGCCCAAAAGGGTTCTTGCATGCATGTAGTCAATCTGCTAGTACAGATTTAGCCTAAGCTGTTGCTCATCTTCTGGAAATTTACCACGGTTTCCTGTCTCTATTCATAAAACCAACCTCCTCTTTGTTCTGGTTGGTTTCCAAATGGCAAAGTGTAGTGATTTCCTCCAGGACTGGTGAGCCGTCATCTTTCTAGACGCGGCTCCAGAAAGCAGCGTCTGGAAATTTGTTTGACTTGTTGGCTTTGTGCATGTTGTGCCAGCACATCTTATTCTAGTACATTCTTTTGTAAAAGTAAGCTTTTTTGACCAGCGATAGCTGTACTGATCATCTTCAGTATTCTTTTTCACGAGGTCTTTTCTGTAGTTATGTACGTTTCTTGAACTTGACTTGAATATTCCAGCTTTTATTGACATAAATCTTTATGTGAAATTTTAACTGCTGCTTTTTTCTCAGGAAAGATTTCATAATATACCGGGAACCAAATGCTTCTCCTTCACACGTAACTGAAAATGGCTTTTCTGATAAGGTAAAAAAAAAACCCCAACATATTCCTGGCTACTGTGAAAGGCTGATTTAAGACTACTTCATAAACAGCAAGTAGTTTCATTTGAGTTTTACTATTCAAAACAGTGAAATGTTCTGAGAATTCAATTTTAACAATTTATTTTGTATGTATTTAAGGTGTTTTTCTATTAATACTTGTAGCACTTTTTAATAGATGGTCCATATTTGGGGTGTGGTGTATCTTCCTTGTAATATAAAATTTAGTGAAAATCAATTTGCAAGTGCTAGCTATCATAGCTATATCTGTCTTGAATTTTTTTACTTTTGGTCAAATTCTTCTTGGTTTAAAGGACATCTGCTAAACTTTTTGATCATTTTATTGACGCTTTGAGATCCTGAGAGATAACAGTGCTTTGATACATTAAATTGAATTGAAAAGGTAGTGCTCATGTAAAAAAATCAAGTGAGATTCAAACTCTATAAAGTATCTCTGTGGTTTTGTTAATAGGTATTGCTGTGCTTCTCAAATGGAAACCACTATGATATTGTTTATCCCATAGAGTATTCAGAAAAAGCTGCTCTGTGCCAGTGTAAGTATTATGTTGGTTAGTTAAAAGCATGTATTTTTACCAAAAATGTTAAAATGCTCACCATCAGATTTCAGGAAGAGGCTGTGTATGAAAGTTTATTATAGTCATTCTTTAATTTGAGTTGACAATGACTGTATGATTTTGCGAGAGCGTGAATTCCTGTTGTCCTGATTCTTGACAAAGCAGATTATATACCAAGAGGAGAAGACTTACCAACCAATTTGAATGTGGGTGGTCTAATATAAACAGAAAATGTTGATGTACTAATTTGTAATCTGTTGTGTTTCTTTGGTTCCTATTCTGGGTTTAGTTTTGTATTTCAGTCTGCTAGCAAATCGAATGTCTATGTTAAAATTATCCTTGCATGTGTAACTTTTCACAGAAATTATGGGGGTTGCATGTGCAAAAAATAACTGTCTTCATTGGTTGTTTTCTTTACTAGATGGCAGAAATACCCAAAGGTCTTAATCGTGTTTGATGTTACTGTGACAATCCCTGCAAGGATTCTAATTCTTTATGAAATCTGCCTATGTGCAGAGTTACAAGGCTAAGGCCAAGTTTGCCCCTTGAGAGACCTGATTTCTAGTAGTTTCATGTATACCCATTAAGCCATAGTAGCTGCAGCTGGTTTTGCTTCTATGTCTTTGCTGTTTCAGTTAGCACGTCAAAATGCTTGCTTGCTTTGATTGAAGTAATTTGAAGTGCATCTGTAATGGTGGCATAAAAATCCCATTTACCTTGTAATTGATTTTTCCCTTCCACTTTCTCCTCCTCTTCCCCAGCTCTGCTGTATGAGTTGCTTTATGAAAAAGTATTTGATACAGATGTAAAGAAAATCATAGCAGAACTTAGTGCTGTTGGTGTGACAGAGGAAAGTAATGGTAGCAGTGAAGTATCAGCTTCAGATTCAGAAGATGACAACTACAGGTAAATGCAATTTAAAAGTTAATGGAAGGTGCCTGTGGGCGATACATTCTACTACCGATCAGAAATTCAGAAAACTTATTTAACATGTAACAGAGTTGAAAAACTTTACGAATTACTAAGAAAAGAAGCATGAAGAAGTAAACTTAGGTACAGTGAAGATTACACATTTCAAGTTCTAAGGACAGGGTTTTGATTCCTCTGTTCTTCCTGCAGGCTAGCTTTGGGTCTCTTTACATAATGGAATATTGGCATTGCAACCTGTCCACCTTCCTGTTTAAAATAGCAGAATCCCTTGGGAGAGCTGTGAGTGTGCCAGTCTGGCATGGTAAACTCCATGAGAATTAACTTGGCTCACTCTTGCAACTGAGTAGGATTACAGGAATCTAATCCAACTTGTGCTGCTTCCACGTCTGGGGGCTGAAATGCCTGCTTGAGATGTGGCTAGTGGAGAAATACAGATGTAGCTTGCTCCATGCTGTTCCTTGACCTTTGTAAATGGTTATATCTGTGGGTTTGTATTCCTTTTGCTGGACCTGGATGCTCTACCCAGCTTTGAGATTTTGATCTACTGATTCTTTTACACAGTACAGTGCTGTTTTTGCATTTACATATTGGCAGTTTTTCTTCCATTTAATACTGTTCTTAAAACCCTGGCTTGTGTGAAGTTCCATTGAAGCCATGGAGATTATGCTATGCTAGTGCATCTTGTCAGCTCTTCCTGCTGAGCATCCTTAAAGCCCTTTCTGGGGGCTCTGCTATAGTCTGTACGGCATGTGGCAGAAGAAATTTCTTGAGATGTTGGGAGCTGATTTTTTATTTTTTTTTTTTCTTCAAGCTGAAAACAACCGAAGGGAAGACTATGGAAATTGCCACAGAAGGAAAACCAAGTTCTGGGAAAGGGACTGGTTTCCTTTCTTATTTGGAAAAAAAAAAAAAATACCAGGGAACACTTCCAATTAAAATACAAAGTATTTCTGCCTCAGGGAACAATTATTGTAGTTAAATGTCAGAGTGGAAACCTTCTTCATTTCTTTCTGTTCTCGGAGCTTTCCTGGGCTTCATATGCAGTAGCATTACTCTGTATCTTTGGGATTCATAAGAAAATACACTGCTAACCTTCACAGCACCTTTGTAAATGAAGGTCATACGCTCACTTGGGACTATCAAACTCAAATGTTTTTGATTTAAACCATGTGTCTTATGATGCAAGGGCTAGTGTGTGTGACCCTTGACCTAGTTAACACAAATTACAAACACTTTGCTGTGTTTATGTAGTCTTAAATTTTTGGCTTCTCTTAAGGTTGACTTTAACCTGTTTCAATACCTAGTTTTCCAGAAGATCTTTTTCATTTTAGAAAGGTGAACTTTTCAGTTTTGTTATTATTGAATGTAATAGTTCAGTTTGGTTTTGAGAAAAGATAATGCTGACAGCTGTACTACTACTGCAGTAGGGAAAGATACTTGGGGTTTTTTTTCTGTGGAAGGTCATTTTCCAGCAATGTCAGGTATAGAAAATAGGAGTAAATTAGAGTGCCTGATGCCAGTTGACTAACAGAGTAGTTTTTGCTTTTGAGCATGTGGGATTTTTTTGTAACGTCTGCTTTTGTTATGTTTTCCTTGTGTAGCTGCAAAAATTTTAGAGTAATTTTTGTTTCCCTTTTCTGCCCCCCCTCCCTTTTTTTTCTTAAATGATGGTTAAGTCAGTATGTGTGAGACTTCCAAAAACCTGTGCTTAAACCAAAAAAATCTTATTTTTACCTTTATATGATACAGAAATTCAGCTCTTGTTCTAGACAGCTATTTCATTTTAAGAGTTGGAGGTGTTCTATGGTAAGCTTATTCTTGAAAAATACACAGAGAGCGATAGTTTGTGTTTTTATCTACTTCCAAGATGTTTCTTACCTGATTTCCAGGCCTTATTAGTACTGTATTACGACAGCTTGCTTCTGTCCTTTTGCAGAAGTAAAGTTACAACAGTTAGCGATATGAATGGATTGAAATCTCTTTCTGGCAACAAGGTATTTATACGTTAAGATTTATTTTCTTCCTCATGTACTCTGCTATATTTCTTCAGTGTTTAGTGTTCATGAGAGAATGTTAAGTTGCTAGTTTTCCTAACATGTAATATCTGAAATGGCTTATTTCTTTGAAAAGTAATGTTTGCTTTTGGTGTGCTAAAAAGTGTATAGTGACCTTCTCAATGCTGTTTAGTTCTTAATTTTGTTCTGGTATGGTTAAAAGGACAAAATTGAATTATCTTTCCAAAGCTCTTTATGCTTTATGTATTTTCAGCTTCTTTCTATTTCATTTTAAAGCTTGAGCACTGTGGTTGAAAAATGGATAACTGTACGTCTTTAGGTAGTTGACCATTTAGCGCTTTGTTTTGTTTTATACAGCACCTTAAGAGCAATGGGAGTCCTACCTCGTTGGTCTTGCCTAAAAAAGTTCTTAAATCACTCAATCCATCAGTTTACAGAAATGTTGAATATGATGTTTGGCTGCAGTCCAAATGGGGTAAGTGAATACTTAAAAGTTGCAGTTTTTGCAAACTGATGTATAAAGTGAATCCCTCTTGCAGAACAGTGGTGCAAATGGCAGTATGGGTTTAGGCAGGAGTCTTCCTCACATGGGTTGATGCACGGATTTAAGGCCTGAACTTGTGGTTTGCATTTTCACTGCATCAAGAAAGTAACTCTGTTGGTGTGTTTAAACTAACAGTATATTACTACTAATGTGTTTACAGATCAGCAAAAACAAGATTTCTCTATTGCTGCTGGCATGCAATACTCAGTTGGAGATAAATGTAAAGTAAGTAACATTGAAGTACAGTTTAGAGACATTAACGTTTTGCTCAAGATGCTGATTTTCCCTCCTTGTTAACTATTTTGATATATAGTTGCTACTTTCTAAATATTCTTTGCTTGTGTCTTCAACTGAGCATATGCTTATTATTTAATTGATGGTGGTGTTTGTGACTTTCCAGCACACATGTAGAAAAGGTGTGTAATAGAACATCTGATCAGTGCAATTTTACTGCATTAAAAAGTGGTGATTCTTCCTCTTGAAGTATTTGAATTTGAATTGCTCTTTAAACTCTATTAAAACTTGCAGTATGTATTGATGCCTAAGAAGAAATAAGATTTTTCCATTTAGCACTCAAATTTTAGATTAAACTCCTTAGGTGTGTTAACTGAACTGATGATACTTGGCTAAATATAGTTCTTTCTAGGACATTTGACCATCTATTACAATTATTAATGACGAAGTGAAAATACTCAATTAGATTTATCATGCTGCATGGGGGCTTTTTGAGTTTGTACTTCTAATTCCATTACACTAATGAAAGCATAGTAAATAAATTGCAGGAAAAACACTTCTAAACTTCAGGGGGAAAAAAAAACCCAACAAAAACAAACCATAAAAAGGCAACCCTCTCCGCCCCCAAATGACAAACCTCCAAAACCCCACACAAAACAAACAGAAAAGCCTAATGTAGAGTTTATTTATTGTGTAATAGTACTGGCTTAAAACTTCTATTTAAGACCCTAAGGCTGTCTTGTGTGGTATTTACTACAGGGTACAGGTATTATTAGTAGAAAAAACTCTGGTAATTAACGTACTCTGCTGTCAAATCTTACATGTACACGACAAGGCAGTAAATACATGGCATAAAAAGACAGGAAGGGAAGATGAAGTAATGAAAAGTGGAGTTGACCAAATTAATGCAACTGGAAAGCCAAATGTCGTAGCTGAATGTTATGAAATTTATTTAATGGAAGAATTTTAAGGACACAGAATGTCAGTCAGACACGTAACACTGATGATGTCTGAACAATTTTTTTCAGTTGTTTTAAACATTCTGAATAGTAACTTCAGAAGTAATTGGTGCTCGTTATGTTCTTAACTAAACTGGATTTCACTGCAGTTAGTAATGAATTTTTCTGTTCTTTTAATGAATTTTTAACAAGGGAAAGTTTTGGGTTTTATTCTGAGAGAAAGATGTTTTCAGTAAAGCTGAAAACCCTTGATACCCTGATTACTTGAACTTTCTCGTATAGTTTTGAAAGTGGAATTTCATAAACTGTCATTACCCAGCAAGCTTTCTGGATTTTTTTTTTTTACAGTATTTTTATGTCTTTTTGAAGAAGCAGTATGGATTGAAGATATGGTTTTGACACATTTACAGAATTAAGTGATGTTTATTTCTCTGTTCTTCTGTTGCCCAAAGTAAAAGTTCTCATTGCCTGTATTCTAGTTATGTCCTCTGATTGTATTATTATTTGACGCTTATGTGCATTTTTTTCTTTTTCTTTGTAGGTGCGCTTAGACCATAACGGGAAATTTTATAATGCTCATATTCAAGAAGTTTGTTCAGAGAATGGGCCAGTTGTTGTATTTGTAGAAGAGCTTGGAGCAAAGTAAGGGTTTAATCTCTTTTGGAAAAAAGATTGCCAAACTGAACACCAGGCATGGCAGCATTACTTTACTTCTGAGTTCATTTCAGCCCCTGAAGTATATCTACCGAACTTGAAGCAGTACTGTGACAAAATTGTTAAGAAAATGACATGCTAAATGGAAAAAAAGGGGGTGGGTGGGTGTTTCTGCATTGATTGTTGATTCAGACTTATTTTCTTTAGTGCTAAGTAGCCTGGATATTACTTGCAGAGGACGCTAGTAAGTACGTTACTGTTCGAATTTTTTTGTGCAAGATTCAATTCTAAACAGATTGACACCATCCTAATTACAAAGCCAACAAGCAACACTTTAATTAGATGTTAGATTTGTGACAAGCTTTTCATATTGAAAGGTCCATCACAGCACCTATTTTCTCTGTTGGTTGAGTAGCTCTGCCTGTTTTCATATGGAGTGCCAGTTTGCTGTTTAGGTCAGTGTCATGTTTGCCCTATGTTGGGACTGTTAAAAGTTGTTGGGGATTGTGGTGTTTTTGTGTGCTGTTGGTTGGCTGGCTGTTTTTGGTTTTTCCCAAGGTGGCAGTGATGGTGGTTTTTGTTGCGAGGGGTGGTGATTTTTTGGTTTGTTTTTTTTTGGGGAGGTGGGCAGGGTTGCAGTTTGAGACATGTTTTTGAGCTCTGCTGTAACTTCTGTAACTCTTCTGGAGCAAAAAAAACCCCACAGTTTTGTGTAGTTTGGGAAGAGGAAACACTTTCAGTCAGGGCGAATGAGGGAAGGAGAAAGGTGCCCATTAATCTCATCGGACCTCCTTTTGTTAAAATGAATAATAAATAAATTGTCTTGCACTTTGTTCCTCTTTAAAATTGAGATTTAATCTGATTGGAGCTGTCTATTATAGATTTGAATGTTTTCCTTTCAAATAATGTAACAGTTGTTTGGACATCCTACAGCATCCTCAATTAAAACAGCAGTAATTGCTCTGGGATATAAACCACCAATGTAATGTTTTTCAATCTTGACATCTACTGCAGTGTTTGTGGTAATTTTGTCTGAGTCTGTTGCTTTTCTGTCTGCCCTGAATACGTTGTAATACTCGCTTCACAAATGGCTGATCATTCTTTACCAGATAAGCTTGTATCAACTTGTCAGAGAGTTTTATTTAAAAAAGAGGAAAAAAAGAGAAGGCTTGTTCTTCTGCGTGTTGCCTGAGTGTAATCATAAAGAACAAAGGACTTTGCAATGCTCTCAAAAACTGAAAGATCCACCAGTCTTAGTAAACATGTGGTATTAATTTATGTAAGCCCCAGTCTGGTCTTTAAGATAATTTTTCCTCCATAATTCCTTGTTTTGTAGGCATGCTGTCTCACTGAAGAGCCTTAAACCTCTTCCACAGGCCTCTCCTATGGAGGGCTGGAACACTGTGCCAGGGAAGAAGATAAAAAAGTTTTTCCCAACATGGGGTCAGAATGCTCAGCCCGGTAGGATTGTATCTGTCTTTGTGTGGCAGAATCCTTATTGTCAGACATTTTGCCCTAAAGAGCTTTAAAAATGATTTTAAAAAATGTATCTTCTTTCACTTATCACAGATGCGGATTGCAGAGGGCCAAAGAATCAGAGCAAGTCAATAAAACCCCAGTCAGCACTACCTCCTCGACTTCAGCATACTGTGGGAACCAGGCAGCATCAGTTTTTAGGTTCTGGACCCCAACCCTATCAGACCTCAACTGAGCAAAAAGCTACAGGCAGGAATCCTTCCCAAACTGTAAGGTAAAACTGCAAATAACGTCTTCTGTATCTTGAACACTGGCTGAGCTTCTTGAAGCCCAGGTGTCTGCTTCAGATGCTTCCAACATGCTCTTTTGAAATACGTTGCTGTTGAATTCTTCGGAAGTGTTCCAGGTCCTTAAGAATACACACAAGCACAGGAAAAATAATTCTTTTTTTAAATTTTATTTTTAAACCTTTTTTCAAAATTGCTATCATTGTGAGCTCCACTTTTTTTCTTGCATGGCAGCATCTTCCCTGCAAGCAATGTACCCAAAACTGCAGTTTCTCCTTGGAAAGTGGTTGTGTTGGGGGTGTGTGTGTGTGTGTGTTTGTTTTTTTTGTAGTTGGGGCTTAAATAATGTTGCATGTAGCTCTTGGGCATGGCGAAGATCTTCCCTCAGCTTCTGCAAAACTTGTCATAGAGTACTCTTTCGTGTTAATACTGATCACTTGAAGGAATGTAAGAACGGCATTTTGCCTGTATTTGTTGGTAGTGGTTTTTTAATTGACTGGGCTGCTGCAGCAGAGTTTGTTTTCATCATCATTGCTGCTGTTCTGTCTTGTCTAGAAGACTATTCTGTACTTGGTTACAAACCCAGACTCTTCATGGTGTGTTCTGTCACTTTTCTATATCGTAACCCCTTGTGGAATAAATGGGGCTGGGGTGTCTTTGGAGTCTGCCACGTGCGATATTTTAAGGGCATTTGTCTTCCACCTTTAACCTAAATACATGAGTATCCCAAGATGTTTAGTTAGGTAATTCAGAAAGCCAAAACAGTGATGTTAATTTTCCATGTCTGAAGTGTTGCCACACAAAACTAATGTGTTTTCCCTTTTGTTGTTGTATTTACAGAAATTTTCCCCAACTGTCTCTTACATGTTGATATGTAGCGTGTGGGGGTGGTGGTGGTCAGTTCTCAACTGGCACAGAAATGTATGAGATCACTTGATGTAGGAATTGCTTTTTTTAAACTGTGATCTAATAATTACTATTTGTTAGAAAGTCTTTCAAAATTGTATCAAACTGAATAAATCATGGACAAAATCTGTTCCTTCTCTTCCTTAAACTTTATGTGTATGGGTAACTTGCAGCAGGCAGAAAGGGATCTGGTATATGTGGAATCACATAAGCAGTGCTGTATAATTACCTTCTTTCTTCCATCTAAATAATGGCTTTGTGTTGTATTTGATACCAGTGAATTTCTTAGTCAAAGTGATCCCATTTCTTTTTTCCCTTTACAGAAAACCAGACCGGGAGAGAACCGAGGATCTGAACCATGGCAGCAGAGATTGTAACTACTTTGGCTTGTCTCCAGAGGAACGCAGGGAGAAACAGGCTATAGAAGAATCTCGTTCGCTTTATGAGATCCAGCAGAGGGATGAGCAAGCTTTTCCTGCTCTTTCCAATGTATGCTTTTTTCATTGTAATTAATAGTACATTTTTCATACTTACCCATGAACCTTAAATTAGCAATCGTTTTGCTGTCGATGCGTTACAGTACAATTTGGAAGTTAAGGATGTTTTCTTCACGCTCACTTTCTACACAGAAGTACGCAAATGTACAACACTTTGTATAGCCAAGGTAATGCACATACGTAGCAATTTCCCTGGGAATAGTTGATGTGCACCATACATGGTTCTTTAGGCACGTAAATACAGTAGGCACGTGAGCTTCTGAAAGCTGTGGGTATTTTCCTTCATGTTCCTCCTGTTTTTGGACAGCTCTGCGCTCCCTTACAGTTACTCAGATGTTGTCTTTTTCTTGTATGGTGGGATCGGACTTCAAGGTGAAGAACTTGCTCTGAAGTCCAGTTTAATTTACCTGAGAAATAGCTCAGTAAAATGGCATTGCAGTGCTTGAATTAGTAGTGGAAGTGACTAGGTGATTGTTTCTGATTTGGTTTGCATGAAACCTGTTGTATTTGTAAGTGACTCTTTTTAGCCTGAGAACTTCCTGGTGTGAGAACTTGCCTGGTGTCAAAACTAATACAAATTCTTTGTCAGCCTTGCCCTTTTTCTGTCTGTGGAGCTGAGCTGGCTTCAGTGGACTTGTCTGTCTGAGGGAAGAAGGTAGCCTTTAGATTTTGACAGATTATTCTATCAATGCAGTTTTTGAAGAAAGTGGGTTGGAGTCTCAGTACATCCAGGGAGTGAGCAGGTCCTAGGGTAAAGGGCTGCTGTCTACATAGGTTTATTCTAGAGATATGTGGAGCTTTTTGGATTTAAATCTGAGGGCAAACAGATACAAGAACCAGGCTTGGAGGAATACATAGGTGACAGATGGGCCTTAAATATCTCCTGCTTTGTGGAAGTGACATCCTGTGCTGTATCTTTCGGTTCTCGAGCAGTAATTACTTGGTGTAATCGAGAAGAAATGGACAGCTTTTCTGCGCTGTAAAGAGCAGACTAAGTCTGAAGCCTAACGGGCGGTGGTTGCTCTCTTTCTCTGAGCTGTGGTTAACAGAACAGCATGTTGTATTTGCTTACCTGAAGGAGGGGGATGTGGTTTTAAAGCTATACTATCTTGAGTGAAGCGGTTTTTGTTTGTCATTTAAACTGACATGAATGCTTTTAAAGGACACTTTGCAAAATTTAGCAATGAATGAAAGAGTGGATGAATCTGATACCATGACTGCTTCCCCCTCCCTTTCTGCCTGTCCACGGGTATTACGTGTCATGAAGGCATAAGTGTCATATCAGATGATGGCAAAGTATCATCTCACTTTATATAAAGTCATATTTCTGCTTTTCTAAACTTTTTTTAGAATCAGTCGGTCTGTCAGGCTGCAACACAGACTGTGGATAATTTAAACCAGAAAAAGCTCTCAAATAATGAGAGAAGAAACAGCAAGTGGGCAGCAGAGGTGGAAGAGCAGAAGGATAAAGGTAAAAATAAATGTTTTTAGATAAGCAAACACAAAAATCCTTTATTTTCCTTACCAGCCTCAGAATTTATTCAAGACAGGACATTTGTTTGGGCAGTGAGGGGGAAATTATCATAAGTAATAGTGCCAGACTAAACTAGGCTCAAGGTAGCAAAAGTGTGGTTTTGGGAAGAAAGTACATGTTTTCCTGCCTTGAGTGTGGCTGAGAGCAGATTCCTCGCTGGGATTTTTTTAGTACATGGGAAGAGGTATGAGAGAAATGAAAAGACTATCAGAGCTACCCTAAACTCGATCCTGTTGAAATTCCAATGAGTGTGGCAGAAGGTGCCAGTGGGAGGATTATTAAGAGTGCCCACTGTAGTCAGTTAAGAGGAAAGCAGGTAAAAGTATTCAGTGTGGTATGGTTAAGAATTAGCCTACAATGGTACAGAAGGAGGGGAGAAGATGGTGTACAGAAGAGTGGAAAACCTCCCCACTTACAGTAGAAAGAGCTGTCACAGGGTCAAAACTTGTTTGGGTTTTCTTCTCCCACCCCCAGTCTGTTGAACACTCTTCAGCTTCTTTTCATTGACTCTGAACTTTTCCTCGTCTGTGAGGAAGTGGAATGTGGCAGTAATAGATGAAAGTTGAAGCTGGCTGTCAGGATCTAGTTAGTATATCTCTGCTAAATGCAACTGATACTGTTTTCTTTTTTTTTTTTTTGTCCTGTCAGCTTTGCCATAACTAAACATTGAATTTGACCTTAGCTCCTTCCACTACTTTTTTTTTTTCCTTCCTGATTAAAAAAAATTCAGACTCTTTAGCCTCCTCTTAGAAACTGTTCCCTCCCTCCCTTTTCTTGATTTTTTTTGTTTTCTCATCTCTAACAGCAGCAGCATTGCTGTTGTGTATTCATGGTACTTGTGCTCTTTAGTTCCTTTTACATGTGAGACTGTTCAAGAAGGCATTACAAGGACTGATGCTGCCTCCTTTTCATTCTCCGAGCATCTGAAAACTTTTTTCCCTTGGAAGCTTTCATCAGCAATGCTAAAAAAGAATGTTCATGTAGAGAAGGCTTTTTACTACAGTGTCATGATAGAGTTTGCTGAAGTGCATGGCATGTACAGGTTTCCCTGTTTTTTGTGACACTCTGGATTGTGTTGCTTCTTCTGAAACTAGGTTAAAAATCATATAGGAATAAACTACTTCCTTCTGAGTATTCAGAGATTCCTGTTGATGCTTGGGGAATTGGCATTATTTCTTATAATTAACATTGTTACAATTTACATTGTTGTCTAGTTGTGATGGTGCATATACTAGGCTTTTAAAAATTACCTATCTATTTAGTGGCTACTATTAAACTTATGTGTGTCAATATGATTAACAAGCAGTGGTACCCAGCTTTGAATGTAAGCTAGAATGTGAAGAACTTGTACAGCTCTTATTATATGAAGATTATGCCATGACTGTTTTCCAGCACCATCTCCCCCCAACAAGTGTTTGCTGGTGCTTGAGAAATTAAACTTTCGGACTTTCAGTCTGAAAACTTTGTAGATCTTTTGAACCATTAAAACCTCCTAAACTGATCAAAGTAGACAAGACCTTTCAGCTTCTGTTACCTTGATGCCTGAATATAGAAATGCAGATCAAAACATTTTTACTTTTAAGCAAAGTATAAACTTTCTTTTTCCACTAGGAGGGATTTAAGATGAATGATACGTGTTTAAAGAGACAGCTACATTTCTTTCCTGCTTCCCTCAAGGATCAGTGAAATGGTTAACAAGCATCAGTAAAGAACTGTAGAGTTTTGCAAACTGGGTTTGAAGTAGCAGCTCTGTTACTGCCCTAACAACTGTTTATTTTAGGATGGTTTGATCTTTGATAAAAATTTAAGTTTTCTAAGTAATATGTGCTGAGGTAGGTTTTGTTTTGAAGATTTAACTTTGGAAAGACAAACTTTTAACTGGCTTAAGTTGTGATAGCCATAAATGGTGTAATGGTTCATTTACTAGGTTATGTCTTGGTGTTACAGAGTCAAATTCCAGGCAGATCCACTTAAGTCAGAAGCTTGAGCCAAATTCATCTGAGGTAATCTTAAAGAAAAGACCAAATTTTTTCTTAATGTTATTGCTTCTCTGATACATGATTAGCAGAGCAATAGCTGCCTTTAGAGCTGTGATTGCTGCTGCTGCTTTACAGCTTTTAGTGAAATACTTCTAAGGTTGAAGGCTTATATTGCTGTCAGCTTTCCTCAGCCCCTGTAATCGGTACTTATAGTCTTTCTCTGCAACCTGAGTTCTCAAATCCGGGCTATCGAGAGCACTTATGAATCTGGATATGTAACTGCTTAGTACAGCCCATACGTTCAGTATAATGGGACCAGAGAAGATTTGATGTTTACTACTTTTTATTTGATGTTTAGCTACTGTGCTAACAGACCATGGTCTCTGAGGTTCAGCGAAGATTTGTGGCCTCTTGTTGGCTTTTAACCTTTGCTGTCCTTTCTATGAACAGAATGTTATGCTAGTTATAATAGTGATTGGGTGCTTAGCCCACTTTGTAGTGTGGTTTAATATCTTTGAATGCCTCTTTGAAAAGTAAATCTTACTGTTAGACTAGCTGTGCCTGTTTCTAACTTTGCTTTAGAAGAATAGTCAAGATGAGAGTTACCCAAAAGCTTCGTCTCCTTTGGAACAAGTGAAAACAGATTCTCCGATTCTTGCTGAGCAAGTAAGAAATGTTTATTTGATTTCTAAGTTTTCCAGTCAGGAGACTCCAGACAAAAGGGGGCTTCATCACAGCCATGTATGTATTATAATACTGGCTTGTAATTACATAGTCATTTCTATGGCGATAATGCTGAAATTTTGTATTTACATCTAGGAATCTGTTATGTCTAACATAAAAATTAAAAGAACTACCCTTCCTAGAAAAGTAAAAGTATACCCTTTCTCTTCTGAGACAGGGGCTATTTCATATCTTTCTGCTAAGAAAACTGTGCTTTTAACTTTAAATTCTTTTACCTTTTGCCTTTTCAGGTTTCTCCAAGGTTATTTGTAATCATTTGTGAGGGTAGCTTTTCTTTTGGATGGGAGAAATTAAATGTAATGCTTGTGGAGGTGGTTATAACACCGCTGGCTGTCGTGGTACAGGCATGTTCTGGATAGAGCTCAGTGCAGAGTTCTTCACATAGTGATGTGTAACGTACCTCAGACGTCTATTGCATCCACAGCCTGATATGTTAGTAGCTGATACGTTGCTATGGTGTTGGTCAGTAGCCTGGGTAATACTGAGTCATCAAGCCTTTGCTGGTGGAAGTCAGACACGTTAAGGGTCACCAGCAATGGTGACTTAGAATAACTTAGTGTTATCTCTTTGTTTTTATAGAACCTGACAGACTGCTTACCAAGCCTAACTCCAACACCCTCACCAGTCTTTTCTGAGATGCATTTACCTCCAGCAGTGCCTTCAGTACCAGCCATCGTGCCAGCTTGGCCGAGTGAGCCAACAGCCTATGGACCAGCAGGTTTGAAGAAATATTAACATAAATGAGAAACCACTAGCCCTGAAAAATACTTTAACTGTCTTGCTAAATTGAAGGTACTTCCAGGAGCCGTGGTTTCCTGCAACTTTGCATTCCACAGGCAGTCATTTATAGGAATAGTTTCTCACTGCTGAAAGCTAGTGAGAGTTGTAGGAGTTCTGGTATATCTTTGGTTGGACCATATGTGTAGGTTGCTTTACTCCCTACCTGAAGTTTGAAGAGGGATGCATACCCGATTCTTTTGTTTTTCTCCTGAGTGGGATAGCGTTGAGTTTTGAGGGGGCTTACTCCGAGGATCTGCTTGGAGTGTAGCACATTGTCGGCACGTTGAAACTTTATTATGTGTTTGTGCTCTGTGTCCCATGTGATAAGCTCCTTGATTCACTAAGGTAGGTTCTGGTATGTCTGGAACTAATGAGATCCATTTGGACCTGAGCTACAAAGCCAGTATAATGTTTTTTCTGTGCTACACTTATCTTATGGTACGTGGAATTATTTTTGATTTAATATTGCTCATTGGATCAGGTGCTGCATTTTCTGTCCCTCTGTTGGGTTTCTGTACAAGAACTAGCTTTCAAATCAGCTTACTGTGTTCAGATGATACAGTAATAACCCTGTCATACTTGACCACACCTGTGGCAGAAGATGCGCAGCCCAGGTAATGCAAGCTCAGATGGAGGGTTGACTGTAAATGCCTGGTTGGAATGAGAACTGCAGAGACTGACACTTACCAGTTCCCCCCTTTTTTCCCCTTCCTATTTCCTTCTGGTATTAATAATTCTAAAAATAAGTATGGGAATGCTTTAGCATTTCAGGAAAGCTTAACTGTTTCTCTCTTTCTGAAAACTATTCTCTGCGTTTAGCCTTATCTTGTTTTGTTTGTAACTTCCCAACTCAAGAATATCCTATGTCTTCCTGAATACTGGTGGTTGGTTTTTTTTTCCCTTCTGTCTTTTGAAACTTGCTTTCCTGCTGTCGCTCTCTTTTGTGATAGTACATAGTTGATATGTTTCTTCCCTTAGGTATTCCAGCCCAAATACCTGCTTCTTCATTGATGCCAGCCCCAGCAACGGGACCTGACTCTATTGTATCACAGGCTCAGGTAACATCTGCTCCAGTTGCTGGAGTTCCTGTGTCGCTACAAGCAGTTAACCAGCCTTTAATGCCTTTGCCTCAGACTCTGAATCCTTATCAGGATCCACTATACCCTGGATTCCCTTTTAGTGAAAAGGGAGAAAGAGCCGTTGCACCCTCTTACTCCCTGTGCAATACGGGGGAAGACTTACCTAAAGGTGAGAAACTGGGAGGAGGTTCGGATTTTATACCATTTTTCCTAATAGGTTTTATTTTCTTTGAATGTAGATAAGGACAGCTTCATTGGTCCTGTTGTTAGTCTATGTCAAAAGATCTAATTGTTGTCATTCCATGATTTAAGATGTGGGAGGGATTATTGAATAGTTTAAACTTTTTAGTTTGCATTGCTAACATCGTGATTATTTTGTATGGTTATATTTTGAAACGGGATATGATCATTTTGTGGTTCTTAGCTTGACCCACCATAACTTTAGGTTTTGTGAATGTAAAGGATTTTTTTTCTCTGGGGAACTGCTTTCTTTTTACAGTAACAGGTTTTCTCTTGTAATCAAAAGCTTGGAAGTTGTTGAGCATTTCCTCTCTGGTCTGGGAAAATACAGGTTTCGGCATACTACAAATATGGAATATGCCCATAAAGACCATACCGTGTCTGACCGTGCAGTGGAGTTCTGCTGAACTGTTTCTTTACAAACAAGTTCAGTTCCACAAACTGTTAAAACTGAAATGTAAACTGTGGTTGCGTTCTAGATACCTTAACTGTGGCAAGCACCCACCACCTCCAATCAATCAGACATGCAAGCAGCAGCTTATTACCAGTGTTTCTCTACTGAAATGGAACTTTCTGCAGAGACTAATTTTTGGATCAGATGAAGTGTAATGTTTTAGGTCTTCATAGATCTTTTTCTGTGTTTTTTTTCCCAGATAAGAATATTCTTAGATTTTTCTTCAATCTTGGTGTGAAGGTAACTCTTCAAACTTATTTATGTTTTTGTGTGTGTGATACCATAAAATTTGCTTGTGTTTAGTAGCACTTAGAGCGCAGGCGTTTGATTGCTGGAGCTGTATGCTTCATTTTCAAATTTGAAATACTTCCTTCTTTTGTCTTCTGTTAAGTGGGTTCCCAGCAGTGGTCCACACTGCAGTTCAAGTTCACAGAAATAAATTTTATCTCAACAGTGATAGTGAGAACTATTGGCTTACAGCTGTGGCTATACAGTCAACAGATTGTGCTTTACAAATGCACAGGTAAACCATTACCATTGTGAATTTGAAGATGCATTTGTTCAGAAGCAGTGTATAATAAAAAGAAAAAGACCCTCAGACTTTGACCACGTCCATGTACTGGCAAAGCCATTGCAGTACGAATATCAAGTGTGTCTTTCCTTGTGGACACTCCCTTAAGTAACCTGCATGTTTCTCCTTTCTGCTGAGGTTAAGGACAACTGTATCTTACCTCTAGCCTTCCAGATAATTATAATAATAGTTAGTGTTTATGTGGTGCAAATCTCTGTGGTTGGGGAAGAGACTCATCCAAAATGGCAACATTTTTCATTTCTTGGTAAGGACTCTTTTTGCTTAGTTTCTCCCTTCTGCACATAAAAAAGAAACATTTTTACCTTCTCTTACTCCTGTCAGGCAAGCTACTTTGGAAGAGGTGCTGAATGCTCTCAGGCTTATTCTACATGACTTTGAACCCAGAAGTAAGGATTTTCTTTGGTGTCTGTGCATGGGAAGAGGGAACATTCAGCACAACTTACAAAGTAAACTTAGATTAATAACTGTGTGCCTAATACAAGTCTCTTTGCTTAGTAGAAAATCCGTAAGTCAGTAATAAGTATCACTGAGATATATTTAAAGAGCAGTTATTTCATAAGCCTACATACGTTTGGGACTCTCCTTACGGAGATGGTACCACAAATGGTCCTTGGCGTTATTTCGGATGTAGTCTATCACCTTGGTGCTTCGGCACCATCTACTGGTCGAAGTACCACGTTGGAGCAGTTGTGCTCCTCAGCTGGTGACTGGGCAGCGCGGCAGACCTGGGAACTATGTTTTGCATTACCCTGTCTGCTGCCCTGGTCCCAGGTCCTGCCGTGCTGTTACTTGCACCCGTCCAGCTGCTTGTGCAGGGTGAGCCAACCAGTTCCTGGTGAGGGGCAGACGGGGTAGGCGTACCAGGGTGGTTTGCTCCACGAACTTGTTTCTTACAGATAGTACAAGACCGTGCCAGGTGTTGGGCTCTGCTTTCTACCTACATCAGTGTTTTCTTAGACAACCTTGTGCCTCCCGCAGCCTTGCGCAGAACTTGTGTTCTGTGTGGCCTGAAATAGGTATAATATTTGGCACGTTGTGTTATACAATCATCCTACAACCTTGCTCTTGGGCCAGTTGCTAGGTACCATAGGGCAAACACAAAGGCTGCCTTTGTAAACTGTGAGCAATGTAACTGTAAGCCATTGTGCGCTAGTTAGTTAATGTGGAAGTGGAGGGAAGGTGTTGCGTTAAAGGGGAATGGAGGCAGGACTTCAGGATTGTGAGCATAGCTTGTGTTCACTAACAGCACAGAAAAGGTTGCTGTGGAAAATGCTGTGTGTCCATTGCGTGACTCTCACCAGTAGCTGGAAATGTGTTGTATATTCTAAAGAAACCTATCCCCCTATATGAAAGGTCTTCTGAGAAAGCTGGTCTGTGGGTTGTGTGTGTACAAATGGATATTAGCCTTTACAGATTGTCCTTGGGGAAATAATCTCAACTCCAGGTCTCAGTGTAGTCATTTTTTTTTTCCTTTCCCCCCTTTTTTCTTTTTCTTTTTTTCTTCTGGTTTGGTGGTTTTGGTTTTTTTTTTAGGTGAAAATGTGTGCATGGTGTGACTTGTTTTGATTGTTCTAATGGATTTTACAATCCATTAGAATTTTGAGAAGTGAGTTAGTAGGGTAAATTGCTGATGAATAATTGTGATTTTGGAAAATGAATTTGAAATGTGTCTTCAAATGCATAGCTAAAGCTTGACTTAACATTATGTGTTTAGATAGAAATTGTTACTAAGTTAATTTAGTTTTCTTACTGATGGTAACTTGCCCATTTCAACTGCATTTGGATAGAAAACAAAACAAGAGCATCATCCTTGGGCCTAGCTATTTAGAATTGAGGGCAGTCACTGTAAAATAAAAAAATATTAAATATATAAAAATTGACCTTTACTTCCTGTAACTAACTGTTTCAAAATGGTAAATAACCTGTATGCTGTTATTCTGTCTGAACAGTCAAAAGACCAATGACTGTTTGTTTTTTGGTTTTCTTTTTCCCCCCTCCCCCCCTCCCCCTCTCCCCTTGTCTTGCAGGCATACAGTTGTCCCATGTGGGCACCCCATTCTTA
>JAVJGJ010000001.1:13725903-13738224 GCA_035590215.1 Microhierax caerulescens | reverse complement strand
CTCACCCCATTCTTACTTGTACCCCCTGCACTAGGCCTACTTAGCTGCTTGTAGAATGTACCCAAACATGGCCCTCCCTGTGTATCCGCACAACGCCTGGTTCCAGGAGGCTCCGCCGACGCAGAATGAAAATGAAACTGCACGAACAAACAGGCACTTTTCTGTTCAGAGCGAGGCCAGATCCAGTGGTCAAATTCCCCAGGTTGATAGTAGATCTCCATCACTGCCCTTGATTATACCGACAGCTCATGTGTCAGAAAGTCAAGGGCAGGTCTGTGTAGAAGCAGAGAATGCAGTGCAAGCTCTTCATGCAAACTATGAGGAGTCCCTGAGAGGGAAAAATATGTTCCCACAGCCACCCTTTGGACACAATCACTTTCTAGGAGCTGTTCCAATAGCATCTCCTTTCTTTCCTCACTTTTGGTATGGGTACCCAGTTCAGGGTTTCATTGAAAATTCAGTAGCAAGACCGAATGTTGTCATCTCACCTGAGGACAAAGAAGCAACAGCAAGCACCTCTGCAAGCATGTACGTGGCGAAAGAATGCAGCCCTCCTGTTCCTGTAGTAAACTCTGTGGAACAGCTTCAGAAGACTAACAGCGGCAGCAGCTCAAACACTGTACCATTCCCTGTGGCGGGTGGAAGCAGTGAATGCAGTGCCCCCAAAGAGATTTCGGCTAGGGCACCTCAGCTGGAGCCAACTTGTCCTGCGGCTTCTCCTGCTAAGCAAAAACCAGCCGGGCAGCAAAACCGTCCTCTGCAGATGCAGGGGACTGAGAGGCAGCAAACAGCAGTGCCCAATACTCTGCCACTGTTGGCAGAACCATCAAAAAACGAACTAAAAAATAGCATTCCCGGTCGTAAGGAGAAGACTGATAAAGGTAGAGATTCCAAGGGTGCTGGCAATTTGCCGACAGAAAGCAGGGCACCGAGAACGAGGGAAGAGAGCTCTGAAGATGAGAGTGAAGTTTCAGATATGCTGAGAAGCGGTAGATCCAAGCAATTTTATAACCAGACTTATGGAGGCAGAAGGCCTAGACTTGAGTGGGGTTATTCCAGCAGGGGAGGATACCAGTTCCAAAGAACTGAGGAAGCCTGGAAAGGACCCCCCAGCAGAAGCCGAGATGATGGCTACCAGTATCAGCGAAACTTTAGAGGAAGGCCGTATAGGAATGACAGGAGAAGGGCAGCACTGGGAGATAATCAGAGAGGGCATCAAGCATAGAATGAATGAATAATAGAAGACTTTAAAATACAAGAAGTAATTGGAAGTAGCAGTTTAAAAATCTTAATCTTTGTTTTTAGTGAAGTTCAAGGATATGTTTTAACTTCTGGTGAGTAAAGACAAGGAGGATGTGAACTAGCGTATGTTTTTTGGGGAATTATAGTTTGGCTTAGTGTTTTTTCCTCAATTGTCAAATTAGAAAAAAAAAAAAAAGGTTTAGTGTTTGATAATTATTTTTTCCCCACAAAGGTTTGAGTTTGTGTTAGAGGATGGATATGTATGTTTACTAGAGTGAGAAATTATAGCATTTGACATGATCTAGATTCTAAAATTAATGGTAACATTGCACCAAATATAACTGTATATTTTATCATACAATGCCTTAGTTCTGAACTGAGCTAAAGGAATTCTCAGCCTACTGCACTGTTGTCTTTGATATGCTTCCAACCCAAAGGCCTTTCATCTCAAAAAAAAAAAAAAAAAAAAAAATCTTTCAAACTTGAATGTTTCTCTTCAGTGTGTTACACGTATGGCAGCCAGCTAACCCTGTGTCTTAGGTATGTTGTATATAGTTCTTTTCATATTCATAGGGTATATTTTTGAATTTTAAAAAGCATTTATTTGTTGAAATCAAAATCAAAAGACAAGCAGTCAAGAATAGCTGTGTATAAATTGGTAAGAATGGCTGTTTCCACCAAGAATTCTTAATACTGGTGTGACTAGAATGGTGCCTATGCCAACTGAATTACAAAGACAATAAAAATGTAGATGCTATGCATTTCCAAAATAATTCTGCATCTGTTATAATAGCAGAAGTTTTTTTAATGCCACTTTAACACTAATGCACTGACAAATCCTAGATATTTTGTGAGGAGAGATGCATAAAGTACATGTTACGTGTTTTTAAGTTTGTATGATGGAGCTACTGTTCAGTATTCTTTTGTTGTTGCACTGTTGATGCAAAGTTTATGTTTTGCATGTACAACTCCTTGCTGGAACTACTTTTTAAAAGCAAGATGGAGAGTCTTGGTGTGCTCTGCTCTTCCCTACAATTCAGAAGAAAGTGGCTTCTGCCTTATATTTTTACACTGTGTCAGAGTTCTGATGCTGTTTCTTCTGACCCCGATAATGATCTCTGCAGTGTTCCTGTTGCCTTTGCAGTTTGGACGTTCAGCTGTTCAGACTCGGAGAGTGCAGTGTGCACAGTATTCACTCAGCTCTGTTGCTCTGTAAAATTAACTGTTGTGTATATTTTTATATCTGTGTATATACTAGTATAGGTGATGGTACACTTTCTTTCATGTCTGAGATTGAGGAAACCTGAGTGAGTTACGTGATTTCTTTTCAGATGCATGCCATGTATAAAACCCTACTTAAAATAAATGTTTGTCTTTTCACTTCCTTTCCTAATTGTATTTATGTATTTGAAGTTGTTGCAGTGACATGAAATACATGTTTTGGTAAGAGCTGTTTGCAGAGAGCAGCAGAACTATAAACAATAGAGTTAGGCAAGATGCTAACTAAACAGGGATGGATGTAAACTGGATTTCTAGTTCTTATTCAGAATAGTAGTAAGGGCTGTACTGTGGGTGGCTTTTTTTTTTACAAAAAATCTAAGTACTTTACAGTATTTGCGATTTTGAAAGAGGCAACCTTCAGTTTTTCAGGCTGAGAACTAAGCAAGCACAGAGGGATTTAATAGTTGATACCATTCTGGTCCTCTGTTTACCTCTGCTACTTATGAAGACTGAAGAGTGTCGTCTTGGCGCCTTTCTTGGGAGGTTCTAAAATATAACTCTAGCTGTACCCCAAATCTGTGCAGCAGTCGCCGAAATAATCATTTGGTGCTAGTGCAGGCATTTAATCATGAACTTTGCTGTGAGAGCAAAGGCAGTACATCTTCTACAGAAACTTTCTGGGAAATAATGGAAAACAGAGGCATGGCAGTAACTGGTAGAGCTGTGCTTTTTTTTAGAATTACTTTTAAAAATTGACTTGAAGTATTCAAGCTGAGCCTATACTCTGCCTTGCTATTTGAGGCCAGTTAAGGACTGAAATGAGCAGATGTAGCATTGTTTTTCATCTTTGCTGATTACGTATGGTTTTCTCTGGTTTTGCTGAAGGACTTGTAGATTGATTAGCCAAACCCTTTACCTGGGGCAAGGTTGCAGGATCCCAGGGGTTAGAAGGGGACTACATATAATATCTAACATATAACGAACAGAGGTATACAGCTTCAGGTATTTGCTAAATACTTACCCTAATTAGGACTGATTAACAGAAGATGCAGAACTCAAGTCCAAAGGGATGTGTTATTTATCTGCATGACTTAAGTTTTAGTTGGTCTTTGGAAGTTTTTGTCTAAACACATGGTGGGGGTGGTATAAGGCTGCATTCATCACCTGTACTTCATGGAGTACTTCTGCTGGTGAGGTGGACTGCTGTTGTCAGGCAGACAGTGAAGTAGAGTGTATGTAACACCTGATATGGCCAAGGTTATGAAACACCAAACCACTGCCTTCTGTAATTAACAGGCAAAAATGTAAATAAAGAGCAAAACCATGTTTATCTCCTATAATGATTTTCACATGCTAATGAAGGCAAGAGAGGCACTGTTGCATGGAAAATACCCTTCCTTACTTTTAAGATACATAGCTGAAAGGGGTTTTTACGTGTCTGTAAAACTTATGTGGTGACCTCTGAAATACAGGTACTTTCCCTCTGTCTCCTTGAAGGACTTCACTTTGTATGGAAATCTATTTTTGACAAGCAATTTTTTAATTTACCTCCACTTCTGCCTACAGTAAGGATTAAAGCTTTTGGTTTAGGCAAAAGTAATTCTTTCACCTTTACCTTGTAAAAACTTAATCTTTCTATTCAAAGATGATAAAATGAGTTGGAGGGAATGAGTTGGAAAAAACCAGCCATTAACCTTTCTTTACTACGGAGGTTTAAGTTAGAGAAGATTGAAAGGATTTTGGTGTTTTCTTCTAAGACTTTATTTAATTGTTTTTTCTTCTGTAGCTAGGTCTGAGAAGATGCACAGGCACAGATGACTAAAAAAAGTGTATCTTAATATTATTTGTACTCCATCGTTTGTGCGTTTTCTATAGTATGCAGAAAGGTGTGCATGTCTACATGATATAAATAAACACACTTTTGAATTAGTAATTCAAGAACTTTTGCGCTATGTCACAGAAGAGCTGTAAGTTAGGAGGATGTGTATTTATGACACCCTCAGCCACAGACATTCAACCTTTTTAAAACAGGAGTTTGGTTCTGTAGCTTGACCTTCTTGGTAGGCTTCCCTCTCACATGCCAAACACCTTCAAAGATTGTTAAAATGAGGAAGTTCAGTCAGTACTTGGTACATGAGTAGGATATATTGAAGTGAAAACCTCCCTTAAATTTTGAAAAATCAGGAGACTCATTTGCACAATTTCAAGATGGTCTATTTTGAAATTATTACACTGAAAATAGGGCTGTGTCACCAAAATATAGAAAGTGGCAGTTTTACTCTGACTAGGATTTCCACTGCTACTGGTCTCAGATGTTACAAGCAGCAAGAGATTTTAAGCTCCAAAAGATTTAAGTGTTCTAAAACCTGACTGAGTCTTCTCATCGACACGTGTTTAGGTTCCAATATGCATTTCTACATGCCAGTTACAAAGATGCTCAGATTCAGTATTTAGTCATCCAGGAAAAAGTAGTTTCCACTCTTCTTTTGTTCCACATCCTTGGGAAGAGAAAGAAGATCAGTATTAGTTGAAGTAGTCTTTGGCAGGCTTGAACATAGCTGATATACAAGACACTTAGCTAAACTCCTTTCTACTTTACTTATTACTCTTAGTGCTGTTTTCCAGCATAGCAACACTACCAGGTTAGTTTTCGTTTTGTACCTTACTCTAAAACCTGACTTAATATTGAACAGTCATGGCTTCGTCACTGTAAAGGTGCTTCTCTCTTACCTTGATTGAATTGAGTTTGTTTATTCTTGGTCTGTAATTGTTGGGGTCTCTTCTAAACGTGATTTCGAGTTGAGATAAAAACTTATTCATTCCAGCCAAAAGAGTCTGTGGACTGTTAAGAGAGAACATTCAGGCTACATTTTCAGAAATTCTATACCATGCAGATTACAGGCAGCTCATTCAGGTGCAGTAACACAAATGCGAGGTACCAGGACGTGCTACACTTTCAGACAAGAAGTCATAACTACTCCTCTCATCCTTCAGCAGTATCTCAGCATGGTGCTACAAGTCTTCAGACACTACCCCTACATTCTTTTTATTTTTTATCTATGTGTACGTGTGCTGGAACACTTGGTTCCTTACATTCAACGAAAAAGTTGCACCATTAGCAGGGTAAAACAAAGATCATGGTACACGCTGATGCTGAGAAACTGTTCAGTGATTGTGACTTCAATTAAGTTTGTTCTTAGAAGACGACCATCAAAACCAGCCTAGCAGCGTGTAACATGCTAGACAAACATGTTTACTTCATTTGGCTTGCATTAATCTTGGCAATTACACCGGTCACAGATCACGCATGTTGTTGCTGTGCAGACTTGCATTTGACAAGGTCTGCATGCAGGTTCAGTTAGTGCACTGTTTTCTTTTAATACATCTGAAAGTTATTTTCATAAGCACAGTTTACAATTAGTCCTTTTTTCATTCCTTTCAATTGATGCCACTTAATTGTTCTGTTCTGATGGTACCTTCATTGGTGTGCAGCTGCATAAGGTTTTTTGGTTTTGAGGGCTTAGTTACATTCCAACTATGCTCCAACTCCACCTAGGCAGCCTCCAAGTGTGGGTCAGTCCTCACTTCACAACAAAAGCCAGAACCCTTGGGACACTCTTGGATCAGTTGAAATGTGGCTTAAATTTCTATTGGCAGGGATGCTGCACTTCCTTATTTTTATTGCTGCTTCTGACAATTTATTTCTATGTTGTCCTTCTTTATCTTGTTTACTAATCCAAACAAATTTCTTACCTGTTTGCAAGTGTGTTCTTGGAAGGAATACCATCAAAAACAATCACACGATCAGCAAGATACGTAGCCATGATAAAATCATGTTCTACCACAAAAGCTGTTTTTTTAGCATGGAGAATGAAACTGAAATAGAAAAAGAAATAAAAAAAAAAAAAGAGCTGAATGTAAACTTTCCATAAAAGTACTGAAATTTTCAGTTATTTTTCCCCATCGTGTATACTTTACCGTTTAATGACTCTAGCGGCCATTAGACGTTGTTCAGAGTCCAAATACGCCGAAGGTTCATCAATTAGGTAGACATCTGCAGGTTTACCAAGACACAGAGCTAATGCAACGCGCTGCAACTCACCACCAGACAATGTCTGAACCTGTTGGGGTGGGAGGAATAAGGCCGTATTTAGTTCAGGTACAGGTAGAGAATTAAAGAAGAAAAGTTAGGATGTTGTCTCAGGCTGTTAATACCTCCTGGTCAATGATGTTTTCTATTTGAAGAGGTTTCATTACATCAGTTACAAACTGGGGGTGCGTATAGGCATCTCTGATCTTCTCATGCAGCAGCTGCCGGACGCTTCCCTATTGGAAGAAAAACATTGCCACTCACTTTTATGCACCACACCACAAGAAAACAAGAAGAAATACAATTAGTGGAGCTTTTTGTTCCAGGCATAAAGAAATTCTACCTGTGTACTATGAACATGCTTTTTGTAGGAAACAATACTTAATAAACAAGGTTTGAACGTACTGTAGATTTAGGACTGATCTTCTGTGGTTTGTAGCTGACATTTAAAACCGGGACCTCACCTAAAAAGAAGATAAAATTTTATCATGAAAACAAAAGCCTTTCCAGGATCTTCAAAACGGGTTTTAGCTAAGCTTTTAAGCACTACCTCCTTCATCAGGTGTAAGTCTTCCTGCAAGCATCCAGATAAACGTAGTTTTGCCAGTTCCTAAAATAAAATGCAAGTTACGTGTTACTTCAGACTTTTTAGTAACTTGGACCTCTAACAATTAAGTCACTGATACAAAAAAAGACTTAATAAAGAACGTATTTTAAAATTAGACTGCTTTGAGAATCCCTGTACTCCCTTCCAGCATGCAGTACTCGTTACGACTTGCTTTTCCACATGGAAGAGACATCTAAAGCTACAACAGCCTAGACGTCTGGCTAAGCTCACCAGGTCCATCACCTCCCTGCCAATCTTAAGTTCTTAAAATGGGGTAACAGAGAAACACAATGGCGTGACCATTCGATAACTTCCAAGTTCCCACTGTTCAGAGAGCGAGCTCATGGCGGCGTATCTTCACTAGGAAACCAGCAGTTTGACCTGGCTCAAACCCAGTGGTTTTGAAGCCTGGCCCCCAGACAGCAAAAGGGCTCGAGGAGCATGTTTATTAGGGCTGTAGGAACAGTTTCCAATGAGAATTGCACTTACCGTTTTCCCCCAGCATCACCATAATTTCAGAATCTGTGAATTCTCCAGCTACTATGGACAGTTCAAATTCTCCCATTTTTTTTTTCATTCCTGGATATTTGTACATACACATCTTTTTAACCTCTTCTTCATTAGCTGTCTCAGCCACTTTAAATACCAGAGATGCATCTCGAAATCTTAGATTCTCTGTTGGAACATAGCCATCTAAGAAAATGTTTATGCCTATGAAGGGAGGAAAAAACATAATTAAAAAAAGTCTACAATAAAGCAAGACAAGATGAATTTCAATTCTTGGCTGTAAATTCCAATTAGATAAGGAGAACACTGGATTTTAAATGGCACGTTAAAAAAGGCAACAAAACCTCCTATTGGAAAGTGCATATATTATGCAAATTGAACAAAGAAAAATCTTACTAAAATTACAGCAAGGCTATAGAAGCTTTTCCTGAAAACCTAGTATTAGTAAAGTGCGTAGGGTTTAAAGAAACTACTGCTGTTGGACCCATTCTCACAAAAACAGTTATTACTGACTCTCGGTGCTACAAGTGTGGTCAATTCAGTTGAACGCTACGTACCTCTGTACTGTAGTAACTCTCCGCTCTACTTTCTCTACTATTTATAGGGTCTTTTGTGAAACTCAACTATTTACAAAACACCTGCCAAGTATTAAAATAACGTCCATAGCAAGAGACAAAGGGCATTTCACAACTAAGACTTCTGGGATGAGTTATAAATTTAGGATCACGTTAACCAGAAGTTTTGCATGAAATAAACCAGTGGTTTTTTAGTTACTGAGCTGTAACAGTAAAAAGACATGTTCACATGACAACTACCATTTTGGCACCTTTTTTTTTTTTTTTTCCTTCCATAGAATTCTTTTGGTATGTTTTAGAAGAGAAAGATTTAAGAATTACCTTCTCTTACGCTGAAAGGCATAGTAACGACACCGTAAGCACTTGGCACACCATACAGGCAGCAGATAAAGTCAGAGAGATAATCTAACACACTTAGATCATGCTCTACAACAATAATGTACCTGAAAAATAGAGCCAGAGAGATGCTTTGATACTTCAATACAAAACATTTTTTTTCTTACTCTAGACTTGCATAAGCAAAAATTATCAACATGATTTTCATTTAATATGGTTTCTTAGCTTTACACTAAATAAGGACAGAGTTCAAATCTCTGATCTGCTTTTTTTTTTTTTTAAACTGTCCAATAAACAGACATCGTGAATGACAAGCTGAGAGTCCATCTTCAGTGTAAACTGGCAGCTCTTTTTATGTACAGTAAGTGAAGAATATTGACTGACTAGAGAAAAAAATTCTTACCACATTTTAAGAAAAAAAAAAAAAAAAATCTTTGTGAGAAGGGGATGGAACAGCAACATTCAGGTGAAAAATAACCACCTGTATTTTCACATCCTTATTAAAAAATGCTGGAATAGTATAGAAATGATAGGAAATAAGTTTCCAAAATGCAAAGGAATAGAATATTATGGACTTAGAATATTTAAAACATCTATTACTCTACCACACTGAGAAGTCAGCATTTCTAGGGAGAGGGGCTGGATGTTTCCTCCCTCTGTAAACAGTGACACATTTAAAGTTTTTGTACTTACCTGTCAGGGTTTATTAGGGATCTAATAGTAATGGCAGCCTTCAAGCGCTGCTTGACATCCAGGTAGCTAGAAGGTTCATCAAACATGAAGCTAGCCCCAAAAGAAAGAATGAAGTCTTGGTGAGTGCAGGCTTTTAGTTATTTCAACCTAATACTAACATTTCAACCATTAAATAATCATTATTTATAATGAGAAAAAGGGACAAAAAATGAGAATTACTGACATCTGTCCTGAACCTCTGATGACTGTCACTTGAAATTGTTAAAAGATTCGAGTTAAGTATTACTTTGCCAAAAGCTCTGACAGTTACCAAATGTTACGAGAAATCAGCAATCCATTAGGAATCCCATGCACTCAGTTCTGATTTGTCTTACAGTTAACATGAACTAAAAAGTGCAAAAACGCTTAAGAAGACTGAAAGAAGAACATCTTCCGAAAGAGAAAAACAAAATAACAGCAAACAAGAAAACCCACCAGAACCTGCACCAACCAAAAAACCCTCAGCCAAACACACCCCCCCAAAAAAAAAAAAAAAAAAAAAAATCATTAAGTTACACAAAAACCAAACCCAAGCCCCGCCAACTTTTCTGATCTTGCTTTCTTGGTCCCAAGGACTCAGGAAACACCATGAACTACACAGTAATTTCCTGGTTGCAAGACAGGAGAAGAGGGACACAAGTTCTCAGAGGTGGGGAAGCATCTGTTCGTTTCTTATTCGGAGAGGCTAACTGAGGTACACTGTCAAACTGGATGTGTTTATGTCGGATTAGGGAAAGGTTGGGAAGTTGTGATGCTGAAATTTAACACTGATCTCTGAAATTAGCCGTTTCTAGCCAGATGAATTAAAGTATAAAAAATCCAGAGCTTATATATAGAGTAAATGTGGATTTTGGCTGCAGAGGTGGTAAAAAACATATTTCTTTTACAATTTTTTTTTTAAATTATTTCAAACAAGTGTTATTTCTAACAATAAATGTAATTAGAGGACCATATTCTGAGACAGATTATTAGAAGCAATGTGTAACAGAAGTAAACTAAACATACATATCAGCCTTCTGAATGCAAACAACTGCACAAGCAAATCTCTGAAGTTCTCCTCCTGAAAGGTCCTCAACATTTCTTTCTTTCAGATGGGTTAAGTCTGCAAATAAGTGGTTAATTTTAGATATGTTATAACCAACACAACAGTTCATATTTTTATTACCTACAGAAACATGTATAATCACAGCAGACATCCTACACAGAGGAAAAAACAGAAAGAAGTAAAATAAGCATTCAGTTTATACAGAAGCATCATCATGCTCTTTGTAAGTCACAGCAAGTTACAGCTTCTCTGCAGCAGTAGCTGATTAATTGGTACGGCTGCTTCTTATAATGCAGGAGAAGTACATTTCTACTGGGTTTTCCACCATATATTTGGTAAAGATTTGTGGCCCTAAAAGGAAATTATACCAGTTTTAAAAGTGTTTCATTAGACCTGGCTGAAGAGTTCTGATTTTCGGGAAAACCAACCCCCCCAGGTGTTACAGCAAAGGGGTTAAGCCTGTATTTTCTCATCACCTTTATGAATAGCAATTTTCAAGTATATACTGTTTCACTAGTAAGTTAAGTGAGACTCAAAGACCACGTTTCCTAGTGCTACAATGCAGCCCCACCTTCACCACCCAGATCTACCAAAAAGAACCCTGTTAATTTAGCAACACCTACATTATCACCTAAATTTAACAACAACTGAATTCAAAACACCTACAAAAAATTACCAGGGCTAGACTATGCAAATATTGTTCTTATTAACCGCATTACTCTCAGAAGTCAGTATTACTCCCATTATAATTAATTCTATACAGGGCTTTTTTTTTTTTTTTTTTGGGGGGGGGAAGTTTTTTGTAATTGGATATTTTCTATATGCAATGGCTCCCACAAGAGGGGATGCTAAGATTTTGCCAGAGTTGTAAGCAAGCAAAATCAAAACAGCAGATGGTAACTGGAATTTTTCCAGATTTAAAAATAAACACTTTCTACATGACACAAAAAATGCATTAGATTCTGTTAACTAGCATGTAACAATTAGTTTGCCTTTGCCACTTGAAAGTATTATTTACATTGGTTCAGATATGCTTACAGTAAGCCCTAGGCTTTAAAAAACACCTTTACTTTTTTCTCTTTTTTTTTTTTAAACTGGTGTAATTTAAATCCTCTGTCACATTAGTAGTAACTTTATTTTGTTCAGTATATATGAATTTCTTACATGCTTTGAAGTTCGACTTCACGAAATCACTTACCAAGTTGCTGACATACAACAGTTTGTGTCTTAGTTTCATCCTTCCTATCCAGAATTGATCCCACTGTTCCCTGCACGATAAATAACAAAAAACCCCACCAAACCAGTATTTCAACATTAAAATTTTCAGACAGTAGTGGATTTTTTACATTGAATTATGCTGCTAAATAAAATCTTTAAACACAAGAGAAGTATTCCAGGAGAAGCTCCCAGCCTTCTTAGCTCATGAAATTTCTTACCTTTGCAGCTTTGGGAATCTGGTCCACATATTGAGGTTTAATGATAGCTTTCAGGTCATCTTCCAGGATCTTGGTAAAATAATTTTGTAATTCAGATCCTCGGAAATAAGTCAAAATTTCTTGCCAGTCAGGTGGATCCTGTGACAAAAGTAAAGCCTGTGTTTACTTACACTGTTCTAAAAACATCATAAAAAAATATGTAATTTTAAAATTCTGATCTATTAAGTTACCAAACTGTTATGTTGCCTCTGTAAAGTTTCCATTTAAAAAAAAAAAAAAAAAAAGAGGAAAAATTATAAAATTGCAAATTGGAGGGGCAGAAGTAGAGAATTTCTTTTTTCCCCAGGTGTCACTAGCCCCTTGAAGAGAAAGCATTTTAAATTTGCACCTAGGACATCCAAAACTGTCCTTAAGACAGTTAAGAAGCTATGAGTGAAACTACTTCATGGAGAAAATTATAGCATGGATTAGTTTAAATGTACTTATTAGCAATCTGATCCAGCTAATCCACAGGAAAATGGTTGGATTGA
>JAVJGJ010000001.1:13677549-13715659 GCA_035590215.1 Microhierax caerulescens | reverse complement strand
ATGGTACTTAAAATCACAATTGAAAGCCCTATAAAGAAGTTGTAGGGAAAAGGCTACCAAGGAGCTTGAGTGAAAGCAGCTTGGTTTGTTAAGCTAACTGTCCACTGGTTACCGGTGTTTTTCAAAGACTGCTTTCGCTTGCGTAAGCATTTGTAAAGAAGTTCTTGCATCCTTTACAGAACAGCTTATATCCCTGCTAGGTACCTTTAGAAGTCTGGGCTTGTACAAAAATACATTTGTAAAAAATGTATTTGTCTAGATTGATTAGGGATACATGTATAAAACTGGTAATGCACTTCTCTTGTGCTGTTGCTCTGATTGCCTTATTTTTAGTGAAATATATTTGTGACAGTGAAGGACTTAAGGTATTTTTCACTAATAGGCTTAAAGCAATAGCAATATACTGAAGGCAGAGTAAAAGTAATAGGTATTTAAAATTGTATTGAGAGAATAATATGAAAGTTCAAATGTGCAGGTGAGCTAGTTGTTGAAGTAGGTTGCTACTGAACACGCACTATCATTGTTAAATATTAATTAAATCTTAGTAATTTGGATGTTCAATGTTACTGTTTAATCTTCCACCTGGATTAAAACCCAGGAAGCATAGTAAGAGACTAGTTTCCAGATATATCTCGAGATCTTTAAAAGCTTTAAACCAACAAGGGGCCATCCAAAGAAAATCAGAGCTTGTGAGGTAAAATGAGTAATGCAAGTATGAAAATTAGGGAATCTAAGGTATGAAATCCCTTTCTGTTAAGAAGAATGAAAAACAGTCTTATAAATCAAGGATGTTGCAAAAGTGCTGTAATGGTCAGTGCAACCTTTGTATGTTTTTCTAGAAAAGTTTTAGTCAGGTAATGCTAAAACTGAATGAAATATGAAGGCAATGCAGTCAGTAATAATTTTAAAAAGAAAGATAGCAAAGCTGAGCTTTGATTTCCCCTGAAAAATTCTGGGGAGGTGGCTTGGGAGGAGAATTTGTTGGTAAGTAGAAAACAACTAGAAACAATGTGCAAACAGAAAATGAACTAGTTTGGATTGTTAAGAACAGTTTGGATCAAACTTTTTTTGGCAATAACCGATGCAGTTAATGAGGAAGGAATATAAGGGGTTTGTCTTGAGTTTTACAGGGTTTCTGCTATTCTCTGGGTCACTGTTAAAAACAAGCTACTGAAATGTGGTCTAAAAATAATGTTTTTGAGGTCGTTTACAGCTGGTTGAAAAATTCCTTTTTGAAGCTGACTTGTAAATAATTCACTTATAAACAGGAGTGTCACTAAATATCTTTCTGGTGAGTTCTGATTTGAATGTATTTTCATTGTTTTCTGTAAAGGTGAACATGGAATAGGTATGTTGCTGAGTTGGAAGGCTTGCAAGGATTGTACAGCTCAGAGTCAGAACTCAAAATTATCTTGAGAAGATTGATAGCAGATTGGAAATCAGTGTAATTAAGCTTAGTTAACGGGAACTGAGGGAGGAAGTGAACAAAGGGATGAAAAATCAAAGGCATGTGTAGTGGTAAGGGTATTACTGAACAGCAAACTATCCCAAAAAAGTACTTGAGTGCTGCAGTGTATAGGAAATCAAATATTAATCAATTATGTAATGTCCTTTCAACTAGACCAATGTTATTTTGGTATGTTAACAGGTGTGATTAAAGACAAGGGAAGTGATTGCTCTGCTCTAACCAAGAGCCTTAGCTGAAGTGATATGGCTATTTTTTTAACCATAGTATGCAGATCTCTAGACTCTGCAAGAATATGAGGTTTATAAAACTTGGTTTGAGAGAACCTTGAAAAGAATGGGCACACTAGTGAAGAAGAATCTAAGCAGATTTGATGAGTACCCTCACATCTGTAAAAGGGCTGCTATGTGAAGGCTAGCGATTATTTAGTCTTTGAGTTCTCTGGAGCAAGGGAAGAAATAATGCATGTTTTTAGAAGGTAGTACTTAGGTTGGGTGTTAAAGCAAAACATTTGAATTTTATGTTGACAGAAACACTGAAGCTGGCATCTGTTGAGGACAATCTGGTCTCTCACAGGTCCTTACAGGTGTGTGTTTAAACAGCTCTAACATAGTGGAATTAGAAATTTTAGTTGAAGACAACTGCTTTGAAATCTGCAAAAGCTTCCTTGAGCCTGGATTTTTATGGAGCTTTAATAGGAAAGGACCACAATGTATCATTTATCTTCTCTTCAGTGTGTTGCGAAAGAGTATGTGTATGCTTAGTGATGGCTTTGCTTTCAGGTAAGCACTTTTTAAAAAAGTGTCTTCCACTGGTGTACTGAGAATGACCTGTCTGTCTTGATTGTGAAAGGCAGACTGTTGAACTGTTTTAATCCATTCCACTCTGTTTATAAATTGTATGTTTGTTAAAATATTTCTAATGGCTGCTACTCCACAGGGGTGTTCTCCAGAAAAGAGCGAACTTCTCTAGGGAAGATGCTGAGGGGTAAAGAGTTGAGGAGGGAGGGGTAGAGAAGACCTTAGCTGCTGCCTTGTCTTTATCAGAGGATGTGCATACCATATAGTGGGAAGTGGCAAAATGAAAGTGTGATGCTGATCATGTCATTAAGACACATATATTAATGTTGTTCATGAGTAAAGCAGCCTATTAATGATTTTTTGGAATAACTGATTTGGAAAATTGGAGATGCTTCCAGCCATTGGTTCTATAGATGCGGTGTGTCTTTCCATTTTTCTGCACATGTCAAGGAGAAGGGCTTCTAGGCAGATTACTTATTTTTACACGGCCTTAAAAAAATAAGGATTCTCATTCCATTGTCTCCTTGAGCTAAGAAAACGTTTTACTTTGGTTTTTTTATTCGTGCCTTAAATTGCTTTTAATGTTAAGTGTTTGTGTCTTGAGCGAAGTGAGGTACTTTTACTTCTGCTAGTAAAATGTCCAGAAATCTCACTTGAGTCAGCTGGCTTGTGGCAGTATTATTTTTTCTTAGTACTTCGGTAAAGTAAAAGCTTTCTGCTCTTAATATTCTTAAGAGTATTGGGAACCTTCAGCAAAACTATCCGGAATGTCTTGTTACTAACTACGCTGGTTAAATGGAAGTTTTGTCATGAAAAGCTGACTTGATTAGTTCAATTCATTAGTTCAAACATAAAAGACTTACAGTTTTTCACATTACCAATGCACAGTTTGTGGTTGACTTATTTGTCAGCAGTGGTTTGGAGTTGAAATCTGGATCCTGAGCAGCTTTGCCTGTTAGACAGAAGGAAACAAGCTCAGTTTAAGATAGTAAAACTTGGATGGCGTTTCTTGCTGTATATTTT
This sequence comes from Microhierax caerulescens, assembly GCA_035590215.1. Taxonomy (NCBI): domain Eukaryota; kingdom Metazoa; phylum Chordata; class Aves; order Falconiformes; family Falconidae; genus Microhierax; species Microhierax caerulescens. Next base: position 13,712,371 of record JAVJGJ010000001.1, on the reverse strand, counting down.
AGACCCTCAAAATGTATGCCTCAAACTTTTGTGAACCAGTACAATACAAATCTTGGCATTTGTGTAGAACTTTCCTGTGTACACTGAAGCTTATAAGACATTTCAACTTAATTGTCTTAAGGGATTCTGCATACTTGAAAATTGTAGTAATTTTTCGTAAAAGTATGCATAATCAACTTTCTGGGATAATTAAGTGTAAAATGTAATTTCTGTGATTTACCTTATTTTGGTGGGTGGGATATCTTATATACACCTTGTGCCTTAAGGTTGTTTTTTTTTCAGTAATCTGACAATAGCTATTTCTAGGAATGAAGGTGTGACTATCAGACTTGGAGGTTTTTGTTATTTTTCTCTTGAAGTCAAAATAAGAGGAGTGTGAAGACTTGCCGGTGGTGATACTCAAGAGATGTTTTTAATTTAGCTTTACCTTGTGAAGTTTAGTTTTCTATGTATATATTATAGAGGTGTTAAAACTGGCATTTTTTGTTTCTATATAAATCTGAGAATTAACTAGAATGCAGCTCAGCTTCTCGTAGTTGATTTGTCACAAAAGTAATAAAGTAGCAGTTTGGACTAGTAGGTCATTTGAGCTTTAAAACTAAGTCCGGGAAAAGTCTCCCCAGTGCTTAATAAACATACTTTGAATTTTGTTGTAGGATGGGGGTTGGACTAGATGAGTTTTTGAAGGCCTGTTCTGTGAATCCAAACCACTCTGAAAAATGGTGGGTTTTTTGGGTAGCTGTGAACTAAGTGTTTGTAACTTTTTCTGAAATTGTTTTACATTTTTAGAAGATTAGAATGCCTTTGTTACCTTTATTAGAGTTGTGATCAATGAACTTAAAGTTGTACTAATCAGTAACCAGAGTAAGTTACTTTTGGCAATACAGAGGTTTACGGTGTAGCCAATTCAAGAGAACAGCTACATTTTAAAGAGCCTATTGTAAATATCTGATAAAGATTTTAAAACAAAGAATGTAATATTTAAATACAGTGACTAGGGAAGATTTCTGTGTTAGTGTCTTGTTATAGGAATGACTAAATTAATTGCCTGCATAATTTTAATAGCTTATCTTTTTAACAACTTTTCTACAGGGACTTTAAAGCATCTTGTTGCATGAAGTTTTTTGATTGGATGGCATTAGGATTAGTATATCTGAAGTATATAAATATATATGTGATATGTGGGATTATGTGTAGTGTTCAACCCACTTTTTTTTGAGGATGGTGTTTAAGCAGGACTTTATGGCTTTTTGTGATGCTTGCTGTTGTCAGTACTTAAATTTTACTGTACATGTAACTATTTCTTCGGATTTTTTTTTAATGCTAGTCTGGACTGCAGTGTTGTATATGAGAAGGCATCAAAAAAAAAAACAAACAAACCTGGGAGTCTGTCTCAAATCTGTTTGCAGAATAAAAACAACAACAAAAAAAACCCAAGTTAGCCAAGGACCAATAGAAAATGATTGGTATGGACAGGGATGTGCACTACAGAATTCAGATTTCCTGTGTCAGATAAGTTTTTAGCTGCAGTGTTATTAGATAGAAAATCTTGTTTCTGCCTTTTATCAGTTCTGTGGGTAGGGTCTGGATTCTGTGGATACCAGCCTAGTTCAATACTTCATTTGCTGTCAAGGCAGGAAGACATTCCTCAAGAATAACAGAGCATAATATGATGTTACACATGTAAGCAAAGGATTAGATGTTAACTCTTAATTCCCTGGCTCTTGAGTGCTTTACATTAAAATTTAAACTTTAATGTAGTTCTTTGCATGGAACTTATGTTTCTTTTGGAATCTTTTTTTTTTTTTTAAAAAAAGTCTTCTAAACTACTTGCTAGGGAGTAGAGATTCTCCATAATACGTGAAATCCAGCATGATTATGTTGTATTATGTGTAGCAGTAGTCTAGGTGTTGAGGCTGAGTGTGATAACTTGAGCAGTGCAAGTCATGGATTAATGATTCCAGATGAAGTTGTTAAAGTGGACCACGGGTAAATGTGTTGATGATGAATCCCTACTAAATTAGACACTATTCAATTTGTTTGAACTCTCATTTCCTGTTTCTAAGGAGAAGCATCTCCAGGAGGACAGGTTTGCTCAAGCTTCTGATTAGGCTTCTGAACTTACAGGTTAAGAAAACTCTTTAAGTGTATGTGGAGGGGAAATGAAGTTGTATTGCTAGCCTTTAAATCGACAAGGTCTGTTTTAATTTCTTAAAAACAAACAAAACTGTAAAAAACCCACACCCTGAAACCCTGACTAACTCTGTGTGTATGAATTAGAATGTACAATATGTCTTATGATTGTTCCAAGTATGTATTGAATTTTTAAGGACACAAAATTGAGATGTATATGGAATCTTTTATTTAAAGATACAAATTTTTTACTTGTATATTATTTTGTTATCTGTCTAAATAAAAGGTTCTACAGACATGCAAAAATGTATATGTATGCATGTATAAAGCACATACTCTGAAGACTGTATGTAAGCATGCGGCCAAAGAATTAAAGTGTCTATATGAATGAACATAACACTTTAATTTTCCCATCAAGCTAAAAAAGTATCAACTAACTCATTGTTTTCTTTTACTAGAAATGACTACCCCAAACAAGACACCACCTGGTGCTGATCCAAAGCAGTTAGAGAGGACTGGTACTGTTAGAGAAATAGGCTCACAAGCAGTTTGGTCTCTTTCATCCTGTAAGCCAGGTAAAAGCACAACAAATAATGTAAAAAGCTGAATGTACATTTTTCTTATTAGAATATATAATGGTTTATGTTTGGATAAGAAAACATACAGAGTGGAGCAGTAAAACTGCTGGTAGTACAAGGGTAGCCACTTATTGTGGTTTAACCTTGGTCAGCAACCAAGTACCATGCAGCCACTCACTCCCTCGCACTCCCCCCCAGTGGGATAGGGGAGAGGATCAGAAGAGTAAAAGTGAAAAAACTCGTGGGTTGAGATACAGTTTAATAGGTGAAGCAAAAGCCGCACATGCAAGCGGAGCAAAACAAGGAATTGATTCGCTACTTTTCATTGGCAGGCAGGTGTTCAGCCATCTCTAGGAAAGCAGGGCTCAGTTATGTGTAATGTTTATGTGGGAAGACAAACACCATAATGCCAAATGTCCCTCCCTTCCGACTTCTTCCCCCAGCTTTACATACTCGGTATGACATCCCATGGTATGGAATATCCCTTTGGCTAGTTTGGGCTGCGTCCCCTCCCAATTTCCCGTGCCCCTTCAGCCCTCTTGCTGACAGGGCCCAAGAAACTGAAAAAGTCCTTGACTTAGTATAAACATTATCCAGCAACAACCAAACCCATCAGTGTCCTATCAACATTGTTCTTACATCAATCCAAAACAAGCAGTGCACCAGCTACTAAGAAGAAAACTAGGTCCCTGCTGAAACCAGAACACCACCATGAAGGATTTGTGCCTAGTCTATATTTGATGCAATATGGAAGTCATAATTACATCAGAAATATCCAACAACGAGGAAATATCTTGTATTAACAAAACAGATCTTTTACTGGTTTTATACTAATTTAGTTTTTTTTTACTTGCACAGTGAACAAATGAAACCATGTGAGCAGAAACATATGCAGCACTGTGTAATTGTTACTATGCTTTGGCATTTTTCCTGGCTATCGTCAATTTTTGACTTAGAAAAGCCATGCAGCTGGATGACCTAAACATTCTGTCTGAACTTTGTGATGGCTTGGCTATTATATTGTAGCTCTCTAAAATCCTGCAAGTGAAATGGAACTATTGTAACTGGTCTTGAGGTGCAGTTAATGATAGCTTATACCTGCTCAAAATATCCGAAAATCTGTATTATTTTTATCTGACGTGGTTGAGTTGCTATTTCAGAAATACCTGCTGGGAACTGATCTGGTATCTTGCTGCAGCCTATAGTCAATGATCCCTTTATGCCATAATATTGAGCTCACGTTGAATGGCTTTGGTTTGATGTTCTGGTATCCTGGAGAAAAATATCATGGTTTAGTTGCTTCAGAGTGAAGACAATTTTTTGTAGCAGGTTAAACTTAAACAGCTGAATTAAAACTGCAGCTAATGTGGGTAAACAAAGGCATGTGATTACTCAAAAGGCAAATGAGGGAATGGAAAAAAGATTTGGAGTTGTTTCTTTTAATGTGGCAGTATCAACTTTCAGGAATACAGTTTTTTGCATCTATTTCTTGTTCTAGTCACCAACTTGAAAAGGTAAAAATATTTCAGGAGACTATTTGAAAAGAAAATTTTGTATTTGGCTAAAATTTTATAATAAACAAATGGTCTCTGATAACAATTTTCCTTTAGTTCAGCAGTTAGATTATAGAATATGTGGAAAAGCTTAACCGTTAGGTATTGTTCTTGCAATTAGTATGAATTACTACTTAACCATTTGAAATTCCAGGACATGTTGAACGATTTCAAACCCCACAGACTTCGGCAAGAGATAAGAATATAAAGGCATATATATATATGCCTTATATATAAGGGCATACATATATTTATATTTATATAATATAAAGAATATGAAGTAATGAGCTTTGACAGATTCTCACTTTTCAGTTTTGGTCACAAAACCATAGGCAAAACTCAGATATCTAGAAATATTTCCTTGTGTTACAACTGAGGATACATCCTCTGGTTTGTAATAGCTGAAGAAAAGTTGTATCTGTGGTGCCTGCATTACAGAAATGGGATATTCAAGACTATCACATTTTCTTTTTCTTAGGATTTGGAGTGGATCAATTACGAGATGATAATCTAGAAACTTACTGGCAGTCAGATGGATCACAGCCTCATTTGGTGAACATCCAATTTAGGTATTAATAATTACTCTATATGGGTCAGGGTGTTCTGTATAACTTTGTATTGATTACTGTTCACCAATATAGGAATTCTGGAAGTGCAAGGATTCCAGGGTTAATCCTGTTACCCAACTGGTAAGAAGCCAGTTAGATAGCGTTTATAAAAATGAGGATTTCAAATGTTATGGTTACTGAATGCCTAAATAAGCAACAAAAAAGAATGGTTTTATGTATGTAATTTTTAACAGTTTCAGTTACCTTCCAAAGGTGACATTTTTGTCCTGACTTTCTGCCTTTGAGTGTAATTTGAAGGGTAGGTATGAGAAACCTTTCTTGTTCTGTCCTGTGTGGGATGCTTTCAGTCCTTTTTCTTTAACCAGACTCTTGTAAGATGAGGTTAGAGGTTTGTCACCTTTTTTTATTATTTCCTTTCTGGAGAGCTCATTGGTATAGTAATAGAGCCTATATTTGATAAGCTAAACATGCTTCATCATATGAAAGTGCTTATTTGGCATTTGGTCTTTTGTATTTTGCGTTATACTGACACTTCTGAAGGCAGACAAAAGGGAGCAGTGAAAATCAACTCTGTGTGCATAGCAATGTGGAAAAACACCTAGCTGCTTTAACAGTGGGGTTCTTATAAATCAGTAGACACACTTGTATTAAGTTTTAGAACATTTCAATCCTTAGTTATTACAAACTAGCAAAAACCTATCCTGAATATTTTTCTGTATGATGCTTACATAGCTTTTTTTGCTTCTTGCAGAAGAAAAACAACAGTGAAGACATTATGTATTTATGCAGACTACAAATCTGATGAAAGTTATACTCCAAGCAAAATCTCTGTCAGAGTAGGAAATAATTTTCATAATCTCCAGGAAATCCGGGTAGGTCAATGGTGCTTTACCTTCTGTCTTAAAATAGTCCTCTCTCATTAGGACATCTGATGTAGTAAAATTGTTTTGGAGGTAAAATATGACCTTGTGTTTGGAAGGGGGGAAATAGCTGGGTTTATTTTGATACTTGCTTTTAGTTTTTGTCTTGCGAATTTACTAGGCTGGTTTCTGTGGTTTTCTTCAGGGTCCATTACCAACGTGGTTCTATAACAGACTTGATATACCTGTAATAGAATAAAAGAGTGAGGTTTTCCAGGACAGGGCTGTTAAAAATGGTTAAACTCTGATCTCACTTAAAGTATCTGCAAACCCTATGCATTGCATATATCAAAAGGGAAACTTAACTCAAATTCATGCCTTTTTTTATTTTCTGAATGGGTTGCCCAGCTATTGAGCCTCACTTGGAATCAGAATTTAAAACTACAGATTTTAATTGTGGCTGTGTATGGTGCATATATGTCTTTGGACTCTGGATTTCATTTCTGGGAGGCTGTGTTCTCTTACTAACTAGTAGCATCTGGTTCAAAGCTCACTTTGATACCCTGGCAAAAAGAAACTGGGACACAAATCCTAATAATGAGTTATCAGTTATGCGAAGGTTGCTTGTTTTCTGCCAGTTAGAGGATCTTCATATAAGTGAGAATCTGCTACATATTTGTTAATAATAGTTGACTGTAGTCACTACTGATGGTGAGAGCTGGCTGAATTACAACACTGGCTTTACCATAATGATATACAAAGCATGCAAGATACTAATTAAAATGGGTAAGTCTAATGTAAATTAGTCAGATGTGTTCATAAATGATATTTTACTTCTAAGTATAATTTCTAATCTTTTGCAATGTGGTTTTTTTTATACTGGACAGTCACTGAGTTGTAGAAATTTTGGAATGGATTCAGTGTTTGTTTTTAACAATGATGCAAAATCCAATTTCCATTTCTGTAGATATGACATTTGATGCTAAAGACTTTGAATGGGACATAGATTTGTAGTGTTTTGTGAATGTTTTTATTTACATAAGTGTAATAGTCAAAACAGTTGTGTTTTTTTTTTTTCATGGTGAGGCTTCTAGCCAGAAAAAGTTTCTTTGATGGAATAACTGAGATCAGATTTGAGTTGCTGTAACTGTTTAGTTTTTCTAGCCTTTTTAGTAAGTGGTAAAAGCAGATTTAAAATAATCCATGATATTTGTAGAAGTTTACCTTGTAAACTACTCATGAGCAGGAATAATAATAATAATGAACTAATTATGAGTTACAGTAGCCTCGTGTTTCAGACTGCTCTTCTCTGAAGCTCAGCAGCTACTGATACTGATTGGGAGGGTTCAACTTTCCTCCCTTATGGCAGGTATTACAGTGACAGAAGGATTAGGATGATAAGGAAAAGGGAGGTGCTAAATAGTGGTTTTAAATTTTACTTTTGGGGGTTTTGTTTTCGCATTTTCCAGTGTTTGAAGCCCCAGCAAGAGCAACTAGTAAGTAGGTTTTAGATACAGTGGGAATAGAAAGTGTAATAAACATGTACGCCTCTGTTACACATCTATATACTGTGAATGATCTGTGATCTCTCGAGTGTTGACCTATACTTTATCCTAAATCTTTTTTTTAATTTAAATATTCTTTTGAAAGAAATGAATCGTCACGTTACTTTGACTTTAATCAGCTGCAAATTCTGTCTTAATCTTCTTAATTGTAACATAGCAATTTGGGAATTGCACATCGTTTAACAGTAACTGCAGCTGATCTTTTCCTTGTTGGGCTGTGGGTGTGTTTTCCGAGTGTCCACTAGATGTCATTGTTGTCTTTAATTAGCAGTTTGATTTTTATGCTTGTTCGTTCTTTCATTTATCCTTTTATAATAATGTTTAGCACAGCATTATACATGTAACTGCAATAACTTAAGTTTCTTATATGGTGGTAAACTTCCACTTTTGAGGATATATGTGTTGTTAAGGATCTATAGAAAAAATAACATGTATAATAACAATAAAACGTATAATCTTATTCTGTTCAGTCTTAGGCAGTTTCTCAGGCAATATTTCTTTTGCTTTTTTCTTGTTAAACACAGGATTTTATACATAATGTATTTAGTTAAAAAGGGCACTTGTAAATTAAACAAGTTACTAGTATCTTTTATAGTATATTAATATGACAGTAATATGTTGCATGAGAGCAGTCATTCTTATGCATACCACATGCTCATATGCTTTTTTATTTCAAAGCTGAGGTGAAAATACGGTCAAGCTGCTTAATAATGAGATATAATACTTCAGTGCCGTGAAATACTAGTGACTAACTTTGTCACCACTGTGATGTTAAATATGGATATCAATGTTCATATTTCCAAACTGCTTGATACTTGGATTGTTTCTTAAATTTTTCTTCAGTCCTGAAACTTTCTTTCCTTCAGCTTCTCTGACACATAGGCAGGTTGTTAAAACAGTGTGAACTGTTATGAGCTCTTCAGAGAAATCTGCTTAATTATACAGTGATTCCATTGGCTTCAGGACTGATTAACTGGGTGGAAAATCCAGCTAAATGATTTTATATTTTTCCATGGATGCTTGCCCAGCTCACAGTGTCTAATGAAAGTCCTGTGATGTGTGTGTTTTTGTTTTTTTTTTTTTATGGTGTAACTTTCAAAATAATGCAATGTGTTTAGGCTAGGTTTTATCACTAATATAAGATTAGCTTTAGTTTGTCTAATATGCAGGCATGTTCTTTTCAGAACCTAAGATGAAATTTTCTGAATAAAAGTTCTGGTGGGTTTTTTCCCCTCAGAGAAACAAGTCATTTGTACACCATTGTATGGGTGAGAATAGCTGTCATAATCTGGCAGTATTATTCCCTAACTCGGCTGAAGGAACTACAGTTAAGATAGGCACTGTAAGCCTTCTCCAACTTAAATGCCTTTTTGTTACAGCTATCTAGCTTGAAGAGCAAATATTTTCTCATTTCCAGTCTCAGAATTCCCCCACATAATGGTGCAGTCTGGATGGTAGTCCGTAAAGGCACTTCTGGAACAGCATCCAGACTCTTCAGGATGTGATTTAAGTTATTGCACTTTCTCACGATGTGAAAATAACTCGCCACAAAGGATGTGAGTGAAATCTTTGCTGCAAGAGATCACTGGTCTCTTCAAATAATGCTCACCTGCTTGTTACCTTCCAAGACATTTAGGTCATCCGCAGTTCATCTTGTCATGAAAGAATTAAGTGTTGTAATGCTAAGTGCAGGTAAGGTTTTGGGTTATAATCACCTAGTAGTTTCAGTGGCTTCTGCTGTCAGCCTATAATGTAGGGGCTTTACACAGCAAAGCAAGACACCTGTAAACTCTTGTGTTAGCCAGTTCTACATCTTTGGATTTACAAGACACGGGGAAAGTGTATGTCAGACTTCCTAGGAATAGTTGGTCATCACATTAGTTCACATTAGAGAAGCCACTGCTGTTTGATCTCCACATTAAAGTTGCTTTAAGAGACAACCCCTCCTGAAAGAGACAAAGTTTTCTGCTGTGCCTTGTAGAGGACTCAACAACAGAATGTGGTGTACATGTCTTGGCTGTAACTAGGTAAGATGAAACTAGACAGGTATAATTTCTTTCCTGTCCCAGCAGGAGTTAATTCCTCCAGCATGCTTTTGGATATCTCATGATTTTTGATTTGGAGTAGGACATGTTTTTCATTTAGTTGTTTGTGTAGTTCAGAGAAACTGGCAAGTTTTGTCATAGGACCAAACTGTTGCTAGCATGTGGCATTGCTCTTTACTTTGTTTTTCAAATTGCTTATAGGTAATAATAATCCACATGGCAGGTAAGGTGTACTAGAGCTCAGGCCTAAAAGGAAATGATCAGAAATACCCTGCTGAAGGGGGGACAGGAAGCCTCTGGCTGGGAGTGTGCGCTCCCTATGCAGTAGGGTAAACATGCAGATAGCATCATGGCTCTGTGTAACCTAGGTGAGCAAGGTGTTTGCTCTTGGCAAGCCATTCAGTCTGAAGCAAGGCTGCTGAAACAGGGTAACTACCCTGGTTAACAAACTTCATAGGCGTGCCATGCTCTACCACTAGGCAGCAAAGGATGGGCCTTAGGTAGGAAAAAAGACACTTGGTCACTGGAGGTCCTATGTAGCAAACTTTGCATCAAAGAATGATACAAAGTACTAAATATTGTTTTGGAAGAGCCTTGCTTTATTTAACTCAGTTGCCTTATGCTTTTGTTCTGGAACAAAAGCCTACTTAGCCTTTTCAACAAGACTCAGTTCTGAAGATGACTTTGAAGATTCAGGTGAAGCCCTGTTACCTTTCCAGGCAACAGTGTGAGTCCTTCGTTTCAGCTTTTTATTGTCTTTAGTTGAATTGCTGTCAACTTTGTTTTCAGTTTGTTTTCTAGCCCTTTTGGTCTTGCCTGGTGTTTTGTAACCAGGTGCTCCAGAGCTGTGGCAAGCGCAGCATTCTCCCTGGTGGCATGGTGGTGTGACCAAGCACCACGGACAGGGCCGCTTCTTCACTGTTTTAAGAGATTCTGTACTAGAACAGGGAATTATCAACCAGAGGAATGACTAAACTGGGAAGCTTTTCTGAGAGGTAGTTAAGGAAGTCTGACGCAGTTGTAATCTTTCTATTCTCATAGTGTCCAGTGATTGTAGTGGAGAGGCTGGACTTTCCTAGATGTTTTCTGAAACTCAGCAGGTGGCAATCTCAACCTGTTTTCTGTATGTGGAATAAACTTAGATACCGAGGAACAGTGAGATGCTGACTTGCAACAGTCCTGTGACAAGCTGATGAATCAAGAGAGTGTACTGCTGCTGAGTCTCTGATCAGATTTCTTGAAGGTACATTTTAAACTGCTTTCTTCTGAAGATGGAGTACTGAGTTGTTACTGCTTTGTTTAGATTCCTGACTAGGCTTCAAGTACTCTGGTTAGAATCAGTGTCATTTAGGCTGGAAAAGACCTCCAAGATCATAAAGTCCAACCATTAACCCAAGACTGCCAAGTCCACCACTAAACCATGTCCCTAAGCACTGCATCTAGACTTTTTCTTTAATTTTTCCAGGGATGGTGATTCCACCACTTCCTTGGACAGCCTGTTCCAGTACTTGACCATCCTTTCGGTGAAGAAATTTTTCCAAATATTCAGTTGAAACCTCCCCTGGTGCAATTTGAGGAAATCATGCTGGTGCTCTTTCTTCCATACAAGAAAAGATGCATTTCTGACTCCTAATTATTGTTTGGGTTCAGAATGTCAATTAAAAATATTTAGTCTGCTTTCTGCAAAGTACACTTGATACTAAGAAAAGACTGAGTAAGCTTTAGTTTTATGGAATTTCAGATTGTAGTCTGTCTTATCTGTCTCTGGGATGTTCTGCAGATTAGGTCATCACATAAGCTTGTTCATTTTGATTGTTACCTTGCTGTTATGCTAGTTGGGTATGGATTTAATTTATCAGGATGTAGGTGGTACCTGTTCCTTACATCTAAAATTTACCAGTACTGGAAATCTGCAAACCAGGTGAGTAGAATGATCTGCTGGTATTGGTTAGTTATTAAGACTTGTGATTGCTGTTAAGGGTAGCAGTCAAGTTTAGGAAGCAAGGTTATTTCCATTTGATGTGGATTGTACTCCACATTTCCACCTTCCAGAAGAGAGGATATTTTGTGAGTCACCAGTTGGGGTCTTCATATGAACCCCTCTCTACAAAAGAAAGGCTAATTAAATGGCATAGCATCACTGTTCCATGCTATCGTCATCATCAGGGTAGATGATATGAGCTGCTCGTTGTTCTTATGCTTATGGAAATCAACTATTACATACTTGGAACTGTGAAAATCATGAACAGGATTGCAATTTTCCTGCTTTTTTTACCCTGGAATGAAAATACATTGGAATGGAGCTTACTATGCAGTCATGAGAAATGCAGTTATTGAAATAGGCTTTTGTGCATATTAGTTACGTGTATACAAATAGAGATCCAGATGAGATTCAGAAGAAATCTGATGAATGGAAGATTATTTTGGTCCACACATCATAAAATTGTTAGCATTATCTTACCTTGCTCTGAAATGCTGCTTTAAGAGAAATATGTCTTCTGTTGGATCTTAGAGGAAAAAAAAAGAGGTAAATTAAACATTGGTTTTTTTATGCTGTGGTGTGTGTTGTATGTAGAAAAATATTCCTATTTGTATCAAATCTATGAAGGAACCTTTTCTTGCCACAGAGGGACTCAATTAGGCAAGTGTACACTAAAGAGGCCCTCTATTTTTAATTCTGTCAGTCTGACTTTACCTTCTGAAGCAGAGGAAAAGCCATGTAAAAGTAAGTGGCAACAGCTCCATGGAAGGCAGGAACTTGATGAAGTACAGAGCTTTCCTCAAGGGAGCTCAAGTACATGGAGGCTAGGTACTGATTGAAGCACAAAATTTTACATGTATGTGAAAGCCTTGCCTGGAATTATAACCTTCTTCATGATTGTTTGATCTAAGTTCCAATGTGGAAAAGGAATTAGGAAACATGTATGATTTTCCATGTGAAGGGAAAGAGCTTTTCTCTCTGCTGCTAATAAGAAAAGACAAGATAACTTAATAATCAAATTGACTCTAATTTAAGCTATGCTGTGTAATACCAGTTTTGTGTAGGGAGTGTTTGGTTACATCATTTCACCTCTTCTCTCTGCATGAAGTTCTAGTAGGAGGATTTGAAGAAATGTATATTTTACTTCTATCAAATGTTTTTCTGGTATGGTTGGCTTAAAGCTTCAGATAAAAAAAAATGCACATTATCAATACAGGGAAACTGTCATCCAATATGATGAGAGAATTTTTCATAAACTTTAATGCAAGCCTCCAGTAGTGTATTCTAATAACAATACTGTCAAAAAATTCTAGTCCTTTCTCTGGCAGACAGGAGCAGGTTGCAGATAGTGCTCTGTGTGGGAGAAGGAGAGTGCCAAATAATTGAACTGTTTATATTGGTATTTTTTCAAAAAGTAGGGTTAGAATTATGGCCTTATAGCAAGTAAAAAATGGTATGGGAAACCAGAAATTTAAACGAGTGTATTCTCTAACACTTTAAGTATGTGGGATGATAATACTGTTGTAGAATGGTAATAATATTAGTCATCTTTTAGGAAGGTTAAGTGGTTTGTTTGTTGTCTGTGCAGATTTCCTATGTTGTTGAACCAATATGTCAAGTCAAAGTCCACTTTGGGTTATGTCCAGTTTATACCTAACTGAAACCTGTAATTGTGATCTTCATTGGTACCAGATTGTGAATGTTTGACATTCTTGTTCTGTGTTAGTTCTTTCTGTAACTGCCTGGTTTGCACTGGTAAAATTTCAGTCTACCTTAAAAAAACAACCAACCACAAAACCAAGGTAAAGCATCATACACACTTTATATATAAAAATTCCTTCTTCAGTTAAGCCAAAATAAAACCCCTTCCAGTCCCTAAACCCTGTTGTTCCTGTTTATTGATCAGTTTGTTATACTAACTCAACTTGGCAATGCTATTTGTTGTCAGTTGTGCTTTTAATATTGATTAAATGGCTATTAGAGATTTAATATACTGTGTATACTTCTGAGTTGTTCACCAAGTTTATTACTTTGTGAAATCCATATTTCCTTATTGGTTATCTCTTGATTGTCTCCTATACTACAGACTGCCCAGATGGTTTCATTTGGCTTTTTGTTTTTTGCAGTATCTGTAGAATACCCAAAGTGGTAGAATAAAGACGTGAAAGATTGCTTGTTTTCCATGATCGTTTCTTACCTTCTTTATATCCCAGAAGAATTTGTTCATGAAGACTTGAATAATGAAGAGCTGTGTACTTATAGACTAGCACTTTACCAATCCTAATTAGTAAAAAGGAAGAATCTCTTTGCAAGAAGGCTTTGTATGAAGGGTGAAGCGAGTTACATGTATGTGTTAATGAAAGGTCTGTGAAACAAGGGTCTATCACTTTGCACATTTTGTCAGTGGCATGGCTGTGCTGCTGACCTACAAAAAAATCTATGGAGTGCTGTGGAATAGTCCTCTTTTTATTTTAATTTTTTTTAACCAACAACTGCAGCTGATTTCCAAACCCCCTTCTGGCTTTTGTGAAAGCATTTTATGTTGCCTTTAACCCTTAGCATGTCTTTGTTTCTTTTAAATGGTAGCTCTTACTTTTTAATGCCTGGATAGATCAGAGATGCTGATCTGTCTCTCTTTGATAGCATTACCAAACTTTTGGAGCTCCTAGAGAGATCAGTCAAATGTCTGTGTTCTTTAACTCCTAGGAATTGGTCCAAATATGTATATTTAGGTACAATAAATCATATAAATTTAAAACAGTAGCCCCCCCCTGCCCTTCGCTCCCTGAAATTAAAGTTGTAATCAAATTTACGTGCTATCAGGCTGAGGGAAGAAAAGCATGTTTTTCTTTTACATGCCCAAAATGTAGTGAAAATCCCTGTGGACAGTTGTGTTTACAAGGGTAACTGTCTGCATTCAATTGTGGGTTATAAAAGTGCTTGCTTGAATAAATACACTGAGCTATCAGACAGAACAACCAATAGTTTGGTGGGCTAATTGACCTTGTCAGTAGAATAGAAACACTTGCAAATAAAATTCCCATTGCCAGCAAAGTTGCAACTGAAAACCACTGAAGAAACTGTGTGTATCCTCTAACTATCATGGAATGCAATGATTTGAGCAGCAGAAATTTTTTGGGGGGCTGGGGTAGTAGTGGGGAATAACTAAGGAAGTTTTATATACAGGCATTTTTCAGTGATTTTTTTTTTTTTTTTTCTTTCTGTAGTATGAGGCTACATGCATTCACCAAATCATCAAGTAGTTCACTTACCACATTCAGTTATGTTTTCTAACAATTGCTATTACTTTTACCATATCTCAGGTCCCCCTGTATTACTTGTTTTGCTTTTATTATAACGTACTCTGTTCAGGAAAGGCAAAGATGTTTGGCTAATAACTACAGCATGTTGTAATGAGGGTGGAGTATGTTTGTCATCCTACAGCTTCCATGAATGTCATGTCTTGTGCATACTGTGGCAGTTTTATCTTTTTTAATATATTGAAATTGCATAATACTGGAAAAGAATCACAGTAAATAACAGAGTATCTGGTCTTCCAATCAGGTGGAACCATTTTTTACTTTACCAGTGATGAGTCACATAGCTTCTTAAAAAAAGGAAATATTTTACTCCAGAAATAAGTCTTCACAAATGAATTACTCGTGTATCACACATTTCCTTTTAAAAAGTTGGACAATGTCACACAGGTGGAAGTAGTATTTAGGAAAAAAAAAAGGAACAGTGGAAGACATAACAGGCTTTGCTGTGTACTATAAAAGCATGATTTTATTTTGGTTAGAAAACAAAACAGGAAAAATGGCATTTGGGAAAAAAAAAAAGTCTGAAAAACAGTCTAGTTAGCTGCTAAATAAACTTCAGAGATGAAGGTTTAAAAAAGCACCAAGATTTGTAAAAGGCGGGGGATAGTGTATTTCACCTTAAGTAAGGGACAATGTGTAATAAGGGATTTTGTGGTTTTACAGCTCGGTGCATGTGTTTGAAAGCTGTTCTCTCAGCAACGTGGGTGGCAGGTTATGCTACCATATAACGTATTGTAGTTGGCTCTCCACACTTGTCAGGGTTAGCGTTCAACCATTCGGAAAATTTTCCCATTGTTCTATCATGTGAACCAAGGCTAGTGTTGAATTCCCAATAACCTTCTGCAGGAAAAAGAGGTTTAATTAGAAAGTTTGAAATTTGATTACTTCTGTTATTGTCTTAATGTACTTCTCTCTAATTTAGGTGCTTATCTGCAAATGCAACCAATTTTTGCTTAGGAAGATGAAAAATAAACTTAATGCTGTACTGCAGTTGCTTCAACATTTTTAAAAGAAAACTTTTATACTCAATTCTGTCTTTCTTCAGTATTAACACTCTATTTCCATCTTAAACATGTTTGCTTTAGATGGATCATAGCTTTTGGCAGCTACTGCATTTTTAGCAAATAATACTGTTTCTAGTAAGAGTTGCAAAAAAAAAAAAAAAACACACACAAAACTTTGTGTGAGGTCCTTGTAAACTGAACCTTGGGAACGTTATGTTATTTCTGTATTTTCCCTTTTGTGCTGCTTCTCTATTTGTGTCAGGGTTATAAATTACATTGCTTGAACTAGAGAATTAAAAACATTTTATTTTGTGATTCCTGTAATTTAAAAAGAGAATGTTTGTTTTATGTGTTGGGATTTTTTTGTTTGTTTGTTATTTTGTTTTTACCTGTTATTTCAGAGGCTGGTACACAGATAAATAAGCAATTATGGTATTGAAATTCCATTGTGCCAGCACCTCCAGGGCATAATCCAAAAAAAACAGAAAACCCGCCTGCTGGGTTGTATGCAGTATGCTTCTGTGAACATCAATGTCTGCTGTTCACACATCATTTTTTACTAAAAGTTCCTGTTAGAATAAAGGTTCTGTGTTTAGAGAGTGTGCTGGGATATTTGTTGGTCAATGTTTTCTCAAATGTTTTAGGGATTTCTAATTACAGTTTACCAATGTAGGCTCACTAGATACTTCTTTCAGATAATCATTAATGCTTCAGAAGCAAGAGAAAAAGGCAGAGATTTAGTTTTGGCAACATAAAAAGTGTATCAGGAGTGAGCGTGATGTTCTTCTATTCATTTAAGCGTTCTGTTTGAAGACTGAACATGGGAGTGAGGAATAAGGTGGGTGGGTGGAAGGGGAGATGATAGCATCATAGAAAAGACTCAAACACTTAGTATCCCTGCTTCAATATTTTAACCCCTTCCCTTCCTTACCCCTCCCACTGCCCCTCCCCCTCCTGTTTAATGCAGATGTGTTGTCCAGTCAACATTTGAGAACAGTACATGTGCATCCAGCATTACAGTTTGTGCTGGGTTTCAGCGTGCAGGCTCATCTAGAATGCCTTCATGGTGCTCAATCAGATCACTCCCCTCAGTTGATCGGAATTCATTTTAACTGTAGTTACAAAATGTGTAATGCTATCCACTTGCAAGCTGTAGTGTGTAGCAACATTTGTTTTCTCATTTGTTTTCAATCTCTGCACTTGGGCATATTGTTGGAGACCATGATAGGCAAACTGCTTAATGCAGGGACAGATGATTAGTTTGTAGTCTTTTGCTAGATTCATAAAAGTTAAGAGAAAAGGAAATTATTTGAAACCAGATTATAAGGTTCAAGCTAGGTAACGTGTGATAGATTACCATGATACTTCAGATATTTATCTATTTATCTTACTGAATAAACACTGCTAAAGACCTTCTACTAGTATAATTGCCAGTGGCAAATGATGTCATTGTATGCCTGCCAGTACAGAAATTATGCTTTTGGTTGTCTATCTAAAAAAAAAAAAAGTGCAGACTGACTCCACCTGTAGTTTGTTTTTTTTGGTTCCTACCCACCTCAACTGCAGTTAAGATAATGTTATGGGACCAGATAACTACATACGTGTACATGTGTGTCTTTTTCCTTCAGTGAAGTAATTGCAAACATATCTATCTTTTATTTTTGCTGTTATCAGTATGATAATGGGCTATTTCTTAGGTAGAGGTTATCTTAATTTCTTTTTCAGATTAAAGCCATAATACTTTTCTGACCAGATGTGGTTGTCTGTTAAACAGCAGATTACTTACGAGTTTATATTACTGTTTTTATAACTTCTTGTGAACAAATGTGCTACAATCTATTGCAGGAATTGGGTCAACAGGTTGTTTGAGCACAGAATTAGATTTTTTGATCACTGACAAGGGGAATGCCTGTAGTCTGAATTTCCATACAGTGTTAATTGCTGTAACAACATCATGCATCCCTTTTAGCTTTACTTGCTTGTAAAGATTTGAAGGAAAGCTGCTGGTAACAATTTTAATTGCATGTGTTCTCAAGGGTAAATTGCTGCATGGATTGGCAGTTAGGTTTTTTTCCTTGGGTGTTTGAAGAGGCTCCTGGTCACGTAAGGTTTCCAGGTTTGAGCTAAGGAAAGCTGAAAATCTTTGCTGCCTTTGTTTGCCTGCTGTATCATTTATTGGCTTTTGGGGAAGTGTGGGGGAATGATGAATATTCTGGGAGGAATTCAGACACCTGACTTTACCAGTCATTTAGCAGAGCAAGAAGATATGTATCATTGAAGAAACTGGAACAAGGGACTCTTAATGCCTACTGAGTGGCATGTTAGGGAGATCTTGGAGAAGTGTTTTCTGGTATCAGCAGACCTGCCCTTGAAAGGGAAATCATGTTTCCTTGTAGTAAAGGGCCCTGTGTACTGTTGGAGGGCTTTTTATCTATCTCCTCTTCTTTTTCTTACCCCCTACCACATTCTACAGCCATACTCTTTCCCTTGAAGTTCCCCAAACCTGAGAAATCCAAAGTTATCTGCTCTGGTTTTGGATCCCATATGTAAAGGAATATTGTAGGAGTCCAATATTGAATGCCAACATCTTCCTTGAAAGATTTAAAACTGAGTTCTTTTGTGTCAAAGATGGTATTAAGATGTTGTTCACTCACTCCTGCTTTTCTTTCTGGAGAGGTTGCTAGCCAGTTGGAAATAGCTTGCATTTGAGCTATTTTTTTTTTCCCCACAAACTGTGGATCAGGATTGGGAGGATAGTCAGTGCACAATAAATCTGCTTTTATTTACCTGATTATCATCGCAGACTTGATTATGGAAAGTAATCCTTACAGGGAGTACTAGATAATCCCAAACAGTGGGAAGAGCTAGATACATGCAGAAAGGTCAAATCAAAGATTCTGATCCCTCTGGGTGCTACTACTAGCACACAGTATTAAAATTCTTCAAAGAGGAAAGCCAGCAGTTGACATCTAACCTGGGCTAAGTATAAAAGAAGATGATACAAAAGGAATGAGAACTTTCTGAGATACCTAAGGACTAAGAAAGTCCTATGCTGTTGTCTCAACTGGTGCACCACCGCTTACTGACTTGCAGCCAACAGCAGCTGGGAACATCGTGTTAGTATCTTAACCACTTAACAGTTTAGAGGTGGGGTGGGGGGAGGAAGTGGCCCCTATGTAGAAGACATTAGGAGCCAATTGGTCCACCACTTACTGTCTTCTGGCCTGTGTGGGGCTTCTGTATCTTGTAAGTATCTTTTGTTTGCATCGGTGCAAATTCAGTCAGATTTAACTAATTGTGGTAGGTATTGCCTTGTGACAAAGTTATTGGGGGCTGCTACTAAGTAAGATTTTTAAGAACCAAAACAAAACTCCTAAACAAATCCACAAAATACACTGGAAGTGCCATGCTTTGTCAGGCCAGCACCAAAGCAAACAAGCAGAAATTTCCATAAATTCACAACTAATATTGGCATGCATAAACAGTAGTAAGAATGTATTCTATATCTCTAACAGTGAAGAGATAGACTTTTTTTCTTCAGGTAAAAGTAGAGAAACAAATGCATTTCATGTAGGTATATGAGGGGGGTTTAACTTCATAATATTTTTTCATTGTTCCTGGAGCTTAACACTTTAGTGGAAAACTGAGATTATTCCCAGTGTCATTAAGAAAGTAGTTATGGAAAGGGTTGCTGTTCACATGAGAAGTTAAAGCAAACCTCAGGGTGCAGAAGAAAATGCTACCTGGTAAGTGATAAATAATCTAGAACAAGTACAGACTTCCTGAGCAAAAAATTTAGTTGCTTCGGAGCTATTTTGACAGTCCTCTCTAGAGTTAGACCTTGCTCCCTTGATTGATCAAATGTTGATTTGATAAGGAATGATGTGTTTGCTAGGAGCTTTGAGATCTCTGCTAGACAGCGTCTATATTGTATTCTTTGTGAAGTTGTGTTTTGTGTGTGTGTTTTTGTTGTTTTTTTTTTTTGTGGGGTGGGTTGGAAATTGCATGTGGTTTTTATCCTGTTCCTTATCTCAAGTAGTGCATGAAATTGTTTCTATGATCTGAAGTATAATTTATTGCCCTTTGAGGACTGTTCTTTGTCTTCCTCTGTCATAAGATAACTGAGACCATGCATTTGAAACTGAAAAACCTTTCCCAGGATTTTCCCATTTTCTGCAGGAACACACAAGAGAGGGTGGAATGAGAGTAATAATGTAGTGTATGTGTCTGGCTTGAGGGCTTGTGCTTTCTAGCCTTCTTTGTCCAATTCTGAAACTAGGTTTATCTCACCACTCCTATTTTATTTCAGAATGAATTCTGGAGTGTTTTATGTCTCATGTTAAAGGAATGTTAGCAAATACTGTTTTTATTGAGGCTTTTTATGAATGCTGTTCTCTGTGTGAGTGAATCATGAGGCTCTAGCCCCTAATACTTACTATCTTTTTTATTATTTTTTCCTCATCTGCATCTGTCAGGTCAAATTTAACTCTGTGTGTAAAGGATTTTTTGGATAATTTCTACTACCAAATGCAGAAAATCCTAGTTTATGTTGAGATTCATTTGTTACTACTTAGCAAGGTGATGTTACTGAGCATAATTAATAAGGTAAAATGAAATCGTATTCTGTTTTTCTAATGTTGTGGAGAGAGTTGCAGTTCTGTATCAGAAGAAATCATTTAGTAAAATTTTCAGGTAGGCTTCCTTCTGTTTGAACAGGTTTCTGTTGTAATTATGATGGTCACTGTGTGGGAGGTTTTCATAAATAGGCTTTGGGCAAATCTAGCAGTGCTAGGTTAAGAACTTCTATTGTGGAATTACTAGATTTCCTTCTTTTTATTTATATTGTCTGTCATGAGGAGATAAAGACTTACTCTCACAGTAGAATTAAATTAAGCAGAGGAGCATATGTACCCACAGGACTTTGATATACAGTAAGTCACATATATTTGTAATCCAATTTGATCAGCTTCTTACTGACTTCACGTATCTAAGCAGTAAGATGATATCCAACAGTAACTCTAGATTTAGGACTTTGTAGGCCTATTGGTAAGGAAGTTTTCAATTATGCCATTCTTGTTTTGTTTTTTCCATTGCCCCCTCATTCCTGAGGAGCATACACAATGTAATTTTATATCCATTCCATACAGTTTACTGAAGAGCTGATATTCTTACATCTGTTGAACATAGCATTGAGACTACTCCAGACTGCTGTTTATAGTAGACATGCTGTTGCAGTATGGTAGTCATTAGCCCAGCACCATATAGCTCCATCTGAATATCTTTTTGAACTGTACATTCTTTGGGTGGATAGTGACTTGGGGAATCTGACTCCTAGAAAGAACTCCAGAAATAATCTAGATTGAGAAGTAGACTCCAGAGTCTGACCTCCACATTAAACTATGAAACATAGGCTTGCATTTTTCTGGACACACTTGTATGTGGATTTGTAAGAAGGCACAAGCAAAAAGTATAACTCTATTGAATTTGTTCAGTTATGTTAACGAAAAAAATTCTGTGTAGATGTAAAATTAAATGCTTCCATTGGGCAACAGTTCTGATTCCAGCTTTGCAAATTTATGAAAGTGTATCCTGGTTCATAAAACTACCCAGCTGAACCTCTGACAGATACACTCCTATATCTTCTTTTAAAGTTCATTTGTACAAAAATATCTCCAGTGAGACATGTTTATGAATGTGGGATCTTTCTCAGATGAGACATTGCATTGCATTTTAAATTTACACAAATAGTTTTCACAACAGTCTCTTGCATTTGTTTCCAATGAGTAAATATTCCTTGAGTTGAGCATTACATCTGCTCTCGATCCTGTGAAATGTTATTCTGCATTTGCTTATTGAAATCTGGCATGCTATAATGAACTTGAGTAATGTTACAGTTTATCTGGTTTCACCCTACCTGCCTTTACTGAGTATCTGCATCCACAGAGTCCTTATTCAAATGCAGAAATGCTTTACTTTATTAAAATACTTCTGCAGGATTTGTAATTATTTACATAGGTTTAGGGTCTTTATGTTCCTTGATTTTAGGAGTGGCAACCCCCTTTCATTCCCTGCTTGCTCAGAAACAAGTAATTCCTGTGAAACCAGGAGAAATGCTTTCACTTAACCCCAGTGGGTTTTGTGTCTTACAAAGCAACAACTTACTCTCTTGCTGGTGTAAAAAGTAAGTAGGATTTTTTAATTTGGTAGCACTCAGGTATAACTTATTGCAGGTTTTTTTTCTAACAATTAAAATCATGTGAGCTACATTTTTGTGTAACAGAGAAAATATAGAGCCATGCAATTTTGTGGGCCTGTCTTCTGGTAGGAGATCAGAAACCTAATTCTTGTTAATATGTAGTAAGAGCCTTTTTTCAGTGAGGGGAATGCTTTTCTTTTATTCTAGGTGTACTTTCTTTCCCTCATCTATAAAGCGTGCTTGAGAACTAGCAGCTGGCTGCTACTACTGACTACTGCTATTGACTTATTAAAATCTCGTGATATTCCCATTTTCCTATATTTATTAATTTCCCATAGTAATTTTCTGAAGCATTCCAGCATTCCCTGAGATGCAAAGTGCTAGGCATGAAGTGTAATTAATTACTAGGCTATCTTTGCTAAGTTATTCAAGATGCTTGGATATGGATAACTTGGTGCAACTAGTTTTCAGACACTTAAATCTTTAATATTCATTGCATAATCAGATTTTTTTCAAACACTTTCTTTGTGTAATTTAACTGTAGCTATGTCTAGACATATTTCCTGAGTATGGCTAAACAATTTTGAAGGTAAATGATGATATGATATTTTTGCACTTTCACAAAAACGTAATATTTCACACAAACATAATAGCATGCCATCATATACATTAGGACAAATGGAAACTGCAGACATGGGAAGTACAGTTTTCATCCATTTTACAATCCTCTGCACCTTTGTAAGATTAGTTATTTCTCAGTAGTTTTTCCAGTCACTTAACTTCATTTGCAATAAATTTAATGCAGTGCATCTGTACAATCAATGTATATTGTTTCTGCTTGTACCCAGCAGTTCTGGTTTGGAGAAATTGATAGAACCTCTTCATTTAGGCTGTTCCATTTCCTTGTTTCTGATGTCTTAATTCTGTTTGCCTTAAGGTCATCTTAAGGTTATCTTTTATAAGGCTATCACTTAAGTAATGATAGTTTTCTATTTTTTTTTCTTTGCATACAGGAAATTCTGCTTATTCTCTCCTTTCTTGTAGGGTTCTGAGGCGTTCTGTTACCTTTTATGAAAAGGCAGCTGCCAATATTGATACCTTGCCCTGTTCTTTAGTCAGCAGTCCCATTTGTAATGTAGACTCACCTGAACTTTGAGGGTTTTAAAATATATTTTCAAACTTCTGCGCTGTAGTGTGTTCCACTGCTTTTGTTCAGTCTGTTTTCTGCTCTCTTTGTATAGCTCTTCCATTGCTGCTATCCTACTTCCTGGTTTCGCCTGCCTCTCTTCAGTAGATGGTTGAAGTGCTGCTGTATGCTCTGAGAGCAGCCAGGCTCACCTGGATATTGTAGGAGATGTCCTTATTGTGCATCTGGCTGCTGCTTTGAAGAGGGACTAAAGTTTTTAGATCTTGGTACAGGAATTGGACAATCTTCGGGCTTTTCAGTACTGTTGTGGGGGGAGGGCAGGTTGGAACTGAAATTCACAACTAAGAACTTAAATTAATGGGCTAATAATGTGTCACCTTAAGTAATTTTTGAGAACTTTGTACCCCATTTCCTTTATTATGAAATTTTTAGTCCATATGCTTAACCAGACAGGGTTTTTTGATACTTCTGTCACTGTTTTGTGTTGTGACTAGAAAGTCTGAATACAGATAGTACCATTTGTTGGAATGAACTTGGGGAATTGTAGGGTCTTTTTTTTTGTGGCGATGTCTGACACTTCTTTTTTATAAAGCGGTCTCCCTGTGTTTTTCTTGTCTTCTGATCAGGTAAAACTTCCTGGAAGGGTTTTTGAAGAAACAGTTCTGTTAATCACATTTGCCGTGTTTATGCAATAGTTTGAGCTGTTTTTACAGCAGTTGATCTTTTAAACATAAAATTGTTACTGTCTTCTGGTTCTATTCTGTACTACCACACAGCATGCCAAAAATGACTTGTATCAGTTGCTCGTCATCTGCCAGACTCCTACTTAGCAGGTTACTTACCTGTTACCTTGTGTATTTGGGGCCTCCTCCTTAGTTACTTGCCTGTAAAATGAAAAAAACGTTGCAGTAAGATGAGCTTTTATGATTTGAAGTGTTTCCCAAAAGGTACAAAATGTTTGATTTCACTAAATGGGATTTGTACTAGTTTCTAAATGTTCAGTCTTGGCTCTTACGTTTTTCTAGCATTTTTTTGTGGGTTTAAATGTACTGTTTCCTTTCTCCCATCTGTATCTATAATACTCTTGAGCTACTGATAATTTTAGTTGGATAGTACCGTGGGGTGGTTTTGGGTAAATAATAATAAAAATATATCCCTCATCCCTCTTTCAGAATACTGGAATTTTGGGAAGTTTAAAGGCTTGCAGCAAACCATGGTTTTTCTGTCAGTCATTTCTAGGACGAGACTGTCCAGATGCAGTCTGTTCCAGTATGTCTGCAACTTAGACTTTAAACAACTTAGGTACCAGAAGTAGGCAAACTGAAGCAGAAAGTTTGTGTTGGGTGGCATTACCTATTTTTGTCACTGTAAGCCTGGCCACCACTCTACAGTATAAGCTCAAGAATTTTTTTGTTGCTTTTTCAGCTTCAGCATACTATTTGCCAAGCTCAAGGGAAGTAACTGAGATTCACATTGGAGCCAAGTCCCTGTAGGTCTGAAGGATTTTACCTGGTACCTGGAGTCTTCTCAAAGTTTAATAGCAGTGCACCATCAAAGGTATGGCATTCCTGTCTATTGTGACAGCTGATTAATGAGATGTAGGTCCCAGCAGGAGAATACTAATGGGCTTCAGGGTATGTTTGCCTTCCCTTCCTCTGCTCTTCACTGATCCTTAAACAAATTCTGAAAACCATTTTTCATTAGACATCCAAAATTTCACAGCTGTTCTGACTGATTTCAATTGGAGACAGGATTTATTCTGAAGCAACAGGTTCCTCTTAAGATGGAATCAGTTTTAGCTGAAACCAAACTAAACTTAGATCGCTTCTTGCTGTAGGTTGAAGATTTGCTTTAGTGTTTCAGATTTAATTTCCATACATGCCCATGTGAAACTCCATAAAAAACTGTTGTCACTCTGTTAGCTAAGTTGATCATGCTGGTTTTCAAAGGGACAGGGAGAAAGTTTTTGTGTTTTTCTTAAGTTCCAGTGGATAGGTTGGCTGCCACTTTATACAGAAACAGACAGTCCTTCTCTAATGAGACTTAATTTATGGATGTGTCAAGTATAAACTCTATTATGTGAAAGTTCAAGTGACCTCGCTCAACAACAAAAAAAGGATTTTGAAGATGTGGGACTTGAGAGCAAACTGTCTAATCCTATTTAACATGTTTGGCCTTCTCTGAAACTTCATATACATCTTGACATATATTTTTTGCAATTAATTCTGAGCTCAGTATGCGTAGTCCCTTACAGAACATATTAAAAAAAATTAACTGCCTCAACAAATGTGAAAACAGTTCCTTTCTTTCCAGGGAGACTTTCCTAGCAAATGGTTTGTGACAAATTCCTGATGTTTTCTGTTGTTACATTTTCTAGAATGGAGAGTTGCTTTCAGCCAAATTCTGGAAGATGAAGTATTCAAAACCTGTTGTCTGTTTTTTCTTCTTTCCTTTCACTTGCTCTTTTTTTCTGCCACCCAGAGTTAAGTAGACAGTATTTTTTGAAATAACAATGAAAAAAGTTTTTGCTGACAAATCCACAGGTGTTGACCATTTGGCAGGCTATTTATTTGTGTCTCGGGCTGCGTGTACGTGACTGTACAAGTGTTACTGGCAGGTGCTGTGAGCAGACAGAGCAGTGTGAGTGTGATGGGCAGGGTGGTGGCTGCTTAAGTACCACGGACAGGGCCCCCTCCAGATGTGTCCAGACCATCTCTGTATCAGCCTGTGGAACTTCCACTGAAGTCATTTCATCTGTCAGAAGTTATTTATATGGGCAGTTCAGTACAGCCTTGACCCTTTTGCAGACATCAGTACTTATGATTCTTTATCACATGATACTTTTGAAACAGCTGTTTTTCCTGCAAGTGCATGTCATAAAATTCTTGGTGTTACACAGCATGTGCAATTGTACCCCATTTTCACCTTGCCAATAGTCTTCTCTGCATATGTACTCATCAGAACTCCTGTCATGTCTAAGATTTAATTGTTGTCCTCTTAATGTTCCTCCTCTGATTTCAGAAGATTTCAAAGACAAACTAGGAGGGCAATAATGATGTGAAACCTCACTTTCCCTGTTTGACATTTCATGGATTAAACTTCAGTGCTGTGTTCTTCCTAGGTCTATTCTTATTGTAGCATTGAAATTCTGTCTGAATCAATGGAGAACATCTGGGAAGAGATTACATTGAGTTATCAGCAGAATCAAATGGTTCCTCTTTTACTGTATGGGGAAATTCTAATCAGGACACATCATTCTAAAGAATATCAAAATGGACTAGTCAAACCATTTCACAAGTTGGCTGGTGAATCACTTCTGTAAAATGAAATTTAGGTTACATTATAGCTCAATTGACATCGTCTACTTACTTCAGAAACATACCTGTTTCTGTGATCTACAAGGTAGCAATATTATATAACCCACTGACATTGTCCAACATGTGTTGTGCTGCATATGTAATTCCAACATGAAATTTGGAAAGGCAGTATAAGAATCTCTATTTAAGCATTATAGATGCTAAGCCTTGGCCCACCATGCAAGGAGGACATGGCTTGCTGGTTACCAACACTGGGAACTTACCAATGCATTCTTGTAGAGTAGCTGTTTACATACAATAACTGTGATTCTTGGAGGTGTTCTATTTTAACTGCTATGATTGAACCTACATTGTTCCAAGAAACCATAGGAATGTAGGTATTAAATCATAAGGAAATGAAAATAGATCGAGATTGTTTGGTTTTTTCTTTTTATGTAGGTAACCATTAGGCAGTATAGGACTTAGATAGGATGCTGTTTTGATGAATTCCAGTTCTTCGAATGTATTTTTGTATCCCTGAGGTGATGCCCACTGGCAATTCTGTATTACAGTTCCTGTTAGATATGTTAGTAGAGATAGCAATGAGCTGGGGGCAGGATGTACTTTGAATAAATCTTGGATCAGACTTCGGACAGTTTGTTGATAGCTTTTTTTTTTTTTTTCATTATGTCAGTAATCTACCTGCAGATCTCCATCCATCCATTGCAGGTCTTGTGTGAAAACTACTTGCAAGTTTCCAGTGATGTAGAAACATATTTTTACTTCCAAGCATTATACAAGCCTCCAATTTAATGGTTTTATGCTATCTACGATGTATTGGTTGTTTTACAGGAATAAATTTTCTGTGGTTTGAATCCTTGTCACACCTGTTGCTCTTCGACAACTTGTAAAGTGTACTTAAAACTTTGCTGATCATACTTTAAAGGATGAGATCCTCACAGTGGGATAACATACTGTCTTAGCTGATTCCTCCCCCATCAGAGGCTGCAAGTCCAGTTTTTAGATGTCTGCCTTTTACCAGGAGTTCACAGTGAAAGATTATCAAGGTGATGGTGAGCTGCTTTTGCTTGCCATATTAAAGCAGAAATGTTGCTTTACAGAGCACTTTCTAGGCAATGTTTAATTTTTGTGAGACTTCCTGCTATTTCATTCAACAGCTCAGAAATGAGTGAAATGAAGACAAGCTATATGGGTGATTCTAGACATGTATACACTGTCACTTGCAAACAGCTTAATTGCATAAATTGAATTGGCACACTTGATGTATTTGATTTATACAGGTACAAATGATTCTGAGAGAAACTCAACAATCTGTGTTTAAAACTGATCTGTGTAAAATGAAGTAAAATTTAGCACATTTGTGAAAATTTGGCCTAACATATTTTGTCATTGTCCTAGTGTTTCCCTCTTGTTGAGCTGATTGAGCACTTCTCTAGAGTCTCTGTGGTCTAATTGATGTCTGTGCTACTTGTAGCCTCAGATACATATTCTGTTGACAAATATTTATTTTGGTAATCTATATCAGGAAACCTTACTTACTCTTTCTAGCTTGGCTTGTGTGTTCAGTTGTCCTTATTTTAATGGGACACAACTTTTGAACAGGTGAACGTTGGTTAATTTTTACTATTTGTAATCTAGAGCAGAGTAGTCTGAAGGAGATTCTATAAAACTTTTTGCAAGGATCCTTTTGGACCTTTTTCTTTGTAAACTTTCCCAGTCTTTCCAAAAGTTACTACTTTCGGCACCATTTGAACAAAAAGCATATATATGATAGGAATTCTTAGTACTTGCAAATTTCACTGCTTAATACAGCTTATTCTGCAACTAGTCTCCTGTCTGCCCAAATCCATAGTTGAATCTTCCTGAGGGGTGGACTATGTTCCTCTAGACTCTTCAGGAATTGCTATTTGGAAGAATGGAAAACTTCTCTTACCTAATGGACTGAAGTTAGATTTCTTGACCATTTAAGTAGGTGATTGATTAAGACCACAGAGCCACCTCCTTAGGTGGTCGTTGCTTCGTTAAAGTGTGCTTTTCACAGTGGGTCCTTTGAGCGTGTTTCTGTGTTTCTTGTTAAGCTGCTAATGTGGTGTCCCTCCTTTGACTCACTTGGAACTTGCAAAGTTTCTTTTGGACATGCTTCATTTTTCTGCTGGAACTGGTGCATCACTGCTATTAACTGGTTCTCTTCCTTCCTAAGTAAAGTGATGGCTGAAACCCAAGCTCTGCTACTTCATGTGTTGACAGTTCCAATACTTGGAATTATGCAGAGGTCTACTAATTCTGAATCCTGGTAGCTATATGGTAGGGTATGGCAGGTATGGAAAGAGAATTTTGGAATTTTAGCCAGCTTTCTTTCTCCTTCCCAGTCATGGAAACATACTTGGATAGCTGTATCAAAACAATGGCTAAACAGGGAAAAGCTTTTCCCATATTTGATCTCTCAACTCGGAGAAAATCTCTATATTGATAAATATTTCATTTCTGAAGATAGCATTTATTTTCTCTGGGACTTAGTTTTATAATCCTCTTCTGGTTGGAATAATACATTATATGTTGAGAACCCCTTCTCTGAGAAGCTTAGGCTTTTTTAATATAACTTTATGGTAAGAACTAGTTAAGCACATAGAAAAGGAAAATTGTATTTGTCAAGAACAGTCTAGCCACTTAATTTCAAAGGTGGCTAAGTCACTAAAATAAAAAGCAGCAGCTTTAACGGTTTTATGAGAAGAGTAGGAGCAAAATCAAGCACTGTTTGGTTTCACAGCCTGTTTTAGAGGCAGCCGCTAGAAATATTTGTTGCCATTTGGATCTAGTGGTACACATGATTAAATGGAAATGTGATGAGGTACCAACATCCCAGAATCATGTATCATGCTGAAGCTGTGATGGCAGCAGTAATTCTCAGCTTTCTGTCAGTATGTGCATTCAGAAGAGAATTTTTTTTTTTTTCCTCCGGGGGAAAAAAAGAAAACAGGCTGCTTTTTCTTATATGTGCACAGAAAAACTTACTTCTCTGAAATCTGGGAGCCCTGTCTAGCATATGCTCTGGGATGTGTTTGTAGTGACCCTGAATATGAAACTACTAATAGCAAGTTGTTTTCCTTTCTGCATTTTCACAAGAGATATCTTCATAGGGCAACAAAAATCATGTATTTTTCTGAGGATGTTAGCATCCTTTAAATATAGCAAACCACTTGGGCTGGGTTTCTAAGCCTAGTAGAAGTTGCAGTTTTAGGTTACATGCTGCATTGAAGACACCACAGAACTTAAGCAGAATATCACTGGGTATGGAAAAGAGGTCAATATTAAATTTAAATAGGATTAAGTACAATAGACAAGCCTTCTTTGGATAAATTTCCTACCTACCCTGTAAGGAGGCCAGCAATAGCAGTATAGAACAAGCTTCCCCTTAAAAGCTCTGGTCTTGTGTTCAGTCATCTTTCTGAGCTGTAGTCAAGTTGCTTGGGCCTTGATTATTTTTTTTTTGATACGTATTTTGTGTGGTTTGCATCTACTATGGTAGAACACCCATTAGTTGCAACAGTAGCTTTGCCAAATGTGCATGGAATTCTTAGAACCTCTGGAATGTACAATAAAGTGAAGAAACAGGGCTATTAAACTGGCCTGGGAAGAGATTTCCATTGAGAATATTATTTCTGCTTTGGCTTTCAAAATAACATGGATTACTGGAGTGGGAGTATATGTCCATAGGTAAAGCTGTAGCACACAAAGGACAGGAAAAGTAAGAAAGCGATGGAGACAAAGCAGGAGAAGAGATAGATAAGAGTATATTGCAGCAGCAAAGGACAGGTGAGTGATTTTTCCACTTCAATTTTTATCCCTTTGTTCTTTTATTTTGACTTTTGTGCTTTTCTTGTTTACCACTTGTCACAAAATTCATAGTATGGAAGAAAAATAAAAAAAAAAAAAAACAACAAACACTCCCCTCCTTGCCCCCCCCCCCCAAAAAAAAAAACAACAGAAAAACCCCAAACAACCCACAAAAAAGTCCATCCCTTCCACAACCCTGGCTTTTAGTATATTATATGTAAGAATAGTCTACAGCTGCAGGAACTGTCCTGAGTTACTAATATTGAACTTGTATCGATTCTTTCCTTTGGGTGGGGTTTTTTGTTTTTGGTTTTTTTTTTTTTTTTTAAGCCTTTGCTGGGCAAACATGTAACAGTAAAACTTCCAATGTCTAATTTCACTCAGGTAATTAATAATACAGCTGATTTTTAAAACTTTCCTGGAAGCCAGTTAATTGTGACTGATTCTTAATGACCTACATAAAGGAAAAAAATACAGGAGGAAACAATCTGGTGTTTTCTTATAATGGCCTTATGCTGTAGAGTTGGGGTGAAACATATGTATGTCTATAGAGTGGCTAGTGGTTTTAAAGAACAGGGTTGACAAAGTCAACTGAAATGGATTTAAAGTATAGTATTTACTGTAGGTAGAGCTGCTAGTGCCACCTGTACTTAAGGTTGCATGACCCTTTCCATTTTAAGGCTTAACTCTTAATTACTTTATAGCTTTTGCCAAAATTCAGTTCATACGGATTTTTCCATGCCAGATGTCTGCTTTGGGTTGAATTTTTTTAAAAGTTTCAGCCAAAGCAGTTCTGTTCCAAGAATAAGGCTAGTGAAAAGTATGTTATTTTGCTTGTGTGAGAATATTCTGGTGTCTTCCTTTGATGCTCCGGTGCCCCCAAGCTCTGAAGCAAGGATTTGAAATTTGGCAATAGTTCAGCCTTTGTGTTGAGTATATGCCTTTTGCCTCCCTGTAAAAATCCACCCAAATTTCCAGACCGGTTTACAAGGCTTTGAAAGGTTGCCATTTTCATGGGCTTAATAGGAATTTCTTAAAACTTCACAGTAAGTTTCCTTTAGATTCTGTTCACACTGGGAGTGCTCCAGGCAGCGTAGAGCTGCATATTTCATCCCACTTCTGCTAGGAATTGTAATGGCTGGATCTGGGTGCTGACATTGAACTAAGAGTGGGCAGCACTTTGTCATGTACCACCACCGCCTATTCCCATGGCCTGTTCCTCCCTGCTGGAGGACCTGGGTCCTCTGAAAAAGGAAACTGTCTCGTTCATCTAAAAGAGCGTGACAGATGCGGAGGAGAAGAATTTAGGAGAGTGTGTGTGTGTCTGATTGGTACCACTCCTTTGGTCACAGAAAATGTATATCATACTGGCAAAATACTACTTGCTTTTCTAGTGGATGTTCAGATAATAATTATTGGATTTTGTTATATTTAAACTTCAGTTTTTGAGTGGGTCTCAAGGTTTTAATCATTTTACTGAACTAGGTACGCATCAATTTAAAAAGTTAAACTCAAAATGTCACAGTACACTATTCTTCAGAGGGCAAAAATAGAGCTCACTTTTTTAAACACTTAAGTCTAACTCAGACCTCTTGTGCTTAATACATTGTAGTACAGCTTCCAACTTAATTACAAGTGTTGCATGCTTTGTCCAAGCAGCACCTATTTAATTGCAGTGGGGAAAGGGGTCTATTCTGAGGACAAGTCAGGATAGATTTCTACAGTAAAGGTTGTGTATTCATATGTTACAGAAATTTGAACATGTGAAGGGAAACAGAGATTTCAGGAATAAAAATGAAGGCTTGTGACTAAGGCAATTGAATGCTGCTTGATGAATTGTGTGCAATCTGTGCTTAGTCGTGGTATTGTTACATGATGCGCTCAAATAACTGTTCTGAAGTGGCTGCTCAGACTGTGTCTTCTGGTAGCTGGTTGGAGAACACTTACCAACTTCCAGAAATGCAGACACTTGTAACTGCAAGTGAACTCAGTGGGAGCCAAGCCTCATGTAAAATACCATGTTACTAAAAATCAGGTTTGAAGTATGTGAAATTTGACATCTGGAACTAGGGAATATTTTAATCTAATTAACCTAATGGCTTATTTAATGTAGAACTGTGCTTTAGAGATGTAGAAATTACTTGTCCCTTCTGTAGAAAGGCTCATGAAGCAATTGGTGGCCTTTGTAGCAGAACTGAAAAATAACATGCCATAAATAAAGTGTATGACCACCTCCCATTGATCAGGGGTGAAACAAAGCATTGAGAAATGTGTAATCAAAAGTTCATTTATGTAATAAGATATAGCTATATTACTACATTAGTAAAATAACCTTTGCAACTCCTAACTTTCCAGTGTTTACCTTCATGACCCTAATAATTCTCTTGAGATAAAATATGTGATTTTCTCTGTGAACTTAGTAAGCATCCAACTTGCTTTTGTACGAATAGTCCCGTTTTGCCTATCCATTGTTTCTGGAGGTGGAGTTATTGTTTCAGTTTGCAATTTCTTTCCCAATAAAGCATGCAAACCTGAACTATATTGGATCTGTCTGAAACCAATGGTTTCAACTTACAGAAAGTGGTATTTTTTTCTTTTACTGTATTAACTAATCAATTTCATACTGATCCAAGCATAAAAATACCAATATCATAGCTTGGGAACTTGAATTTTCCACTTGGAATCAGCAATCAAAATTTGTAAATGATGAGAGTGAGAATAATACTAAAATTCAAGTTTAGTTAGCAATAACCTTTTAATTATCTTCTAAAATAGCCTTTCTACCTTAGTACTAGTTGAATAAAATATGAATGGGATCCTCATCCTTTCTGTTCACTGTGGAGATGTAAAGCATACTTGCTCAAACCATTGGCTACTAAGTCTCCATGATAAATTTCCCCGTTATAAAGCCTCTTCAAGAGTACATGAGTTCAGTTGCTTCATAAAGCCAATTGTTAACTGATGCTTCCTATGCAAAAAAAGACTGTAGTTTTTTTGAAAGGCACAGGGTTACAACAAGTAAGTCAATGTGCATTTGTGGAAGTCTGTATCTCCTGGAGTGAAAAATTTGCTGCTAAGGTATAGTGAATTTAATGCTTTGG
The DNA here is from genome assembly GCA_035590215.1 of Microhierax caerulescens. Classification (NCBI taxonomy): domain Eukaryota; kingdom Metazoa; phylum Chordata; class Aves; order Falconiformes; family Falconidae; genus Microhierax; species Microhierax caerulescens. The sequence continues at coordinate 13,679,168 of JAVJGJ010000001.1, read as the reverse complement.
AAATTATTTGTTGGACAGTCTACAGCAGTGGAGAATTTTGGGTTGTGGTGTTTTTTTCTTTATTTTTTTTTTAAGTTGGAGGTGTGAGAGGTTTTTTTGTTCTCTTTAAACTCAAAGTAATCATCAAACTTACTTTAAACTTGTTTCTTGGGTCATTCCCTCAGGGTGTTTGCTGCCTCAGAAACAGTAGATCTCAGGTGGTGTTTTGAAAGCTTCAGCAAAGGCAAGGCATTTGACAGGATGTTTGTCAGGCAGTGTTTTCAGGAGAAAGATGGGAATTTTGAGCTGCTTGTAGCATAGAACTTCCTGAGAGGAACTTGACTGCTAAGAACAGCAGTCTTACTTGCTTAGCTGTGTGAAATCCACTTGCTTGTGGATAGCTGTTTTGGGTTTGGGGTTGGCTTTTTTTCCCCCCTCAAGACTTCCGCTTACTTGTGTACTCTTCCATATGTGTTTTGAGCTGTGCTTTGAAGTTGGGCAACTAGCTTTAAACAAAGCTGTTACCACACTTCTGCATAACATCTAGCTTGATTTCAGCTTGCCGATGTGTCAGTGATGTGGTTTAGAGTTAACAAAACACAATTCTTTGCCAATGCTTTGACATTGGTTTCTGTAGGATTAAAATAATAATTAAAAAAAAAAACCAAAACCACTTGGGTTTGTTATATAAAAAACAAGTCAAAATGGCCCTTAGAATGTGATAAATGTCTGTGCAGCAATTACTAATTGGCCAGCCTTCTGTTTTGACACACAGATGAGATGAAATCTGTGAGTTATCCTGTATGTTTTCCTCTGTTACCTTCCTTTTCCTCACCCTAATAATCTAAGGAATTTCTGAAAACCAGATTTTGTGTGGATTTGTTTTCCTGTGTAAGTCATTCTAGCATATTGGTTCAGACTGCCTGGACAAAACAATTTAAGATGCATATTTCTGTCATCTTTGAGCAGCGTACTACAGTAACAAGCTCAGAGTAGTGCTGTGTTGACTTGAATTTACACTCAAGCCTGTACCTTTTATATTGATTTTTAAGGTTAAGGTACAAAAAAGGGTAGATCCTGAAAGGCAAAAGCAAACAGAACTGTAGCCAGCTGAACCAACTTGCATCCAATTACACCAGCAGTAAATTAGCTATGATTACTCAACTGTATTATTTCAAATTCATTTAAAGAAGTAACTAAAATCTGATTTGGAAGACTCTGCTCTATAAAACAGATTTAATATCTGATCATTTTTATTAAGTATGTTAACAATTTCTGAATGCTTTGCTTTTTTGTCTTGTTTTTGGCAGCAACTTGAATTAGTGGAACCAAGCGGCTGGATTCATGTTCCTTTAACAGATACTCACAAGAAGCCTATTCGCACGTTTATGATTCAGATTGCTGTTCTAGCTAATCACCAAAATGGAAGAGACACTCACATGAGACAAATCAAAGTGTACACCCCAGTGGAAGAGAGCTCTATTGGTAAATTTCCTAGATGTACAACAATTGATTTCATGATGTATCGCTCCATAAGATAAAATTTCTTGATGAGAAATAATAAAGGCATATTTCGATTGTTGTTTAAGTATTTAAATACTTAAAGGGCAGGGTTTACTGCAGTGTAATTAAATCTTTAT